>OX465296.1:96732376-97277376 GCA_949987735.1 Leucophora obtusa
TTCACGTCTTAGTACTTTGGCACACTCAGTTCTCGCCTGTTTACGCAGCATGTCAGTATTGATGTTTTTATTCGCACGCCAATTACTGAAGGCTTCCTCTCTGGATCTGACTGCATTTCTGCACGTCTGGTTAAACCAACTTTTATGTTTGGACTTAACCGGAATGTACTTTGAAGGAATAAAAAATTTCATTCCAAGCAAAATCACGCGTTCTACCATTTTCGCAGCGGCATCAACATCGTCATCCAAGAAACATAGTCTCCAGTTAAATTGCCGATAAAAATCGTTAAGTTCGACCCAACGAGCCTTTTCATAAATTAGAACAGAGCGTTTCGCGGCTGTCTTTGAAGCGCTATGAAGCCCGGAGTATGAAAAGGATGCAGAAATGGTACAGTGATCCGAGTTACCGAGAGGTGCCAACGATCTCACTTCATACTTTTCAGGGTGTGAAGTGAGAAAAAGGTCGAGGGTATTCTGAAATTGCCTTTCAACACACGGAATGTGTGTTGGCTCATTCACCAACTGCACCAGGTGATTGTGTGCGGCGAAAAGTTCGACGTAAGTTCCAACGGAAGTCGTCCCGCTCGAATGGCGGAGCCATGAAGAGTTGTGAATATTGAAATCACCAGCAACCACGATTTCACTATTCGTACAACTCTCCAGGATTCCCGAAATGGAGGCGGAAAGAGAATCAAAACAATTGAGAAATAATTTGCTCTAAGTCCCCGTATATTGCAGAAATCAATTCTGAACTTACCTGACATTACAAAATAAATGCAGATTCAAGTCAATATCCGTATGTTGGTACAAGAACTATGTGATGCAGTTTTGTCTGAGGCCGGGGTAAAACTCAGTTTGTCCAGGTTCGTTAAAGGTCTGCCTCCTTTGAAATAAAACAGCAATCGTTTCTTTTGTTCAATTCAATTGTACGATCCTGTATCGCACACAGTTTTATTTACCAAGATCTTAAACTACTTAAATTACTTATTTAATCTAATGACTGTTATTGTTTAAACGTCTTCGATGATTCGGTGCTCAGGATGATCTTCGGCAACTCTGGCAGTGGTTGCAGTTCCTCCCAACGTCGATAGCTCTGTCACTGGTTAGATATGATTAGGTATTAAACTAAGTATCTCACGAAAATAGTAAGCAGGTGAGTCGGGTTATTCCAGGAAAACGAGGATATGTTGTAAATACGATTAGTAAATATTTCTAAGTAACTCACGAGAATAGTAAGCAGGTGAGTCGGGTTAATTCGGGGAAACGAGGGAATATGATAAATACGATTAGTAAATATTTCTAAGTAACTCACGAGAATAGTAAGCAGGTGAGTCGGGTTATCTCGGGGAAACGAGGGAATATGGTAACTACGATTAGTAAATATTTCTAAGTAACTCACGAGAATAGTAAGCAGGTGAGTCGGGTTAATTCGGGGAAACGAGGGAATATTGTAGATACGATTAGTAAATAGTTCTAAGTAACTCACGAGAATAGTAAGCAGGTGAGTCGGGTTAATTCGGGGAAACGAGGGAATATTGTAAATACGATTAGTAAATAGTTCTAAGTAACTCACGAGAATAGTAAGCAGGTGAGTCGGGTTAATTCGGGGAAACGAGGGAATATGGTAACTACGATTAGTAAATATTTCTAAGTAACTCACGAGAATAGTAAGCAGGTGAGTCGGGTTATCTCGGGGAAACGAGGGAATATGGTAACTACGATTAGTAAATATTTCTAAGTAACTCACGAGAATAGTAAGCAGGTGAGTCGGGTTAATTCGGGAACTTTAATCGGGCTGGCTTATTCGTGTATACTTCGCCCACGGGACGAAGTATAATAAAACTCCAACTGGATTCAAGCTCTCCCCTAGGCTATACAACTTTTCCCTTATAAGCAATACGTTCTATTAACCTAATAAGAATTATTAGAATATTTGCACAGCCCAGTGAAAATATATTGTTGGTTAGGGGTATCAGCATTTCCATTAGGTATATGAATAAGTAGGTTATTTGTAACGGCACGTTACATTCCCCCCCTACTTTGAAGGAAAAAACAAGTGGTTCTACTTTTTTTTCCTTTTTCACTCCTTTTCTTTTACTAAAATTCCCCCTATCAATCAATGGCACTATGCGAATTTCGACCTTTCGATCTGTAGTACCCGAAGGTACCTTTTGCCGAACTCCAAAGCTTCGGTTCGATATGTGGGTGCAATGCCGAACAGGAATATATGCATGTAGGTGGATTTGGTTTAGAGCATAGTGTGGGCGTTGGTCTTCGCATATTTGGAACATACGATTGTTTTGCCGAGTTCAAGCGGTCGTGATGTTTTATCGATGGGGTCACAAGAAGTCGGGAGGGAAGGCTCGGGAATATCGGCTTCGCTTGAACGGCCAGTTTTGTCGCTGCCATCGATGTCCTTGGAACCTTTTCCGATTTATGAAATTCAACACCGGATATATTTCTTGCCGATTTCTGGTTATTTTGGGCTCTAATAAGGGGGAGTGTGGAGCTCGTATCGATTAGTGCGCGATCTTCAATGTCGTTGCTGTGAATTGGAAGGAAGTATCGGGGAACAGGTTGTCTACCTTCGGTTATTTGTAATGTGCAACGACAATCTCTGGACATCACGCCGTCAGTACCACAGCGGGAACAGAAAATACGCAGTGGATTACGGCATTGCCTTCTGGTGTGTCCTCTCGCCTTACAGCGCCAGCAATGTGTAGATCGACCGTAAACGTCCAGCGCTGACATAATCCCCAAAAAATGGTTGGTATGGCCTTTCTCTTCATGTATTATCGCCTCATATTCATCTGTTAGCTCCATGAGCTCATCTAACGAAGTGAAGTGATTCCGACGTATATACAGTTTGTATTCGCTTCTGAGACCATAATAGATTCGGTCCGTATGATCCAATTTCCGTAGTTCAGGGTGATGATGTATGAGGGTTTGTATATCTAATATAAAATCTTTCGCCTTTTCCTTCGGCAATTACTTCCGGCGGTATATTGTCTCTTCAAGATGGGCTAAGTATCGTTTTGGTAAAAAGAATCGATCGGCTTGTCTTTTGAACTCCTCCCACGAATGGATTTCATGCCGCTTGATACGATACCACTGAAGTGCTCGCCCCTTTAGTATTTCTAGGAGCGAGAAGAGAAGCCGGTTCTTCGGAAATGCGTAGCATTCGGCTACTTCTTCGACCCGTTCAATGAACTTCGTGTAAGTGCTACCACCATCATAGGTCAGATCCCATCGGCGGATTACTTCCATGATTTCGAAGTTACTGAGGCTACTCGCCGTTCGAAAGCTATCAAGATCTTGGTAATTGCTGTGTGCTGTACTCGCTCCAAGTTCGTTGGTGGTTTGGTTAGGTTTTCCACTAGGTGCGTCGTTGGAGTCGAGTCCCTGCTCGGGCGCCATTTGTGATGCAGTTTTGTCTGAGGCCGGGGTAAAACTCAGTTTGTCCAGGTTCGTTAAAGGTCTGCCTCCTTTGAAATAAAACAGCAATCGTTTCTTTTGTTCAATTCAATTGTACGATCCTGTATCGCACACAGTTTTATTTACCAAGATCTTAAACTACTTAAATTACTTATTTAATCTAATGACTGTTATTGTTTAAACGTCTTCGATGATTCGGTGCTCAGGATGATCTTCGGCAACTCTGGCAGTGGTTGCAGTTCCTCCCAACGTCGATAGCTCTGTCACTGGTTAGATATGATTAGGTATTAAACTAAGTATCTCACGAAAATAGTAAGCAGGTGAGTCGGGTTATTCCAGGAAAACGAGGATATGTTGTAAATACGATTAGTAAATATTTCTAAGTAACTCACGAGAATAGTAAGCAGGTGAGTCGGGTTAATTCGGGGAAACGAGGGAATATGATAAATACGATTAGTAAATATTTCTAAGTAACTCACGAGAATAGTAAGCAGGTGAGTCGGGTTATCTCGGGGAAACGAGGGAATATGGTAACTACGATTAGTAACTATTTCTAAGTAACTCACGAGAATAGTAAGCAGGTGAGTCGGGTTAATTCGGGGAAACGAGGGAATATTGTAGATACGATTAGTAAATAGTTCTAAGTAACTCACGAGAATAGTAAGCAGGTGAGTCGGGTTAATTCGGGGAAACAAGGGAATATTGTAAATACGATTAGTAAATAGTTCTAAGTAACTCACGAGAATAGTAAGCAGGTGAGTCGGGTTAATTCGGGGAAACGAGGGAATATGGTAACTACGATTAGTAAATATTTCTAAGTAACTCACGAGAATAGTAAGCAGGTGAGTCGGGTTATCTCGGGGAAACGAGGGAATATGGTAACTACGATTAGTAAATATTTCTAAGTAACTCACGAGAATAGTAAGCAGGTGAGTCGGGTTAATTCGGGGAAACGAGGGAATATTGTAGATACGATTAGTAAATAGTTCTAAGTAACTCACGAGAATAATAAGCAGGTGAGTCGGGTTAATTCGGGGAAACGAGGGAATATTGTAAATACGATTAGTAAATAGTTCTAAGTAACTCCCGAGAATAGTAAGCAGGTGAGTCGGGTTATTTCGGTAACTCCGACCTTGTTGGCTTATTCGTGTATACTTCGCCGAAGGACGAAGTATAGTAAAACTCCAACTGGGTTCGGGTTACCTCGGGAACACGAGGAGATGTAAATACGATTAGTAAAATATTTCTAAATAACTCACGAGAATAGTAAGCAGGTGAGTCGGGTTAATTCGGGAACTTTAATCGGGCTGGCTTATTCGTGTATACTTCGCCCACGGGCCGTCAAGGAGAATACTTTTCCCCTTATCTCCCTCTCGATAGGAATTTCAAAAATTCCGTCTAAGCGGACGCCTACACAGAAGGAGGAACTCACATACCGAATTTCGGCTACATTGTTTCAGCAGTTTGGGCAGGCCGTCAAGGGGGAAATATCCCCCTTTTGGGATATCCTGTAAGGAATTCCAAAAATACAAACTTAGTCGATGTCTACTACAGTGGAGGAACCTTTATGCCAAATTTCAACTTCTTATCTCCAGTGGTTTGGGCAAGCAGTTAAGGGGGACACTTTTCCAATTTGTGAGACAGTCTATGGGGACGTCTATGGCGAATATATTTCGAAATTCCGGTAGGAATTTCCGAAAATCCCGTCTTAGCGGACGTCTATGCCGAATATCAAGAAACCTTGTCCTTTTTTTGGGAAAAGGTATTTTTTTGGAAAAATGTATTTTTTTTTGGAAAAAGGTACTGTTTTTGGATAAGGTACTTTTTTTGGATAAGGTACTTTTTTTGGAAAAAGGTAAATTTTTTTAGAAAAGGTACTTTTTTTGGAAAAAGGTACTTTTTTTGGAAAAAGGTACTTTTTTTGGAATTTTGCAAAACAGTATTGTGTTATACAGTATTTTGTAAAACAGTACTACGAAAAGCAGGATTTTGAAAACATGATTTTGAAAACAGAATTTTGTTTTACCCGGTGAAAAATGTGTGGTTCAACCATATATGTATGGATCCGAAAAATGAGGTAACACCTAAGTATATGTTCATATATGGACATATATGAACATATACATTTATTAAATATATGCGAATACATGCGAACGTTGCTGTCCTTTATTATAAGGTTGTACGATAGATATAAATTTATGTATGACATTCAAATTATGCGCTACATATGTTCCTTTTTATACCCTACACCACTATGTGGTCAGGGTATTATAAGTTTGTGCTGATGTTTGTAACACCAAAAAATATTGGTCGTAGACCCACCTTATAGTATACCGATCGGTTCAGAATTTTTTTTTATTTAACGATGTCCGTCTGTCCGTCCGTCCGTCCGTCCGTCCGTCCGTCTGTCTGTCTGTCCATGCAATCTTGTGCGCACTCTACAGGTCGCACCTATTAAGATATTTTGATGAAATTTGGTACGCAGACCTATGTTGGCCCAAGGACGAACAAGTTTGATTTTTTTGAACAATGGTCCATGTTTAGAGCTAGTGCCCATATAAGGGTCCTACCAAAATTATACTGTTTATATGCTGCAGGTCGTAAATATTAAGATATTTTGATGAAATTTGGTACACAGACCTATATTGGCCCAATAATGCAGCCTATTGATTTTGGTGAACATCGGTCCATGTTTAGACCTAGTGCCCATATAAGGGTCCTACCAAAATTATACTGTTTATACGCTGCAGGTCGTAAATATTAAGATATTTTGACGAAATTTGGTACACAGAGCTATATTGGCCCAATAACGCAGCCTATTGATTTTGGTGAACATCGGTCCATGTTTAGACCTAGTGCCCATATAAGGGTCCTACCAAAATTATACTGTTTATATGCTGCAGGTCGTAAATATTAAGATATTTTAATGAAATTTGGTACACAGACCTATATTGGCCCAATAATGCAGCCTATTGATTTTGGTGAACATCGGTGCATGTTTAGACCTAGTGCCCATATAAGGGTCCTATCAAAATTATACTGTTTATACGCTGCAGGTCGTAAATATTAAGATATTTTGATGAAATTTGGTACACAGACCTACATTGGGCCAATAACGCAGCCTATTGATTTTGGTAAACATCGGTCCATGTTTAGACCTAGTGCCCATATAAGGGTCCTACCAAAATTATAATGTTTATACGCTGCAGGTCGCAAATATTAAGATATTTTGATGAAATTTGATACACAGACCTATATTGGCCCAATAACGCAGCCTATTGATTTTGGTAAACATAGGTCTATGTTTAGACCTAGTGCCCATATAAGGGTCCTACCAAAATTATACTGTTTATACGCTGCAGGTCGCAAATATTATGATATTTTGATGAAATTTGGTACATACACCTATGTTCGCCCAAGGACGAAGCCTATTGATTTTGGTGAACATCGGTCCATGTTTAGAACTAGTGCCCATATAAGGGTCCCCCCAAAATTATATTGTTTATACGCTGCAGGTCGCAAATATTAAGCTATTTTGATGAAATTTGGTACATAGACCTATGTTGGCCCAAGGACGAAGCCTATTGATTTTGGTGAACATCGGTCCATGTTTAGAACTAGTGCCCATATAAGGGTCCCCCCAAAATTGGCTTGGTTACAAACTGCAGGTCGCAAATATTAAGATATTTTAATGAAATTTGGTGCGCTGACTCACATTATAGAAAATTTTGACATAAGCCCCATTTTAACCCATTCGAATTTCGGATCCAAACAATACACCAAACTGGTGTAGGGTATTGTATAGTCGGCATGCCCGACTTTAACCTTTTTACTCGTTTATTCATGGCATTAAATATAATAAATATACATATATGGAAAAATGTATTCTTCGAAATATGTTCATATACAAGTCCCTTTTGCATAAATTGAATAACATATACTTTCATATTTGTCCATATATGAGTGCCATTTCCATATATGAAATAACAGATGCTTCCATATATGTCTGTATATGAAATTTTTTACATATATGGAATCACATATACTTCCATATATGTTCATATAAAATCCATATATGTTCATAAAAAATCCATATTTGTTCATATGTGTCCATACATAAACCATATATGAACATGTTTGAGCGTATATGAACATTTTTCACCGGGTGCACAGGATTTCGACCCGAACCCGTTTTCTATGCCGTTGTGTAATAATATAATTTTTGATAAAAATGTCGTTTAGATCAGTCTGGCTCCAACGCCGTCACTTATGGCTAAACAATAGGGTTTTGGGTTCGGGAAATCCCGGGAAAAGTTTGCCGGGAATTCCCGGGAAAATAAATTATTTTATTTGGTTTGTTTTTGGAGCATTCTGATTGGTTAATTTATTTTCAACCAATCAAAATGTTTGAAAATATAAATATTTTTGTAAGGCTTTCATACACAAAATGAACAAAACCGTATGATTAAAAATAAAGTCGACTTTAAATTTAAAATACTCCTTTATATTAAGGGCCAATAATTTTATAAGTAACGTTTTCATTAATTCAATTCATTTATTTATTTCTACCAAATAATATTTACATTTTCATCTTAAAAATTATATACAAATAGTTCAAGTTTTTGCACTTTTTCTTCTTAATAATTAATAGTTATTTACAAAATTTTATACATATATAAAAAACCTATTTGAAAATTTTTATTTTTTTAATAAAACCACTTACAAATCTACCTACTAGCTAGCTAAGCTGATGTTAACTCATTGATATGGGGATATTCAGATCCAGAACATCTAGAATAAAAATTCGTAGTCAGTTTAATTAACCTAGAATTAACAAGTTCTATATTTGAAATAGTATGAAGTCTGGAAGTCGAAAAGAACCAAGGGAGATTGTATTTGAGTTTTAACAATTTGTTTTGAGCAATCTGAAGTTTTTTAATATGACAAGCTGCACTTTTTGTCCACATAGGAGCTGCATAAAAAATTACAGCATGAAAGATTAATTTGAAAATTAGTATTTTGTTTTCAATACTTAGACCTGAGTTCCGGTTTATGAAAGGGTACAGTATACGCGTGAGAATATTCACTTTGTTTACTATGTATTGTATATGCTCTTTAAATTTCATTTTTGGATCCAGTATTACTCCTAAATATTTTACCTTTTGTTCCCATTGTACTTCTGTATTTAAAAAAATTATATTGCTTTGAGGAATAAAGCAAGATTTTCGTTTTCTTGTAAAATATATTGCCTGGGTTTTATCAGCATTTAATGTTATTCTCCAATTTTTGTAATAATTAGCTAATTTTTCCAAAGCCATTTGTAAATTTAAAATAACATTAGCAGATAGTTTATCTGAGCATAATATTGCTGTGTCGTCAGCGTAAATAGACATGGTACAGTTTTCCAGTTGGGGTAAGTCAGAGGTATAGAGGTTATACAAAATGGGAGACAGACAGGATCCCTGGGGGCACCCTGCTGGTATATCTAAAGTTTCGGAACATGATGATCCAATGTGAACTTTAAATGAGCGCATACAAAGGAAGCTATCGATTATTTTAATTAAATAGTTGGGGACACCAAAACGAATCATTTTATATATTAGGCCGTCATGCCAAACAGAATCGAAGGCGGCTTTGACGTCTAGTAATACCATACCAGTTGATTTTTGAAGTTCAAAGTTTTTGGTTACCAAATTTCTAATACGAAACAAGGACTGTACCGTATTATGTTTTCTACGGAAGCCATATTGATGGCGAGGAAAGATGCATCTTGATTCAATAAAAAATATCAATTTTTGATTTATAATTTTCTCAAGAATCTTACCAATAGAGGATAGGAGACTTATTGGTCGATACGATGATGGACTATCTGGAGGTTTATTTGGTTTTCGAATCGGGATTACTTTCGCAATACTGAATTCGCGAGGAAAGTAGCCTTGTTTTAGGCATGCATTAAAAATAACTGTTAAAAATTTGAGAGATTTTTTTGGAATATACTTAAGGCATTTGTTCCTTATTCCGTCAATTCCAGGTGCCTTTTTCGATTTCATATTTTGTATAATATCGCTTATTTGAGATCTAGTTACTAACATATCATCAGAGATGTTAGGAGTGTTTGATCTAAAGGATTGAAGTATTTCACTAACTTACGTGGTTGTTTCAGAATCACCCAAATTAGAAGCAATTAAATGGTTAGATGCAAAAGTCTGAGCCATAATATTACACTTTTCAATATTGGTGGTGAATCTAATATTGTTGTGTTTCAAGATAGGTATTGATTTACATTTATTTCTGGTTATCTTTGTCAGATTCCAAAACGGAGCAGAACCTTTGTATAACGTTGTCAGTAAGTTAGTCCAATACTTATTTCTTAGTTTTTCCAATTCCTCTCCTATTTTCCTACTGAGAGTTTTCATCTCGTAAAAATCGGACAAATTGTGATATTGTTGCTAAATTCGCCGACAAGCATTTCTTCTCTGTATATGTATTTTCAAGTAAGTTTACTTTATTTTAATACACCTGCTTTTAAACTAATATATTCTTTTATATTAAAGAATAAAATGTCATAAGTATGGAAATACTTCACAAAAAAGGACAATGCAACGCAGTGCAATATTTGCCCTAAAAGACTAATGGTTAACGGAGGTATCTAAATTTGGTTATCCGACATCTAAATTTGGTTCACAAAATAAAAAATTGATGGTCATGCAACTTCAAAGTACCCGAAGAAAAAAGTGTAAGCTGAATAGGCATTCAGCGTTTTATGGTAGGGCAAACATTTCCTGAAATGGTATCCAAATTCAGGGGTATGGCATCACCAAAAAAATAAGTAATAAAAATATTTTTATCACTAGATGGCACTTTGTTCAAAAAATTGACAATTTTCTGTTTTTATTTAAATTTAAATAATAACAAACAACAAAGCAAAAAAACAACAAACGAATATTTCAAATTTTATTATTTGGATATATTCCGCGTTGTTTTTTCCTTATTTTGAGAAGTTTTCAGCAGTTTTTAGGTTTTGAAATATAGGCTCAGCTGATACTAAACGGATACTAAATAGTTGCTCAGGTAATACTAAATTTCAGCGCCCTCTGTCGGTGAGTAGTGTTAGTTTTGATTTCCTATCTCTATAACCCAGCAAAAATAGACATTACCGAGTAATTAAGCGAGTAAGTAGCACACAAAGGGTTTCACTACTTACCAGGCTATTTACTCGCAACATTACTTTTGTTCGCGATGTCCAAAAATTCATGTGTGGTCATTACCCTCTCGCATACAAAAAAAGTGCGAATAACAAGTTACCCATAGTGAAAGAATAAGTAGTTACTCACAAAGATAGAATAAGTGGTTACTCAGAAGTTAGGAAATAAGTGGTTAGCCTACATTGTAAAATAGTTGGTCATATTGGCAAAATAAAACTTTTTACCTTGGAAAATTTCCTATTTAGTTCAAAACAAATTTATAAATAAAATATTTTTATAAAAAAAGACTTAATCAGTACTTATTTAATCAATTACCAGTAAGTGATTACTTTGCACGAATATATAAGTACTTCTGTAACTTATTATCGGTAAGTCATTATTTTGTATTTTAAAGTAATGAAAAAGGTAATGCCCTATCATTACTTGCTAATCCGTATGGTAATGACCTGTCATTACCATGTTTTTGCTGGGAATTAATAGTCTCTGTCCAAATTAGTCGCAGTCGACGGAATGCCAATCCGCACCGTAACTAGATCTTCGCTTATTCGAGAAATTTCTTATAATAAAAACCTGGTATTGCCAAAAAATGAAACCGATGTAAAGAACATTATATTAAATTACTACAATCATGTAAAAGATATCAAGATAAAAGAAATATCGAGTAATATTTCTAAAAATAGGAGATTTACTATAACCTTAGATGAATGGACAAGAATATCACAAAAGAGATATTTGAACATATGTATAAACGGAAATAATTCATTTTATAACCTGGGGTTGGTTTATACATCAGGAAGATGTAATGCTGATGAAATAAGAATTGTAGAAATAAGACTAGAAGAGTTTTATTTGTCTTTGGAAAATAAAAGGTTTTATGACGAAATATTTAGGACTCAATTTAGTTAAAACAATTAGAAAAAATAAACATTTTTGCATTTTACTTTTTTAAAAAAAGTACAAAAATTTTCGTGGTTGGTGGGAAACTTTCTCTGCACTCCTAATTGTTAAATACGGACATACATATATAAAACAAAATGAAAATATGATATTTTTTATTAAAAATTTAAAACTTCATCGGTGTTGGTGGGTGAACTTTTTTGACGCATGCGAAAAAATTAAAATGTATTTCTTCATAGTTTTTTCTGGTCTATTGTTATTTCTATTGTGAAAGGAATTATTTTAATTTTCTCCCATACCACTGGTATCATTAATGTAGCCATACACTGTGCTATAATATTGCAAATATTAACCCGGTGTCTTCAAATGCAATAAATTATGTGATATGAAATGTCAAAACCATTGCAGAGAAATGTCAAAATGATATCAATTGCACTGTGGTGGCGAACACCTGACCATTTCATGGCTAAGAAATATTATAGTTTTTTTTTCGAAAATGCTAAATTTTATCAACAAATACAGGCATGTTACAGGTTTTTTCGGAATTGATTTGATTTCGCTATTTCACAATTTTTTTCCTAAAATGATACAAAATATTTTTTTTTGTCTTCTGAATTTGCAGGTTAGGGTGCTAGGGATAATTTTGTATTGAAAATAAAATGTTTTGGTAAGTATCGAGTATGCTACAATCTTTAAGTGGTACTTAAAACGTTAAAAGCTTCTCCAGAAAACGTAAAACGAAAATGAAATCGTCTTCATTCCACTTTCAAAAACCAAAGTGGAATTGATATTTAGAGCAGTTTGAACTCATAAAAGCTTTTCAATAGTGCTTCGTATGTATTCCCTAAAGTGTCTTTAACTATTTCACTTAAAAAAATTTACATTTAAAACGCTTTTTGTTGGTAAATTCAATAATTTTCTCATTGATTGCCAAAACGTAATTTTTTCTGAAAAATTAAAATCTTAAATTCTGATCCGCGATCTTCTTTTTTTTAACTATAAATGGCAACTTATATTAAAATTTTGCAGTTGGAACACAAAATTACCACAAAAAAGTTTTTTTAAACATTTTAGAATTTACGAAAACGCAAAAAAGCTGAAGGAGCAAAGCAAACCGTTACGAAATTGTACTTCGAAATCATATTAATTTCTTACGTAATATGTGTTAAAACATTAAATATGCTCACTAACAAAAATTTTTTGAAGTGAAATTACTAAAACAGCATTCCTAACTTATAATTAATTATGTTTATCTATTATATTTGATCTAAATATGCAAAAATACCTATTACTTCTGGAGAAGCAATTTGCGAGCAATTTGCAATTTGAGTCTGTTTGAATTTGAGCCTGATAATTTGTTTCTACACCGAAAAAAGTACGTAGTGGCATAGCCAATAAAATCCATAATGAATTTATATTGGATAAAAATCAACTATCTTAATTATGAACAAAGTCCAAAAAATTGTTTTTAGGTTGGCCTGTGATCTAAAACTTCAAAATATTTCTTCTTTCAATAACAAAAGAGAAAATATGTGCATACAGAACATATAACAAACCACAAAATTTTTTTTGTAAGTGAATATATTTATGACTTTAACCCTCTAATGTCCAAGGCCGCCTTTTGGTGGTCTTCAGATTTTAAATAGTTTTTGGCTAAATAACAATATTTTATTAAACAAGTTGTATTATATCAATGGAAAACTTAACTGCCAACTTTTTTTGCATTCAAACTTTTTTTGTATAAAGAACTGTTTTCAAGCGAGAAGCATGTAAAGTGAAAATTTAGAAAATTTGAAAGAATTAACTTTTTAAAACAGACAAAAATATTTGAAAAATTGCCAAAAAACATTTACGATCTGGCGTACATTACCGATAATAACAAAGCTAGTTTAGAGCCTCTAATTGTAAAATCAGTTAAAAATTTTTCTCCAGGACTCACAGGATAACGCCAGGATACGTTTTACAAATATCTCTCTAACTCAAAAACTAGCCAACAGATTTTCTTGAAATTAAACACAGACTATATACGTAAGCAGAACTAACTTCTTCAAAATTTATTGATGTTTAGTGCCAAATTCGCCAAAATTCGTAATTTTCAGAAAGCGAAAATCGCCATAACTTTTGAAATAACAACAATTGATCATTAATTTTAAATAAATTTCGGAAGACTTCACGCAAATATTTCAGAAGAACATCAAAATAATGAAATTAGCAAAACTCCACTTTTTGCAATGTGTGGGAGAAGCAGAAAGCAAAGGAGAAAAGTCATCGAAGTAGCATGAATAATAATTTAATATATTAATATGGTAAATGTTAATAAATTTTTATGAAAGGTTGAAGTTGTGTTTTATTGGGAAAATAACGTAAAATGCCAAGTTACATGGTTTCTATTCACTATTTTTAAATTCCACATAGTTGACACTACCTTCAAAAAAGTATATTATGTTACTTTAACCAGAATATCGTTGGCATTGACTTTATCCATAGTTGAATTCTATATTTCAATTAAATGTAGTTGTACTCTACTATTTCACATTCACTATGTGATAGTGAGGGTTATTTCACCTATGACATAGTGAAAAATGTAGTAATCAGCAACTATGTATTATTTTGGGTGTACAAATAATAAATAATTAAACTTTTCCCCCTTCTTGTTTACTATAAAGGTGCGTTTACAATGACGTAGTACTCCGATCTGTAGCAAATTTAGTTTTTTATCTTTCTTATTAACACATTTTTGTATTTAGCTATCTTTTTTCATTCCACTCCAGAGTCAAACTTGTTCGACTCTGGAGTACGGATTTGCTGCACTCTAGAGTTAACATTGATCTGTTAACTGTTTAACGTGACAAGTATACCTTAAAAAACACATCACTAATTTGTTCACATCTCTAATTGTCAATAAATTTGAAAAAAATATATTAAAAAACATAAAACCAATACAAAATATTTGTATTGGAAATTTTGTAATAAAATAAAAAGTGATTTCAAAATTTATTCACCTGAAACAAAACCTGGAAATTCGCGAAACAAAATGTAAGTATTTAAGTGTCAAATATTTTCTGAAGTAACTCTACTCTGCATTGTCAACAGCTAACATTTTAATCTGTGCTGCAGAGTAGACTGACTCTACCATTGTGAAAGCAACTTAAAACTTGATTTGCAACACTCTAGAGTCAACATTGGTCTGTTAACTGTTTAACATGACAAATATACCAAAAAAAAAAAACACATCACTAATTTGTTCACATCTCTAAGTGTCAACAAATTAAAAAAAAATAATAACAAAATATATTAAATAAATATAAAATTTGTTGCGTTTTCGGTATGATTTAAAATAAAAAAAATATTTAAATTAAAAACGGTAAAAATTCTGGCAAAAAAGTGGCGAAAATATGTAGTACTAAAATGTGAAATAAGTTTTGAAGTAACTCTACTCTGCATTTCGAACAGTTAACATTTTAATCTGTGCTGCAGAGTAGAGTCACTCTACCATTGTGGAATAAAAAGAGATAGTAAAATATAAAAATGGATTAGTACACCCAAAAAATTCCATAGTAGGAGAGTCAACAAAATTCATAGTTGATATAAAATAAATTAAAAATGACTATATGTAATTATAAATAACTATGTATGTTTTTAGAAAAAATATTAATGTTATAATCACCATGTGTATACAAATTCAAATAGAAACTGTCAGAAATATTTTTATTACAACAAAACCTCAAATTTGAAAAAAATTTATTAATTTAAATTTAAAATGCAAATAACTTTCAAGCAATTTTATTGTGCTGATCTAAAATTTAAGGTAAAGCCATAGAGAATTTGAAATATTGAGTTTATTCTTAATCGATTAATTTCCTCCAGGCCATAATAACGTATCAATAAATGTACCAAACAAATTTTCAAGGGAGAAAAAGGGATTTACAGATTTATTTCTACGAGTGCATGCATGCATAAAATAGTATGAACTGTGAATACTCTCATAGTTTAATAAAATATATTATTGTAAATGTTAGTCATTTTCACTGTGATTCACTGTATATTTATTCTGAAATATGGCCAAGTATATATTCAATTTCAATTCTTTATTGATATAACCGAGACCAGTGGTAAAAATATATATGGTTAAAAAATACTACATTAAATAATACTATAAATTAGATTAAAATAGTTAAAAAAAAATAAATTAATTAATTAATGTTTCTGTATAACAAACAATTGATGCATCTTCAAAAATGTAACAAACATTATAATAAGAATTTAATAAAAACTAAATAAATATAAAAAACAAAAAAAATATTTTAAAATTTTATTATTTAAATTATTTTGCAATTTTTAATAAAAGTATAAAAAACGTAAGGGCTGTGTTTTCTTTATATGACCAAATAAGATGAAATGACAAGATTTATGGTTTATGTTAACGATTTTAAAATTTTTCATAGTTAATATTCACTATTAATATTAAATCTCTGTTACATTAACTACAAAATCGTTGCCAGCCACTTTCTCATAGTTGAATTTTATATTTAAATTAATCCTAGTTATATTCCACCATTTCAAACCCACCATGACATAGTGAGGGTTATTTCACCTATGGCATAGTTGAAAAAGTAGTGATCAGCAACTACGTCTTTTTTAGGGTGTAAGAATGAGAAAAGAACTAAATTTGCTACAGATTGGAGTACTCTATCATTGTAAAGGCACCTTTACTAATACATTTTTGTATTTTGCTATCTTTTTTTATTCCATTTCAGAGTCAAAGTTGTTTGACTCTGGAGTACGGATTTGTTCCACTCTATAGTTAACATTGATATGTTAACTATTTAATATGACAAATATACCTTAATTGTTAACAAATTAGAAAAAAAAAATATTAAAAATCATAAAACCAATACAAAATAATTGTGTTGGAAATCTTATAATTAAATAAAAAATTATTTTACAATGAAGGCATTGGATATAAAGACTAGACATTCGAGAAAGGAAATGTAAGTATTGAATTGTCAAATATTTCTTGAAGTAACTCTGCTCTGCATTTTGAACAGTTAACATTTCAATCTGTGCTCCAGAGTAGAGTCACTCTACCATTGTGAAAGCACCTTAATCCTTAAATACATGGTTTAGCCATTTGGCAACATACCGGTTTTTAATAAGAAAAACCCACTTGATGCACAAAACTGCCTTTTTGGGCATTAGGGGCCCCTTCTGTACATAGTGTTCCTATAGTTTAGCGCATAATTTTTAAACAGTTAGAGTAAAAATCTTGGTTTTGCTCTCTATATTTGTGAAAAATCTAAAACACGCGTATTTTTTACAAAAAGTGTAATATTCAAAAATATTTGTTTAAATATTTAAAGTGTATTCTCGCAATAAAATTCATTTTGGCGACAATAAATGTATAAATTATAGTTTATAGATTTTTTTTTGTTTTTTTTTCATACACGTTAATATAATCACAATTTAGCTATTTGGAAAAAAAACATATTTTTCAATAAAAATCACCTTTTTTTTAAAAAGAAATTTTTTTTAGTATTTTTTTTTTGAAATGTACACGCCTTTAGAAATCATATATAAAAAATGGTCAAAATCGAAGAGATCATGCATTTAATGGTTAGCATATGTTGTTTTTTGATGCAATAAAATTGAAAATAAGTGTCTTCACTTGAGATGAAATCATTTTGAGAATTGCTTGCTATCTTTTTATTACATGTCAAGACACTAGATAAGAAAGGCCAAGAAATCTAAACATTTTTCTTCTACGGAATTTTTGAAAAAGAATAGTTAAATAAATATGTTGAGTATTTTAAAATTTATTTTTGGTATCAGAGAGATTTGGGATCGAATATGCATAAACCAACAGCTTTCAGCAATTTGCCACTTAGCATTCGCCAGAAAAACCTTAAACTGATACCGGTGAGTTGCAGCTCTTTGTGATTACTTACTCTGCTGATCGATGCTTTCTTTGTTTTGTTTTTAAATACGGTTTTTCAATAGTTTCCTTTTATTTTTAAAAATTTTTGTTTTCGAATTATAGAGCAATTCCATATGAAAACGATCAAAATTGGCAAATTTTTGGACGACCCCTCTCCGATTTTAAAATAAATAGTCTCAATCGATTGCCCAGCAAAAAATAATGTACCTACATATTTTTTTTTTTTTTTCATGTGACAAAATTGAAGAATTCTTCATAAGGGACCTCATTGAAAGTTGTTTTAAAAAAAAACTACTAAAGCGATCGCAACGAGTGATAGCTCGTTAGAAAGGTATTGAATCAGGCTTTAATTGAATACCTTTTTTCCCATGAAAATTAAATTTTCCGATTTTCCACAGAAGCTCCTAAATTTTCCGGCTAATTTTTTTTTTTTGGATTCCTCATAATTTTTGCTTTAAGAATCAGCAATAAAAAAATGGGCCCCGACTCCTTGTTTGGACAGGAGAGGAGCATTTAAGAGACCACCTTGTTCTCATTGTTTTTATATTTTTTATAATTGAATTATTTGTAATTATTTAATATTATTTTATTTTATTATTAAAAATACATTTTAAAAATTATTTTACAGTTAAAAATACATTTATGAAGAAAAAATCAATTTTTTTTAAGAGCCCCAAGTTGAGTGTGTAGTGAATATGGTCTGCCTGCCTTCACAAGATCGGCCATAAATCCATGGATAATAGCAGCAGTGGCATGTAATGGCACACCAAACCCGACTGAGGCTACAGGTCATAAAATGTTTTGTAAATTTTTTAAATTACCAGGTAATAAATATTTCGCCTAAAATGACACGTGCAGAAACAAGTCATAAAACACGGATTTTCCATAAATATGGCGAAATATTTATTACCTGGTAATTTAAAAAATTTACAAAACATTTTATGACCTGTGGTCGGCTTATTGGCAGTAACCAATTAAGTCCCTCTTTAAAAAACTATTTATGACCAGTAGTTCACGCAAATTTTCCTATTAAAGAAAAGCAAATATCGCTTATTTTTTTTACCTATTTTTTACCAAAAAATAAATATAAATACTTCACACACTCTGAGTCAAATTTTAGTTGAATACTAAACGTGAAAGTGTTAAAGTGTTTTTTTTTGTAAAGTAAAGAGTGAAGCTGTAAAGACAATTTAAAGTAAAATGAATAAATTTTGCTGCAATCCGTTTAACAAGAGTGGACATCGTTCGAAAAAGATAAAAGTATTAAAATTAACTGGTGTTTCGAAGCGATACATGAATGAATTAAATATACAATACGGTGAAGAAGCAGAATTCATTTGCCCCAAGTGTAAAATCGATTTGTCTCAACAAGCAAATGCATTGAAACAAATGCAACCACAATCCGAGAGTGAAATGACAATTGAACAAAATGTTTCATCTGATAGTGAGGCAGACATTCCGATGGTCAATATGTCTTTGAGACCTTTGAATGAGGCTATTACCACTTTAGGTGAATCGCCTATTACAAAAAGAAAGTTGCGAAGTGAAAAATACAGGAAAGAGAAAAAAGGCAAGGTTATGAGTGCAATCGCGACAATATTTGATGAAGGCTCTGATAACGAATGCAGTCAAGCAGATGACGTTGATGACGGCAAACAAATGATTGAGCAGTTGAAAAGAAAATTCAATTTAGCGACCACTTTTCCGGAGAAATATCTCATTTTATCTGTGCTGCCTCAATCATGGTCTATACGCAAGATTTCTGAACAGTTTCAAACATCATCGAGAAGAAGCAAAGAATTAGTTCGACAGAAGGGCATACTGGCGACTCCCACCAAGAAATTTGGCTCAAGGACCCTCAGCGAAGCAACGGTGAAATTGATTCAAGATTTTTACTGCAATGATGACAACAGCCGCGCCTGCCCAGGTACACGTGACTATGTTATCACACGTGAAGATGGAGAAAAAGTACACAAGCAGCGCAGATTATTATTATGTAATCTATCCGAAGCATACCATCAGTTCAAAGAGAAATACCCAGCAGAAAAAGTGGGATTTTCTAAGTTTGCCATCCTACGACCAAAAGAATGCGTGCTGGCATTAGACAGGCACGGAACGCATTCAGTCTGCGTTTGCATGTTTCATCAAAACATCAAATTAATGTTCTTTCCATGCAAGAAATTGAAAGTATTTCACGGTGAAATTGAAACATATAGGGACCTCCTGTCGAAGTCGTTGTGCGCATACCCCACGGAAAATTGTCATCTGTCCAAATGCGACAATTGTCCGAAGATTGACGAGCTAGAGCAATATTTGGCGGAAAAGTTTGAACAGCTGTTAATTCAGGAGGTGCATTTCAAACAGTGGATAATTAGCAGCGGCAGATGTTCCCTTGAGACCGTGGTAAAGCAGATTCCGGAATTCATCGAGGAATTCGGATTCAAGTTGAATGAACTGAAGGCGCACCATTTCATATCCGAGATGCAATCGAAATTTCTAAAGGAAAGTAAGGAGAAATTAGCCCAAAATGAATTCATTGTGATAAGCGACTTTGCCGAGAATTACACTTTTCTCGTTCAGGATGAAATTCAGGCTTATCACTGGGCAAACGACCAGTGCACGGTGCATTTTGCATTTATTTCAAAAACGAAGATAACGAACTACAGACCGTAAGCCTTGTTGTTGTCGCGGAGAGTTTAGCTCATAATTATGTGTCCGTTTATTTATTTCAAATGAAACTGTTTGAATTCTTAAGATCAAAATTCGATGCAATCGACAAAGTAACGTTTTTCTCAGACGGCGCGGCTTCTCAGTACAAGAATAAAAAAAATTTTTACAATCTTTGCATAATTGAAGAAGAACAAAACTGCAAGGTCGAGTGGCACTTTTTTGCGACGTCCCACGGTAAGGGCCCATGCGATGCGTTAGGGGGAACCCTAAAACGCATGGCGACTAAGGCAAGTTTGCAAAGGCCATATACTGACCAGATCTTAAATGTACAACATTTGTTTTCGTGGATTCAAAGCAAGGAAATTGCCATTAACACAGTTTTATGCACTCAAAAAGAACACGATGCCATGGAGCGACGAATTCAAAACAGATATAATAATGTCAAAACTATAACTGGAACGCAAAAGTTTCATTGCTTCATACCAAATATTTCTGATATGTCAATTAATGTAAAGCGGTACTCTTCGTCTGCCGACGTGCTAAATTTAAAGTTACTTTAATTTTATAATGATGCCAAGACAATTGAAATTTTTAATAAATATTGTAATTAAGTATAAGCAGCAAAATAAGAAAGATTTTTTCTTCATAAATGTATTTTTAACTGTAAAATAATTTTTAAAATGTATTTTTAATAATAAAATAAAACAATGTTAAATAATTACAAATAATTCAATTATAAAAAATATAAAAACAATGAGAACAAGGTGGTCTCTTAAATGCTCCTCTCCTGTCCAAACAAGGAGTCGGGGCCCATTTTTTTATTGCTGATTCTTAAAGCAAAAATTATGAGGAATCCAAAAAAAAAAAATTAGCCGGAAAATTTAGGAGCTTCTGTGGAAAATCGGAAAATTTAATTTTCATGGAAAAATTTAATTTTCATGAAAAAAAACAACTTTCAATTAGGTCCCTTATGAAGAATTCTTCAATTTTGTCACATGACAGTGGTGTACACCACCACTAAACCAGTCACTATAAAAAAAAAAAAAAATATGTAGGTACATTATTTTTTGCTGGGCAATCGATTGAGACTATTCCCTACGGGGAATGAGGGGTCAATTGCCCTGAAAGTACCTATCCTGTGAGTGGTTAAATCAAGACTTGTCACGGGATTGGTATAATTTACCATTGCTGTGGGTAAAGCATTGACAATTATACTTAAAGGACTAGTCCCATGACTGTTGAAACGATGGCATACCACTTAATCGTCCTCAAAGTACCTATCCCGTGACTGGTAAAAAGAGGACATACCACTAAATTGCCCTCAAAGTACGTATCCCGTAACTGGTTAAAGAAGGACTTGCAGCAGGACTGGTATAATTTACTATTGCTGTGGGTTAAGCAGTGTCAATTATACTTAAAGGACTGGTCTCGTGACTGGTGAAATGATGACATACCACTGAATTGTCCTCAAAGTACCTATCCCGTGAGTGGTTAAAGATGGTCTTGTCGCAGGACTGGTATAATTTCTTATTTCTATGAGTTAAGCTCTGTCAATTATACTTAAAGGACTGGCCCCAAGACTGGTGCAAAGAGGACATATCACTTAACTGGATAAGTGTGTTATAAAAAAACTCACAAGACTTTATTTTTTGTTTAAAGAGAAGCAACACTCAGGAAATTCTTCCTATTAATTAACGTGTTGCTTCCTTTGGAAAGGGGATAGAGAAGAAATGAAAGCTGGTGAAAGATGAAGGGCTTAAAATATGGCAACACTGTAATTGCGCGAGATGTTGAATTTTAGAACAGTTGTTGCGCTCCATCTGATGGTGATTTGGCGAACTTTGTTGAAGCTTTTTAGTTCATAGCCCTGTTATATTATTTTACTTCGGTGGGGTTAAGTGCTATGGGAACACCGAAGGAGGACGCTGCGATATGTATGAGGGATAGAAAAACGCATACATATTTATATTTCCATAAATTGATGTTGCCTTGGTTGGGGATCGGACCCGCAACCTCACGTGTAACAGTCCAACGCGCTAACCATTACACCACAGCGCCCATAATTGGTCGGTTTCCCAGTACACTGATAGAATTATCCGTCATGATGAACAATTTCATAGAATTTTTTTCGTAAGTTCAATGAAGAATTTCGTTAATAAAAATGATCAAAAAATCGTAATTTGTCAAAAATTAAAAAAAATTTTAGTTCTAGTTCTAAGCACTTGGAGTTTTCTTTAAATTTTAGCATCAAGAGCCCTGAGCTTATTGCTAACAACTTCAGCTCCAATCTTTTGGAGGATTTTACAGGAATTTTAGTATCGGTAAAAGGTTCGACGCATATATATATCTTAGAAGAATATCTTAAAAAAGGAATATGTATTTCATATTTTATTTCTGTGAAAAAAAAATACCAAAATTCTTCAAAATAAAAACAAATTTTTATATTTTAATTTGTTGCCAAATGCAAATATTTGTGGTTTTTATTAAATAACAATTTTGTCAAGGTTTTGCTGTGACAATTTTACTTATAATACCAAAACCATAACAATTTCCATTCACCTCAGTTTTGTCACTTTTGTAATGGGACTGGTTCTGTATCAGTTCCTTTTAGGTTAGTTGGGTGACATGTCACAAAATATACAAAGTGTGACTCATTCTTTGACGGATCCTTTTGGGTTAGTTCGGTGACATGTATATTTAAGTCAGTTAGGCGACATGTCCTTTGGGACTAGACCTGCGACATGTCGAAAGGTGTCTAATCTATGGCAATACGTCATTTCCAATGACAACGCCATGTTAAAGTGATATGTCTCTTTCAAAGAAAAAGACCGATCAACGACCTGTCTCTGCCCCCTTGGGACCTATCCTGCGTGTCATCTGGGACCGGTCCCTTTCCCCGTAGGGTTTATTTTAGAATCGGAGAGGGGTCGTCCAAAAGGTGATCGCTTTCATATGGAATTGCTCTATATTTGTATGTTTTTATTTGTCATTCTTACAAAACAATTTTTATTGTAAATGAACAACAACAAATGTATCACTTATTGATCAAAAGTAGCAAACATTTTTTACGTTACCAAATTATGACAGCGCTCAAACTGAGGGGTTAGTGATCAGGTCGCTCAGCAGATAGTTGTACAACTGTTGTGGAACTTTTGACTATTAAATTGTATCTGCCGAACGTACCCAATAATTTATTCGTGTTGTAGAAAATGCAGAAAAGGTAAATTTTTACCTTTCTTTTAAATTATGGGAAAAACCTTCACTAAAGTTGTCTGAAAACTATACAAAATTAATATAATCTGGAAAATTTACAAAAAAGTTTTAAATATCCCCAAAACATTTTTTAAATCTCAAAAAACACCTGTCCCCAAATGAAAATTTTTGTCCCCAAAACCAACAAAAAATCCCCAAATTTTGGGATTTTGGCCTGCCTGGTTATGTTTCCGTTTGTATTTTTATAAAAGTGAGAGATTATTATATAGAATATGAACTCGCATAACACGAGTTATAACCTACAACCAAGGTTGGCAACCGATACCTTTATAATACCATTATCCGTTTCAAAACCCTTTCAAATTGTCAACCGTTACCGATACCAATACCGAAACTCTAGATTTTTAAAAATACCGGTTTTCCAAAACCGTTTCCCTTAATACTGGTATCATACCGGTATTCAATCGATTTTTAACAAAATCAGTTTTTTACGTTTTTATCAACAAATTTTAGTTTTTTTTATAAAAAAATTGTAAATTAATTTATCGTTTTTTGTTACTAAAATTGTATTGCTAACTTGAATTAATAATTTTTACAAAAACACATAATTTATTTTGAAAGCGAAAATTTTTAATAAAACCGGTACATATCGGTATTGATTTTTCGGTTATACCGATACGAATGAAATACCGCTACCAATACCAATATGGAAACAAACAAAAAATCGATACCAATACCGTTATTCGTTTCGGTTGCCAACCTTGCCTACAACACATATTTATCTACTACGTAGATAATCTTACAAAAAATAATATTCATTTGTAGGGGTCATTCCACTTTAATTACATTGATCATGCGTTTAAATTTCAAGGTTTTACCGGCACATAATTTTGATTTTATATACTGACTTAAATCAAATAAATTCACTTTCGAATTAAAGTTTAATTGAAAAATATTAGTATAAAAAGCTTTTTATGTTGTCAATCAATTAATTATTATTAGATTTTTGTTGTCGTTGCCTTTATTGCTACATAAATATAATTAGGAAATATATATAATTTTTTACTTTTAAATTAATTGGGATCAGAAATATACACTATAGTTAGAATAGGGGTATAGCTTTTATACACTTTTTGCGAGTACCAAAATGGTTATATACACACTAGACCGTAATTTTTTCTCTTATTGTTTTTCAAAATATTCCCCTTGATGATCAATACACTTTTGCATTCGTTCAAACCATTTGTCATAGGAGTTTATCCATTCCTCTTGAGATACCTCCAAAACATGGTTTTATAACGCTTCAACGGCACTCATAAATCGTTGACCACCCAGTTTACCTTTGATATTCGGGAACAAAAAGTTTGTGGGTGCCAAATCATGACTGTACGGAGGATGAGTCATCAATTCTATGTTTTGACTGCTCAAAAATGCACCTGTATGACGAGATGCGTACGAGCTCGCATTGTCATGATGGAAAATGATTCGTCTTTGGCGGTTGGTTTTAGGAATTTCTCCGAAGACTTCCGGCAAACAAATGGTCGTGTACCACTCAGAATTGACCGTCATACATTGCTTAAGCGGAACAGTGGCCACATGACCCATTCGGTCGAAGAAACAGGCGACCATTTGCTTCGCTGTGCTTCTTCCACGAACAACTTTTGTTGGATTTCGCTCGTCTTGGAATACCCACACGGGCGATTGCTGTTTTGTTTCCGGCTAATACGCATATATCCATGATTCAGCACCTGTCACGATTTTATACACGTCATTCCCTTACACCAATCGACGCGAGCCTTTTTTTGAGCGATTGATGATGATGGGGTATCCAACGAGAGAAAATTTTTTTTACAAATAAGTGTTCATGCAAAATCGACTATATTGACATTACCTCACGATATGTCACATGATATCTAGCATTATCAGTTCACGTACTGCATCGATGTTTTGTGGCACAACAACCGATTTTGGACGACCTTCACAGAATTCGTCGGCGACCGAACTACGACCACGATTGAATTCACTATACCAGCGATATACTGTGGTTTTTGATGGTGATTTATCGCCATACAAAGAACTGAGTTCATCGACACATTCTTGTTGAGATAATCCACGTCGAATGTTGTGAAAAATAATTGGGCTTAATTATGATTGTAACTTTTTATACACCATACAAAATTTGTGCATTTTAATGTTTTTATTATAGTTTTTGAGCTCCAAACATAGAGCGAAATTTTTTCGCTCTTTTGAACAAAATACCTACTGGGCTTAACCAGAAATTACCAGCGGTACAAAAGTCAATTCATTGGTAGAGCAATGATTTTATAAAAATGATGACGCTTCGTTAAAAACGGTATGTAAGCAGAAGGTATCGAGTTCAAATCCGTTTGCAAGCAAAACATCTTTTTTATATTTTCAATTTAAAAATTTTCTGTTTTATAAAATTGATTTTTTTTTGTGGAAAAGCTCCTTTAAGACCAACTTTTTTTTTTTGGTTGAGTGTTTGTAACCGTCGCATAGGACAATCGTAATTAATATTAAAATTAATTATCAAAGAATTTTTTCTAGAGCTGTTTTCCCAACGCTGGCATAATAGTTCCATTAAACTTTTTGCCTGTGATAGCATTTTAGTGCAACCAGTAGTTATAATGCTGTTATCATTCATTTACGTTTTTAGCCACCAAGTTTTATATGACTCGTTAGCCCAGTGGGTAGAGCTGCTAATTTGACGGCCTGGGATCCACTCACGGTAGAACCAAAGAAAAAATTCATAAGAACCTTTTTAAATCTTATTTTGGAAAATACATTTCCAGACAACCTATATATTGGTTTTGCCAGCTTTTTGCCAACTATCAGTTATATATTTTTATTTATTTCAATAAAATACGGTATATAAACATTTGTTCGTAAAAAAATATGTTTGTTTGTACTCTTTTTATAAAAATATTAAATAAATTCTTTAAAATACATAAAAATACTTTTCGAATGTGTTTGTTTTTTTGCTCCTTTCTTTATGGGATCGATTCACTGTAAATCCCTTCTGCAGCTGAAAATTGTTGTGCACCTGTAGAAAAAATTAAAATTCATAAAACTGTTCTGTAAATGTTATTAAATTTTTCTATAAAGACTCATAGGCATATTTTGTAAGAAACCCGATTCCAAATGCTCTTATTTTGAGAGGAATTCTTCCTTTAGGAAACTCCAAACATTTCGAGTATTTTCTGCCTCAACACAACCTCAGATTCTGAGAATTTTTTTGTTGAAAACTCTATAGATTTATAAAACCTATTTAAAATTTTTAATATTTCTTTTTGTAGAAATCCTCAGATTCTGAAGACTCTATAGCAAAAATCAGTAGATTCTCAGGACTTTTACCTATAGAACACCCTCAGATTCTCAAGAAGATTCTGAAGATATTTCGTAAATTATATTCGTATTTTGTGAGCTTTTTCCTATGGAAACCCCCTCAGTAGGATGTCCCTTAAAATAACGATTTGTCGATTTTCGTTCATTACACCCACCCAGTTTTATTGCAAATGGTCCCAAATGGAAGAAATCGATTTTACGTTATTAGCATGCTTTAAAGTTAAGAATTAAATTTCTTTTAGATAAAATAAAACACAATATTTGTTGTTAAGCTAAAATAATTGTTAAGGTAAATTTATTGTAATGTTTAAGTACAAATACTATTTTTTGCCTCTTCATTTTTATATAAACAAATCATTTAGTATACCAACACGTGAGCATGTAACAACTAATTGTCTGTTGTTCAAGCCATGGGCGTAGATAGGTCGTATTTGTGGTTTGGCGCAGCCCCCCCCCCCCACAATTTTTTTCAATTCGCTTTTTTATTTAAAGTACAGTTTTTATAATAAAAGCCTTCACAAATAAATAATTCTGACACAACAATGGGTTTAAATAAATAAATATTTAATGACTTTTTCTCATGAAAGTGGATTTTTAGTAATGAATCCATTATAAATTGCAATATACGGGTGTATGTCAAGAAAATTTAGTAAAGTACGAACTTAGGTAGATAGACCCGTAAGTAGTTTTGTTCATTTGTGTTTTGAATGAAAATAAATAACGTAAAGCAGGGTTGGAAAGCATTTTATAATATTAAAGATAGCGGGCAAAGCCCGCTACGTTGTTAGCTTGCCTTAAAATTTTTTTAAATTCCAGTTTATGTAAAGGTAGACCTGGCAATTCAAGTAAATTCACAAATTCAGTTGGAAAATTTACTGCGTCGGTTTCTTCCACCGGTGCTTCGTTACCTGCAGTTTAAATATCAGAATATATAAGTTCCTATCCTTTTCTAAGGTTTTTTCTCTTTTAGAAAATTTGTTTAACTTTTTGGAGAGTATGTTTCAATACTACATAAGTTTCATATTCCGTGGATAATGTTTGAACAGGTAATTAAAAAGGGCTTCTTAACCCCTTTTTGTTCCTCCCAATAAAAATCCCAAATATATAGTCTTGCCTCAATCGCATCGAAATTTCAAGTACCAAACTCCGGCAGTTTGTGTCATTCAAATTCCATTCCATTTTGTTTAACAATTTTAGTGTTCCAATGCAACTCCTTCCAAGATTCCATTTCGTTCACCATTCCATTGCATTTCGTTCCCATTATCTGTTATTCCAATTCCACTCGTTCCCCGTTTCATTCCATTTCGTTCCTACTGTCTTGTGTATCGATATTGATATCAGTCGCTTCTCTTTCCATTCCATTTCTTTGCACTTGCTCCGTTCCATTCCTTTTTTAACTGCAGTGCTTCAATTCCACTCGTTCCCCATTCTATGCCATCTCGCTCCTCATTCCATTTCGTTCTATAGTCCATTCCATTTAGTTCCTTTTTCCAATCCATTTCCATTGTCTATAATTTCAATGCCACTCGTTCAACGTTTATATCCATTTCGTTCCACTTGTGTAGTGTTTCAATTCCACTCGTTTCCTATTTAGTTTCTTAATTTTAGTGTTCCATATACACTTGTTCTTTAAGTTTAAGGTTTCTAGCTAAAGACGCAGATGTTAAGGGGGGGGGGCAACTTTCGCCTTTTGAACCACCATTTTTACCACGTTCTTGTCCAAAGTCCTAAAAATGCCTTGTCGGCCCATACTCCAAGGAAAACATATTAGCTAGAAACCTAAAACTTGTTCTTTAAGTTTTAGGTTTCTAGCTAAAGACGCAGATGTTAAGGGGGGGGGGGGCAACTTTCGCCTTTTGAACCACCATTTTTACCACGTTCTTGTCCAAAGTCCTAAAAATGCCTTGTCGGCCCATACTCCAAGGAAAACATATTATAGATTACAGGTTTCTAGCCGAAGGGTTCGGTTAGGCCATCCAGGGGAAGAATTATTCCGTTTTTACCCCTCCCGGTAGGAATTTCCAAAAATTCCGTCTTAGAGGACGTCTGCGTTGGAGGAGGAACCTACTACAGGCCACCAAGCGTTTATAAAGCGTTGGGCAAAGGAGTTCACTGATCCTATAATTACAAAGCAGTTATACACATCTTTGGTAAGACCAATCCTCGAATATGGTTCCATTATCTGGGATCCTGATTATGATGTTCACATAAATCGAATAGAATCTGTCCAAAAACAATTTTTATTGTTCTGCTTAGGGAACTCAACTTGGAACCCGTCTGAAGCTCTTCCATCCTATTCAGTTAGACTTGAACGGGTTAAATTGCCTACACTAGAAAGCCGGGGAAAAATGCTTAACATTACGTTTTTAGTTAATTTGCTTAATGGTAATGTTTGTTCTGAATTCCTGCTTAATAATGTTAAATTTAACGTTCCGCAACGATCAATTCGAAATTTTACACCATTGTATCTTCAGGTCTTTCAAACAAATTACGCAAATTCTGATCCTTTTCGTAGAATATGCAGAGATTTTAATGAGATGTATAATTTATTGACTTTTCTTTGAGTGTTAGTGTCATTAAACGTAGTATTATCTTGTTTTTAAATACATAGCCTTATAATATTGTTTGTAATTAAATTAAATAATATTGTTTGTAATTAATTTAAATAATATAGTCTGTAAGGATTTAAAATCCATAGACCTAACTAAATAAATAAAAAAAAAAAGGGGAGGATTTTCTTCTTTTTGACCCTCCCTTTAGGAAGTTACAAAAATTCCATCTTCGTGGCTATTTGCGATGGATGAGGAACATTCATACCAAATTTCAACTTCATTGCCTGAGAGGTTTGGGCAGGCCGTTATTCGGGACTTTTTTCCCTTTCAACCACCATTTTTACTATTTTCCTGTTCCAAAATAGAAAAATTTCGTTGCCGGTGAGTTAGTCCTACTCCAAGGAATACATATTTAAAATTTTAAGTTGGCCAAAAGGGATTGGGCCGTCAAGGAGGAGACTTTTCCCCTTATTTCCCCTCCCGATAGGAATTTCAAAAATTCCGTCTAAGCGGACGCCTACACAGAAGGAGGAACTAACATACTGAATTTCCTTTTGGGATATCCTGTAGGGAATTCTAAAAATACAAACTTAGTCGATGTCTACTACAGTGGAGGAATCTTTATACCAAATTTCAACTTTTTACCTCCAGTGGTTTGGGCAGGCACTTTTCCAATTTGTGAGACTGTTTATGGGGAGACTTTCCCCCTTTTTGCCCGTTCCGGTAGGAATTTCCAAAAATCCCGTCTTAGCGCACGTCTATACCGAATATCAAGAAACCTTGTTTTAGTGGAGAAATCCGTGGGGGGAGGCAAAAAAGTATTTTTTTGAAATTATATTTTTTTAAGTAGTATTTTTTTAAATTGTACTTTTTGAAAAAAGCGAAATTTTTTGGAAAAAGATACTTTGTTTTTACAAAGTACTTTATTTATTTGGAAAAATGTATTTTTTTTGGAAAAAGGTACTTTTTGGAAAAGGTACTTTTTTTGAAAAAGGTTTTTTATGGAAAAATTTATGTTTTTTGGAAAAATGTACTTTTTTTGGAATAGGTCCTTTTTTTTGGAAAAGGTAAATTTTTTTAGAAAAAGGTACTTTTTTTTGGAAAAAGGTACTTTTTTTGGAAACAGGTACTTTTTTTTTTGGAAAAAGGTACTTTTTTTGGAAAAAAGTACTTTTTTGAAAAAGGTACTTTTTTCTGAAAAAGGTATTTTTTTTTGGAAAACGGTACCTTTTTGGAAAACGGTACTTTTTTTAAAAAAGTACTTTTTTTGGAAAAGGTACTTGTTTTATCCCCTTTTTGCCCCTCCCGATAAGAATTTCCAAAAATGCCGTCTCAACGGACGTCTACACCGGTCGAGGAACCTACATACCAAATTTCCACTTCATAGCTCCAGCAGTTTGAGCAGGCCGTCAAGCGGGAGACTTTTTCCCCCTCCCTGTAAAAATTTCCAAAAATCCCGTCTTGGTGGATGTCTACGATAGTAGAGGAAGCTTTATACTAAATTTCAACTTCCTACCTCCAGCGGTTTGGCAGGCCGTCAAGGGGGGCTTTTCCCCCTTTTTAACCCCCATTTTTACAACGTCCCTGTCCAAAATTCTAGAAAGTACTTTCCAGAAAAGTTAGCCCCTACTCCAAGGAACACATATCTTAAATTTCAGCTTTCTAGCCAAAGGGGTTTTGGCAGGCCGTCAAGGGGGAGCCAAATTTCAACTTCCTAGCTTCAGCGGTTTGGGCTTGGCGATGTTGAGTCAGTCAGTCAGTCATTCAGTCAGTCACTAACGTTATTCTTTTATATATAGAGATTATTAAAAATTCTCAAAATTCGAAAAAATGTATTTTTTATTTGACTTATTCATTTAACATACACATCAACTGCTACAAATAACAATCGACATTTCCAAATTAGGCATTTTAAAAAATCTTTAAAATTAATTTAAAAAGAAACGCGTTTTTGCATTTTTATCAAATTCGTGGGTCATTTTGGCTTCCATGCTAAAGTTGGTTAATGATATCCGATGAAGTCAGAATTCTATATCTGAATCATTTTGACTATATTAAACGAATAAATGAAATAAAAAAGAATTTTTTTTTTTCGAAATTTTGAAGTTTGGGTATTTTTCAAAATAATACATTTTTTCAAAATGGCCCATTTTCGGCCAACTTTCGACACGGGTTAACGTTTTCCAAAAAAATCGATTTCTTCCATTTGGAACCATTTCCGATAAAACTGGGTGCCTGTAATGATAAATCTCTTTGTAAGTAACACCCTGCCGCTCATGTCCTGTGAACTTTTTCTTAAACAAAAACCCTTAGATTCTGAGAACCTTTTCCCAAAAAACCCTTAGATACTGAAAACCTTTTCCTATAGAAAAACTTTCAGATGCTGAGCACTTTTTCCAATAGAGAAGCACTCAGATTCTGAAGACTTTTTCCTGTAGAAAAACCCATAGATTCTGAGGACTTTTTTCTATATTAAAATCTTCAGCTTCGAAGTACTTTTTCCTAGAGAAAATTCCTCGGATACTGCACTGAGAAAATTATCCGCATAAAATTAATGAATTTTTGCATTAGAACAATGAAGTTCCACTGGAACTCATCTATTGAAACTTTTCATTGAATTAATAGAATTTTTCATAAAATGTTGTGAAAAATTTCATTTTATTTATTAAAAGTTTCACACACTCAATAAAAAAGCTTCTTTAAAACTGGATTCATAAAATATATGAAGCTTTTTCATTAAATGTAAGAAATTTTTAATTTACTTTGTGAAGAAAACTTCATTAGTTTACCGAAAAATTACATCACAACTCGTCCAGCAAAATTCTCTTTGTGTGAGCAGCTCAGATTCGAAAGACTTTCTTAATGCAGCCTCTCAGGTGGAAATTGAAGACGGTACAAAAAACAAAGCGCTGTGAAAGCGTTTGTTGTCAATGGTACAAAAAAAGAGCATTTTCACAGCGTTGATTCCCAGTGGTACGAGAAAAAAACATTTGAAACACATTATTTTGGATTGCTTTTCGAACGTTCACAAACAGTATTTTAGGAGTGCTTTTCATACCAAATTTACAACCGTTTGTGAAATAAAAACACTGTTAAAACATTGCTTTAAAGCGTTTTTCTAACGTTTGCAAAAAGTACTTTAGCAGTACTAAAGAATATATAACCGATTATTTAATAAAAACACTGTCAAAACATTGATTTTAAGCGCCTTCAAAATGTGCGAAAAAGTGCACTCCACGCACTTTTTTAAGCAAACAATAAACAAAATATGCAGGAGAGTATTCAATTTGGAATATATTTAAAAGGCAGTTAAATCCATATGACAGAGTAGGGTAGAGGGGGGATCCTTCGCCAGTGGGGCACATACACTAATCCCATTTTTCTCCGCTATTAAGGGAGATAAAAAATTGGAAAAAAATATATTTTGTGCATTTTTCAATTATCTTTCCTTGACATCCACTTTGATGAATTTATATCACATGTGGTCGCAGACAGACGTGTTTTTGTGTTTTTTGGGGTGCCAAAAAAATAATAGGAAGCAACTACATTTTGCAATAACTTCCTCAAAGCGTGTGATAAGAAAATAATTTTTCATTATGTTAGACCTACGATCCTAAGGTTTCGAAAAATAATAATCTTATTTTAATAAATGCTTAAAAAGTATGAAAAATATTAATTTTATGTTAGTGCCTATCTCTGGGGCACAATCACCAGATGGCCCCTGGAGCTACAAAGAGTTATTGCATCCCTGCCTAAAATGCTCTAAAAGACTTTTGTATATGTTTAAAATATGTTTAATAGTTAATTAGAAGAACCGTGTTCATTCTTAAATTTATATTAATTATTCAGTTTTTTGTAATTTTGAAGAATCATTATATTATAGTTTTAATAATTTTTTTTTTAATGTAGTGGACATTTATTGATTAAACAGAATCACATATCTTAAAGAACTTATTATAAATTATTTATTTCAGTCATTAAAAGATTGAATTTGCTGTATTAACAAATTTTTTTATTGAAATTGTATCTAGCTCTTTTGGCGAATATACCCCAGGTTTGGGGCAGTTACGCCGAATTGAGTTACTTTGAAAATCATTAAAAAAATAATAGAAAATATGCAAATAATTAGAATAAAAATCATAGAAATTAAAGCCAAGATATGTAGGTTTTCAATTTGAAAGTAATTTTTGAAAAATAATTAGGGGTTAAGAAATGACAGTGCTTTGAAAAAAAAGTGGCGAAGTATCTCCCCTCTACCCTACACTTTTTAAAGAGTTATAGCTTGATTCTGAGGATTCTAAAATCTTTCCAAGAAAATATTTTGTATTTTTGAACAGTGGATATACCAACGGGATATTTGGCGAGTTTTTGTTATGAAAAATGTGATCAGGCGCGGATACAAGGGGGGAGGGCTATGGGGCTAAACCCCTCCCCCCTTGAGGACTAACATTTTTTTTGCAAATAATGCTATAATGTAAAACATTATTAATTTTGTAAACAGACATTTTAGAATTTCACATTAAACAAGCATTTTTAATTTTGAGATTTTGTGTAGATTCTCGGATTCAAAAAATTCTTTTGTTCAGGAAACCTGACAAATTCTATGTTTTTTAAGAGCTAATTTTCAAAAAAATTTTGTAATAAGCTTTTTACAGAATTAATATGAAACCTTTAACCATTTTTGTAATTAAACGAATGTTTTGAGACATTTTACTGAAAAATTAATATTTAGCTCCAGTTTTATTGTCAGAACAAAGATCGATTTGAAACGAAATTACTTACTTGGATACATTTAAGAAAATAATCGTGCTTAATTCTGACTATAAAATTGACCTTTATATTTTAAAGTGAGCACTACAATTTTATTTATTTTTTTTAACTTAAAGGCACTATTAAAACCTCCTTAATTGAACTTCTTAAATAACTTTTTGTTTTAAATTTAATGGTCTTAGGATGACCATCTTATCCGTAAGTAATGCTCAGACATACCTTAAATTCTTAAAATCACAGAACAATATTTCGCTTAGGTATTTAGTTTTATTTAAGTGGTGTATGAAAATTCTCAAGTTCTAAAACTTTCCAAAGAAGCTCCTCATACCGGAGGAAAATTTTACATTAAAAAAAATTGTTAATTCTAAGATATTAAATTAAATGTATCAGATTTGGAGTCATATTTTTATAAAAAAGAAATTGTAGACAAATTGAATATCATTGCATATTTTCTAGTGTTTTATATATTTTTTATACTAAAATAACTGGCGTTTTTAAAGGCTTTTAGTTATTGATTAAAAATTTTTATTTAATTTGACAAGTAAATACAAGCAGTTTTCAGAAACTGCTGGTTTTTCGTTAAGTGTAAATGTAAGTAGTATTAAAAATTTGTTAATTTTAATTTAATACACAATTAGGTTGTTCATAAGGGGTGTGCTATCTGTTGTATCGTCCTAACAAAAAACAGAGTTGTTAAAATTTTTATTTGTGTTTAACAACGATTTTCTATTCAGTTTTCTATCGGTTAGCACACTCAAACATAGGCCACTAAACATACGTAAAAATGTTGTATCGTGCTATTCTCAAATGTTGTATTTTTTCAATTTAATTTTTAACAACTCTGTTTTTTGTTAGGACGATACAACGATACAACAAATAGTACACCCCTTGTGAAAACCCTTAATATAAAAAATATTTGAAGTGAAAAAACTCATTACTTTTAACCTACACTGAGAGAATTATCTGCAGGATATTAATAAGCTTTTGCATAAAACCAATGAAGTTTCATTGGAACTTTTTATTGAATTAATGCAATTTTTCATAAAATGTGAAAAATTTGCTTTTATTTATTAAAAGTATTTATAAAAAGTTTCATAAAATATGTGAAGCTTTTTCATCAATCATAAGAACTATTCTTATTGATTTTGATAAGAAAACTTCATTAGTTTAATGAAAAATTCCATTAAACTCGTCGAGCAAAACTCTCTCTGTGTAGGGTTAATGAGCGTTTTGTAGGGAGTTACTTCAATCGACATGTCCTTGCTAAAATAATACGTTTTATAATAGAAAATCAGCAGTTTACGTACCTTGACTTCTTCTTATAAAACTTGTTACCGGGTAATAATAGAAGGTTTTATTGAGATTTGGATATTTGGAAACTTTTGACGCAGAAATCTACCTCATATCCGAATTTCATTAAGACCGAAAGGAACCCATCAGGATAGTTTGATCGTTAGTTGTTTATTTTGTTTTTAATTTGAAAGTTTTGTATCTAAACTTTTCGTATTGAAAACCTTTCAAATTTTAGTTCATTCTTCTAAAATGTTTTTTTATTCAAAAGTTGTAATAATTGGGGCCAGTTTCATAGTCAGATCAAAGGCTGATTTTTTCTTATATATTTTTAAGAAATTTTGTTTTTCTTAAATATTTCTTAATAAAAAATTTTCAAAATGCTAGTTCTGACTATAAAACTGCCCGTTAGGCACTTCTTCTATAAAAAACCTATTAGATTAGGAAACATTGTTGTATTTGAAAAACTCTTTCACACTGGAACATTTGTTATATTCTAGGTTTGATATGGAAGTTGTAGAATTTGGAGTAATTTTTCCAACAAAAGAATCACAGACCCTACAACAAATTTTAAAATTTACGGCATATTCCTATTATCATATTCGGAGAATTTTTTTCATATCAGAATATCCATTGTGTTTCCTATGAAAATATTATTTAATTTTTATATGATTTTACACGTATTAAGTTTGCGGTTTTAGAGATAATTTCTCTTAAAAATATTTCGAATTCTGTACTGCGATTTCTTAACATATTTATGAAAAAATTCGATAGTTAAGGAAAAAAATTTTTCAATATAAGCTGTATTTTCGACTTAACTATATCCGTTAACTTTTAAAAAAGCACAAAGTGCATAAAAACGTTTTTTAGACGAAAACTAACATATTACTTTTCGTATGCACGTTAACTTACAACGTGGATAAGTTTCACAATGTTAGAGCGATTCTACTCTGCAGCACAGATTGAAATGTTTACTGTTCAAAATGCAGAGTAAAGTTACCTCAAAAAAAATGTTTGACGTTTCAATACTTACACAGTTTTTGCGAATATCTTGCCACGGCTTTCACTGCTGTTATTATAAAATAATTTTTTACTTTATATTTTATTCTAAATTGACTCTATTTGTTTATATTTTTCAATATTTTTTATAATTTGTTGACAATTAGAGATGTGAACAAATTAGCGATGTGTTATTTTAGTTATATTTGTCATGTTAAACACTTAACAGAGTGATGTTAACTCTAGAGTGCAACAAATCCGTACTCCAGAGTCAAACAACTTTGACTCTGGAGTGGAATAAAAAAAGATAGCAAAATACAGAAATGTATTAGTAAGAAAGAGAAAAGAAATAAATTTGTTACAGATTGGAGTGCTCTATAATTGTAAACGCACCTCAAATGTAATTTTTTTCGAAAATTAAGGCCAATATCACTCTAAAAATGTTTAAACCTATAAAAGATTGTGCCGATGGTCATACGTAGGCAACCCTTTGTTGACGATATATTCAGAATTTGATATATGTTATGTGATAAATGGAGTCAAATAACTTATATATGATAGGGAATTATGCGATAAACTGGTTTTTTCTTGATTTCCGGGTTTTTTCAACCGGATTTTGAAAAAGGGCGGTTTTCGAATTATTCGAGAAACCGGTAAGGTGAAAATTTCCAATTAATTTTCTTCATTTATTCGACAACTATGCAAAATAAATAAGTGTCTAATCATAATAAATTGAAAACCTTATAACACATTTAGAAAATGAATTTTGGGTTATTCACTTTGTCGTCGCTATGACGTACATTAGTGGACTATTAACAAAATAATTTATATTTTCGAAACAAAAATGTTGAAATTCTAAAGTTGAAATTTAAAAGTCACAAATTGTTTCACATTAATTGGAAAACTACAATCTTCATAAGGCAAAATTTATTTTTTGCAACATTTTCAAATCTTCCTGTCTATTAAATTAATGCGAAAAAACTTCCACCGCAATTTTGTAACAATTCCAGAGCAAGTAAAAAATCATTTTTGTTTTTTATAGAGGTTATTAGCTTTTTTCGCAAAAATCACGAACAAAATACTGGGGCCGAATTACGGCATTCGTGATCGAGTAAAATTTGTCGTCATTTTTGTTTTTACGATTACAGCTTTCGATATCGAGTAAGAGCTATCGAAATCTGAGATGATAGCATTCGCTAACGAGTACGCTACCGAGTGATTGCTATCGAAAAGTTACTCGTTAGGCAAATCGCGAACGAAAAACATTTTCTGCATACTTTTTCTGTGCAAAAAAAAAAAAAACAAAAATGTAAGTTTTTGACTTTTTAATAATTAAAAGTGGGCTGAAATGATTTTTTTTTCTTTAGGAGCAATATTAATAAAATAAATAAAAAACAAAAGGATAAAATACATAAATTCAGCCATATAGAATTTATGGTCGAACATTCAAATTTATAATTCCGAATTGCAGTCAGGGGAAAGTTACGTCAAAAAGACTGTAGCTTTCCCCTGACTGACTCATTCTTACCTTTCACCAAAATCATGGTGAAAGGTAAGAATGAAATGCTAAAGTCCTTTGGATTCGATAATAACTAATTGCTATATTTTAAAGTGTTTTCTGACCAAAAGTTCAACGTCAAAAAGAAAATTTCTTTTAATAAAGCCTCTAAGAAAAAAACCGGAGGTGGCCCTTATGAGGAAATGGTCTTAACCTCTGTAGAAGAACAAATTGTTCAGGCCAGTGGAATAGATGTTGCTTTAGAAGGCCTCTCGTCAAAATGATGAGATTAACAAAACTTTGCAGGTAGTTTTAGAGGACGAGGAAGACAGCGATGAAATCGCGAATAGGTATGTAGAGAAGGAAAACTCTAGACAAAATGAAAAGAATACCAAAAAATTCGAGTCTAAGCTAACAATTCTAAAGACTCACATCCAAAATACGGAAAATTTGCAACGTGATACAAATTCTAAACATGACCTTATGGTAAATGTGAAGTAAAATTCTTTAAAAATAAAAAAACCTATGGTAATCCTCAAGGAAATGTCTCTTAGAAGAAATGACCGCATGATAAGCCTCAAGGAAAAGTCTTAAAAAATAAAAGAAGAGGAACACACCGCCAATATGGCTATAAAAAGGTAGACCTTCAAATAAAAGTTCTTGAATTAGAAATGCTTAAACAAAAGCAATTATAAACTGCCTTTAAGGCCCATTAACTTTTCTCGAGAAGTTAACTTAACCTTAACCATGGGTAACTAACCAATACTAAATATTTATCCCTATAAAAATTTAACCATAAGAACTTGTCAATATTTTAACTCTGGGTAGTTAACCTTAGTATGAAATGTCAGAATAAAAACAAAAGGAAAAACAAAAATTAATAAAAAAAAATTTTTTTTTCAATACGGGAAAATTAAAAGTTTTTCTCGCGGTTTTTTGTGTGTTTCTGGTCGAAAAAAAATTATACACTTGACCACGTCGTTTTTTTTAAGATTCGCGGTCGCTAAATGCTATAAAGATTGTGTCTTTTTGCATACTACGAGAGGTGATTTAATTAAATCCATTTGGTGAGTCTATAAAATAAAAGTGGATTATTTGAACTGTTAATAAGCAATTCGTCCTGATCGAGACAACCGCGGAAAGATTCGCGCATAAAATTAAAAAAAAAATAGTGTAAATTTTGTGATTTATTAAATTAAGGCAGTTAATGTGATCAGCACATCAAAGTGAATAGAAAAATAATCGCTGTTCATGATTTTGTATCTTTTTGTAATTGCGAGTCAAAACTGTGGGTTGCCCAGGGGTTCCTCACATAATTTTAAAATATTTAAAACAAGATTGATTTACATTTCGTAAATTCGAGAGTGATTTCTATGCGCTTTTTTACATTTAAGAATTAAATTCAGTAGTCTTGTACTTCATTCAGTAGTCTTGAGCTTTGATACATGATTCATTTTGAATTTGATACGCTTATTCCAAATTCTTAAATGTAAGTTGCCCAAAATTGATGAAATAATTGTTTTTATGAGAGTGGGTTTCAAAAGAATCTTTTCCTATAACGGTACACAAATTAAAAAAATGTTTTCCTATGTATTTTAGAGTACAAAATTCATTCTTTACTACCATCGTAACAAAAAGTCTTAAGCTATTTGAATGCGTTTTGTATAGTATTTTAAAATACGTAAAAAGCTATTTTTCGCGTTTTTAATCACGGTTTTCTCAAAATTGAGAGGTGATAGAGAATTTGGAATAGAGATCTGGAATCAGCAAGTAAAATACTAAAAGTATGTATCAAGCTTCTACCGACACAATTTTTGGCTTAATTATTCAAGACAGATTTTGGCTCCTTGAACCAATAAAAAATAAATTTTCCTATTTCCTTATATGAGTCCAATTTCTGTAAGCTATCACAGAAACCTAAATCCTAAATAACAAAAATTTGTGCACGATTTTAAGTACTGATGCAATTTTTGTAAGTTTTGGTAAAGTGGGGAAATGCCATCGAAAATACTTATATGTATCATAAACGATTCTTAGTCAAAGTTTGGTTAAAGCTGCGCTTTAGACTTTTTTTATTAATCATCATTACAAGTTTAATTTATTAAAATATCTTATGTAGGGTGAATTGTTCTAAAATAGCCTTGGTTAAGTTTCTTAACCACAGAAATTTCTATGGTTAAATTTTAGCATTGGTTAGAAGAAATGCTTGGATACAATTTACATAAGTTATTCAAAAAATATGTTTACCAGTGGTTAAGGCTAGTAGAGGTCTTAAACAGGGTATAAATTGAGATAAGTTAACGGGCCTAAGTATTATTTTTGTTAGCAATGTTATTTTAAAAATAGTCAATTGCCTGTTACGTACAATCTTATTTTAAATCAAAAAAAAAATTTTTTTTTTAAACATTTTTTATTTTTTTATTTATTAATTGAATTAATTTGCTTTTTGTTTTAACTAAATTAATTTATTTTTTTTAGCTTGTTGATTGAATTAATTTATTTTTCTTTTAAATAAATTCATTTAATTTTTATAATAAAAACAGAAAAAATAACTTATTTTAATTTCCTCCTGCTAGTGAGATTTTTTTTGATCTCTAATTTTTTGACCTATTCTTGTCAGGTGAGTTTCAGTTTCAATGTCTGGCTCAATACTAACGGCGTTGGGAATAGATACCTGTGTATACGAAGAGACTTTAAAATGAATGCACAAGTTATGCAAAGCTGCACACACATTCCCAAATTTTGCCATTTTTTCCGGGCTGTAACGACTTCTTTTTTCATTGCTAAGAATTTTCCACCAAGCTTTAAGAATTCCAATGGTTCTCTCAAAATGCAACGACCTTTAGAATGCACATTGTTAAAATTAGCTTCCAAAGAATCATCTTCAGGGTCTCTATAAGGTGTTAAACACCATGGCTCAAGAGGATACCCCGAATCGCCTCAAAATTTGAACTAATCAATAAAGTCGTGTAAGAATATTGAATTTCAAAAATAAAATACCCAAAAGCCAACCATTCTTTAACTTATTGGAATTGTACATCTCCTCCAACAAATTTCTTTCTTCGGACTGCTTCCAAACAAAAGAGTCATGGGATGATCCTCCATATTTAGAATTTATAGACAAAATTGTATATTTATGATCACGAATCTGAAAATCAGTAATGTATTAGAATTTTAAAAATAAAATTGTTAGGTTTTTGCTATACAGTTAACTTACTATCATAGAGTTAGGGCTATGGAATCCTTTTCTGTTAAAGAACATGTGTTGTTGGCTTTTGCAGTCCGAAATGCGTGCCGTCTACACATCCAATCACTAAAAATCAAATATTTATAATTACCTCCTGGGAGTTTATATATTTCCACAAACGATTCCATATACTCAGGTGATTAATCTGGTAAAAATTTTATAAATTTCGGACACAGCTTAGCTTCCATTTCATTAACAACTTTATTGACTGTTTTGCTAACAGCGCTTTGACAAATTCCCACCAAAAAATCATTTCCCACCGTATGTTGGAATCCTCCACTGGCTAAAAGCGACAATGTGGCTGCTTACTGCAGTTTTGGCGGCAATGATGTTGACATATGTCCCTCAAATTTAATCTCGGATAAAATGCAGTTATCGATTGCCGTAATCTATTCATTCGATACGTGACGAAATTTTAAACGATACGAAAGCTCATTCAATCACGAATGCCGTAATTCGGCCCCTGGGCTTTTAGATCTGTCCGAAAGTGTTTTTATTTAGAAAAAAAAAAACACAAACAGCGCCTTTAGAAATAATAGCCGTTTTTTCTAATCGCTTGGATTTAATAAATCCAAAAAGTATTTCTAAAAGTGCTCAACAGATGGGGTTAGATTCTTCCTATTTTAAAAAAATTTTCTGTCCGACACACTGTGGGAAAAATGACCAATCTAGCTTATAAAAAATATTTTTTTTTTTTTTTACAAATTTATAAACCTATAGCATATAATAATTCGCGGCCCTATGCTCCTTGCAGGAGTAAAAGGAACAAATATATATATTAGGGCGGGTCGATTTAATAATCGCCCATGGCTCAGTGAAAATCGTATTCTAGGGATCAAAATAAGAAACTTACCTCTAAAACGAATTCTACTACCCCCCAACTGTTGACTTTTGTCCCGTAGGGTCAAGTTTTGAAAAATCCCACTTTGACCCATTTAGAGTGCCCCAATCGAGTCCAAATGTATGACCGACCCCCACTAACTTTGGAGGGCCGATCCACCCATGCCAGTGGCACACCCCCTGGAACTCCCCTGGGGGGTTCCCCATACAAACATTTTAAAAAATCACCATTTTTGGCACTTTATTTTATTATTTTTTATTTATTTTATTTATTTTTATTATTTTATTTATTTTTTCTCTTTAGAAATTTATTTAGTCAGAACATATGTAAATGAAAAAATTAATTTAACTTAGTAATAGAAAAGAAAATAAAAAAAATTACTGTTTGAAGTCTTTTTTGCTTTCAAGTCTGGGCAATTTCGCACGGCTCTCTAATGTCGTCACCATAACAGCCTCTACATTTTCCGGTATAACTCGTTTGGAAACGCTAGCTAGCAATTGAACGTGTCGTTCTGTTGCAGGTCGTAAAATAGGTTGTGTGGGTTTTTAAGCCACCACAAGACACAGCTGCATGTCGTAAACTTACTTAAGCTAAATCGGTTACAGGTAGAATTGAGCATAAAATTATCATAAAGGATTTTCCAGAAGTAATAAAAGGCGCACTTGCTTAACAGAATTTGTGGTCAGATTAACGTTTAATTTACATGTAAGTACCTTATGGGCAGTTTTGACAACAAAATCGGTTACAGGTAGAATTGAGCATAAAATTATCATAAAGGATTTTCCAGAAGTAATAAAAGGCGCACTTGCTTAACAGATTTTGTAGTCAGATTAACGTTTAATTTACATGTAAGTACTTTATGGGCAGTTTTGGCAACAAAATCGGTTACAGGTAGAATTGAAATTACCATTTCATTCTTATTACCTCGTCTCCTAGACCATATATAACGCAACAGTTTTTGTGAATGCATTAAGTCGTTGTGAAGAACTCGAAGTGTGAAGTGCTAATTTGAGATAAAAAAATATTTAAAAAAAAATCATTCCAAATCAAGAAGTTTACAATGAATCCACCATCCTCTACACCGCAAGATGAAGCAATAACAACATCAACAACTATCGAAAACCCAATGAGTCATATACCCAGGCATGATGTTACTGTTTTTGGTGTGTCTACTGATTTGACTGATCTTAATTTATCAACCCATCTGGATATCTTGAGATATTACTTTTACTTGAGCGAACAAAAAAAGTTGTCCTATAAAGCATTCACTATTCAAGTACAAGATAAGTTGATTGGAATTTGGGAAAAACTTGGTATGGAAATAATGCTGAAAAAAAGTTTTATAAAATTGATTTTTTTTTGTGGAAAAGCTCCTTTAAGACCAACTTTTTTTTTTTGGTTGAGTGTTTGTAACCGTCGCATAGGACAATCGTAATTAATATTAAAATTAATTATCAAAGAATTTTTTCTAGAGCTGTTTTCCCAACGCTGGCATAATAGTTCCATTAAACTTTTTGCCTGTGATAGCATTTTAGTGCAACCAGTAGTTATAATGCTGTTATCATTCATTTACGTTTTTAGCCACCAAGTTTTATATGACTCGTTAGCCCAGTGGGTAGAGCTGCTAATTTGACGGCCTGGGATCCACTCACGGTAGAACCAAAGAAAAAATTCATAAGAACCTTTTTAAATCTTATTTTGGAAAATACATTTCCAGACAACCTATATATTGGTTTTGCCAGCTTTTTGCCAACTATCAGTTATATATTTTTATTTATTTCAATAAAATACGGTATATAAACATTTGTTCGTAAAAAAATATGTTTGTTTGTACTCTTTTTATAAAAATATTAAATAAATTCTTTAAAATACATAAAAATACTTTTCGAATGTGTTTGTTTTTTTGCTCCTTTCTTTATGGGATCGATTCACTGTAAATCCCTTCTGCAGCTGAAAATTGTTGTGCACCTGTAGAAAAAATTAAAATTCATAAAACTGTTCTGTAAATGTTATTAAATTTTTCTATAAAGACTCATAGGCATATTTTGTAAGAAACCCGATTCCAAATGCTCTTATTTTGAGAGGAATTCTTCCTTTAGGAAACTCCAAACATTTCGAGTATTTTCTGCCTCAACACAACCTCAGATTCTGAGAATTTTTTTGTTGAAAACTCTATAGATTTATAAAACCTATTTAAAATTTTTAATATTTCTTTTTGTAGAAATCCTCAGATTCTGAAGACTCTATAGCAAAAATCAGTAGATTCTCAGGACTTTTACCTATAGAACACCCTCAGATTCTCAAGAAGATTCTGAAGATATTTCGTAAATTATATTCGTATTTTGTGAGCTTTTTCCTATGGAAACCCCCTCAGTAGGATGTCCCTTAAAATAACGATTTGTCGATTTTCGTTCATTACACCCACCCAGTTTTATTGCAAATGGTCCCAAATGGAAGAAATCGATTTTACGTTATTAGCATGCTTTAAAGTTAAGAATTAAATTTCTTTTAGATAAAATAAAACACAATATTTGTTGTTAAGCTAAAATAATTGTTAAGGTAAATTTATTGTAATGTTTAAGTACAAATACTATTTTTTGCCTCTTCATTTTTATATAAACAAATCATTTAGTATACCAACACGTGAGCATGTAACAACTAATTGTCTGTTGTTCAAGCCATGGGCGTAGATAGGTCGTATTTGTGGTTTGGCGCAGCCCCCCCCCCCACAATTTTTTTCAATTCGCTTTTTTATTTAAAGTACAGTTTTTATAATAAAAGCCTTCACAAATAAATAATTCTGACACAACAATGGGTTTAAATAAATAAATATTTAATGACTTTTTCTCATGAAAGTGGATTTTTAGTAATGAATCCATTATAAATTGCAATATACGGGTGTATGTCAAGAAAATTTAGTAAAGTACGAACTTAGGTAGATAGACCCGTAAGTAGTTTTGTTCATTTGTGTTTTGAATGAAAATAAATAACGTAAAGCAGGGTTGGAAAGCATTTTATAATATTAAAGATAGCGGGCAAAGCCCGCTACGTTGTTAGCTTGCCTTAAAATTTTTTTAAATTCCAGTTTATGTAAAGGTAGACCTGGCAATTCAAGTAAATTCACAAATTCAGTTGGAAAATTTACTGCGTCGGTTTCTTCCACCGGTGCTTCGTTACCTGCAGTTTAAATATCAGAATATATAAGTTCCTATCCTTTTCTAAGGTTTTTTCTCTTTTAGAAAATTTGTTTAACTTTTTGGAGAGTATGTTTCAATACTACATAAGTTTCATATTCCGTGGATAATGTTTGAACAGGTAATTAAAAAGGGCTTCTTAACCCCTTTTTGTTCCTCCCAATAAAAATCCCAAATATATAGTCTTGCCTCAATCGCATCGAAATTTCAAGTACCAAACTCCGGCAGTTTGTGTCATTCAAATTCCATTCCATTTTGTTTAACAATTTTAGTGTTCCAATGCAACTCCTTCCAAGATTCCATTTCGTTCACCATTCCATTGCATTTCGTTCCCATTATCTGTTATTCCAATTCCACTCGTTCCCCGTTTCATTCCATTTCGTTCCTACTGTCTTGTGTATCGATATTGATATCAGTCGCTTCTCTTTCCATTCCATTTCTTTGCACTTGCTCCGTTCCATTCCTTTTTTAACTGCAGTGCTTCAATTCCACTCGTTCCCCATTCTATGCCATCTCGCTCCTCATTCCATTTCGTTCTATAGTCCATTCCATTTAGTTCCTTTTTCCAATCCATTTCCATTGTCTATAATTTCAATGCCACTCGTTCAACGTTTATATCCATTTCGTTCCACTTGTGTAGTGTTTCAATTCCACTCGTTTCCTATTTAGTTTCTTAATTTTAGTGTTCCATATACACTTGTTCTTTAAGTTTAAGGTTTCTAGCTAAAGACGCAGATGTTAAGGGGGGGGGGCAACTTTCGCCTTTTGAACCACCATTTTTACCACGTTCTTGTCCAAAGTCCTAAAAATGCCTTGTCGGCCCATACTCCAAGGAAAACATATTAGCTAGAAACCTAAAACTTGTTCTTTAAGTTTTAGGTTTCTAGCTAAAGACGCAGATGTTAAGGGGGGGGGGGGCAACTTTCGCCTTTTGAACCACCATTTTTACCACGTTCTTGTCCAAAGTCCTAAAAATGCCTTGTCGGCCCATACTCCAAGGAAAACATATTATAGATTACAGGTTTCTAGCCGAAGGGTTCGGTTAGGCCATCCAGGGGAAGAATTATTCCGTTTTTACCCCTCCCGGTAGGAATTTCCAAAAATTCCGTCTTAGAGGACGTCTGCGTTGGAGGAGGAACCTACTACAGGCCACCAAGCGTTTATAAAGCGTTGGGCAAAGGAGTTCACTGATCCTATAATTACAAAGCAGTTATACACATCTTTGGTAAGACCAATCCTCGAATATGGTTCCATTATCTGGGATCCTGATTATGATGTTCACATAAATCGAATAGAATCTGTCCAAAAACAATTTTTATTGTTCTGCTTAGGGAACTCAACTTGGAACCCGTCTGAAGCTCTTCCATCCTATTCAGTTAGACTTGAACGGGTTAAATTGCCTACACTAGAAAGCCGGGGAAAAATGCTTAACATTACGTTTTTAGTTAATTTGCTTAATGGTAATGTTTGTTCTGAATTCCTGCTTAATAATGTTAAATTTAACGTTCCGCAACGATCAATTCGAAATTTTACACCATTGTATCTTCAGGTCTTTCAAACAAATTACGCAAATTCTGATCCTTTTCGTAGAATATGCAGAGATTTTAATGAGATGTATAATTTATTGACTTTTCTTTGAGTGTTAGTGTCATTAAACGTAGTATTATCTTGTTTTTAAATACATAGCCTTATAATATTGTTTGTAATTAAATTAAATAATATTGTTTGTAATTAATTTAAATAATATAGTCTGTAAGGATTTAAAATCCATAGACCTAACTAAATAAATAAAAAAAAAAAGGGGAGGATTTTCTTCTTTTTGACCCTCCCTTTAGGAAGTTACAAAAATTCCATCTTCGTGGCTATTTGCGATGGATGAGGAACATTCATACCAAATTTCAACTTCATTGCCTGAGAGGTTTGGGCAGGCCGTTATTCGGGACTTTTTTCCCTTTCAACCACCATTTTTACTATTTTCCTGTTCCAAAATAGAAAAATTTCGTTGCCGGTGAGTTAGTCCTACTCCAAGGAATACATATTTAAAATTTTAAGTTGGCCAAAAGGGATTGGGCCGTCAAGGAGGAGACTTTTCCCCTTATTTCCCCTCCCGATAGGAATTTCAAAAATTCCGTCTAAGCGGACGCCTACACAGAAGGAGGAACTAACATACTGAATTTCCTTTTGGGATATCCTGTAGGGAATTCTAAAAATACAAACTTAGTCGATGTCTACTACAGTGGAGGAATCTTTATACCAAATTTCAACTTTTTACCTCCAGTGGTTTGGGCAGGCACTTTTCCAATTTGTGAGACTGTTTATGGGGAGACTTTCCCCCTTTTTGCCCGTTCCGGTAGGAATTTCCAAAAATCCCGTCTTAGCGCACGTCTATACCGAATATCAAGAAACCTTGTTTTAGTGGAGAAATCCGTGGGGGGAGGCAAAAAAGTATTTTTTTGAAATTATATTTTTTTAAGTAGTATTTTTTTAAATTGTACTTTTTGAAAAAAGCGAAATTTTTTGGAAAAAGATACTTTGTTTTTACAAAGTACTTTATTTATTTGGAAAAATGTATTTTTTTTGGAAAAAGGTACTTTTTGGAAAAGGTACTTTTTTTGAAAAAGGTTTTTTATGGAAAAATTTATGTTTTTTGGAAAAATGTACTTTTTTTGGAATAGGTCCTTTTTTTTGGAAAAGGTAAATTTTTTTAGAAAAAGGTACTTTTTTTTGGAAAAAGGTACTTTTTTTGGAAACAGGTACTTTTTTTTTTGGAAAAAGGTACTTTTTTTGGAAAAAAGTACTTTTTTGAAAAAGGTACTTTTTTCTGAAAAAGGTATTTTTTTTTGGAAAACGGTACCTTTTTGGAAAACGGTACTTTTTTTAAAAAAGTACTTTTTTTGGAAAAGGTACTTGTTTTATCCCCTTTTTGCCCCTCCCGATAAGAATTTCCAAAAATGCCGTCTCAACGGACGTCTACACCGGTCGAGGAACCTACATACCAAATTTCCACTTCATAGCTCCAGCAGTTTGAGCAGGCCGTCAAGCGGGAGACTTTTTCCCCCTCCCTGTAAAAATTTCCAAAAATCCCGTCTTGGTGGATGTCTACGATAGTAGAGGAAGCTTTATACTAAATTTCAACTTCCTACCTCCAGCGGTTTGGCAGGCCGTCAAGGGGGGCTTTTCCCCCTTTTTAACCCCCATTTTTACAACGTCCCTGTCCAAAATTCTAGAAAGTACTTTCCAGAAAAGTTAGCCCCTACTCCAAGGAACACATATCTTAAATTTCAGCTTTCTAGCCAAAGGGGTTTTGGCAGGCCGTCAAGGGGGAGCCAAATTTCAACTTCCTAGCTTCAGCGGTTTGGGCTTGGCGATGTTGAGTCAGTCAGTCAGTCATTCAGTCAGTCACTAACGTTATTCTTTTATATATAGAGATTATTAAAAATTCTCAAAATTCGAAAAAATGTATTTTTTATTTGACTTATTCATTTAACATACACATCAACTGCTACAAATAACAATCGACATTTCCAAATTAGGCATTTTAAAAAATCTTTAAAATTAATTTAAAAAGAAACGCGTTTTTGCATTTTTATCAAATTCGTGGGTCATTTTGGCTTCCATGCTAAAGTTGGTTAATGATATCCGATGAAGTCAGAATTCTATATCTGAATCATTTTGACTATATTAAACGAATAAATGAAATAAAAAAGAATTTTTTTTTTTCGAAATTTTGAAGTTTGGGTATTTTTCAAAATAATACATTTTTTCAAAATGGCCCATTTTCGGCCAACTTTCGACACGGGTTAACGTTTTCCAAAAAAATCGATTTCTTCCATTTGGAACCATTTCCGATAAAACTGGGTGCCTGTAATGATAAATCTCTTTGTAAGTAACACCCTGCCGCTCATGTCCTGTGAACTTTTTCTTAAACAAAAACCCTTAGATTCTGAGAACCTTTTCCCAAAAAACCCTTAGATACTGAAAACCTTTTCCTATAGAAAAACTTTCAGATGCTGAGCACTTTTTCCAATAGAGAAGCACTCAGATTCTGAAGACTTTTTCCTGTAGAAAAACCCATAGATTCTGAGGACTTTTTTCTATATTAAAATCTTCAGCTTCGAAGTACTTTTTCCTAGAGAAAATTCCTCGGATACTGCACTGAGAAAATTATCCGCATAAAATTAATGAATTTTTGCATTAGAACAATGAAGTTCCACTGGAACTCATCTATTGAAACTTTTCATTGAATTAATAGAATTTTTCATAAAATGTTGTGAAAAATTTCATTTTATTTATTAAAAGTTTCACACACTCAATAAAAAAGCTTCTTTAAAACTGGATTCATAAAATATATGAAGCTTTTTCATTAAATGTAAGAAATTTTTAATTTACTTTGTGAAGAAAACTTCATTAGTTTACCGAAAAATTACATCACAACTCGTCCAGCAAAATTCTCTTTGTGTGAGCAGCTCAGATTCGAAAGACTTTCTTAATGCAGCCTCTCAGGTGGAAATTGAAGACGGTACAAAAAACAAAGCGCTGTGAAAGCGTTTGTTGTCAATGGTACAAAAAAAGAGCATTTTCACAGCGTTGATTCCCAGTGGTACGAGAAAAAAACATTTGAAACACATTATTTTGGATTGCTTTTCGAACGTTCACAAACAGTATTTTAGGAGTGCTTTTCATACCAAATTTACAACCGTTTGTGAAATAAAAACACTGTTAAAACATTGCTTTAAAGCGTTTTTCTAACGTTTGCAAAAAGTACTTTAGCAGTACTAAAGAATATATAACCGATTATTTAATAAAAACACTGTCAAAACATTGATTTTAAGCGCCTTCAAAATGTGCGAAAAAGTGCACTCCACGCACTTTTTTAAGCAAACAATAAACAAAATATGCAGGAGAGTATTCAATTTGGAATATATTTAAAAGGCAGTTAAATCCATATGACAGAGTAGGGTAGAGGGGGGATCCTTCGCCAGTGGGGCACATACACTAATCCCATTTTTCTCCGCTATTAAGGGAGATAAAAAATTGGAAAAAAATATATTTTGTGCATTTTTCAATTATCTTTCCTTGACATCCACTTTGATGAATTTATATCACATGTGGTCGCAGACAGACGTGTTTTTGTGTTTTTTGGGGTGCCAAAAAAATAATAGGAAGCAACTACATTTTGCAATAACTTCCTCAAAGCGTGTGATAAGAAAATAATTTTTCATTATGTTAGACCTACGATCCTAAGGTTTCGAAAAATAATAATCTTATTTTAATAAATGCTTAAAAAGTATGAAAAATATTAATTTTATGTTAGTGCCTATCTCTGGGGCACAATCACCAGATGGCCCCTGGAGCTACAAAGAGTTATTGCATCCCTGCCTAAAATGCTCTAAAAGACTTTTGTATATGTTTAAAATATGTTTAATAGTTAATTAGAAGAACCGTGTTCATTCTTAAATTTATATTAATTATTCAGTTTTTTGTAATTTTGAAGAATCATTATATTATAGTTTTAATAATTTTTTTTTTAATGTAGTGGACATTTATTGATTAAACAGAATCACATATCTTAAAGAACTTATTATAAATTATTTATTTCAGTCATTAAAAGATTGAATTTGCTGTATTAACAAATTTTTTTATTGAAATTGTATCTAGCTCTTTTGGCGAATATACCCCAGGTTTGGGGCAGTTACGCCGAATTGAGTTACTTTGAAAATCATTAAAAAAATAATAGAAAATATGCAAATAATTAGAATAAAAATCATAGAAATTAAAGCCAAGATATGTAGGTTTTCAATTTGAAAGTAATTTTTGAAAAATAATTAGGGGTTAAGAAATGACAGTGCTTTGAAAAAAAAGTGGCGAAGTATCTCCCCTCTACCCTACACTTTTTAAAGAGTTATAGCTTGATTCTGAGGATTCTAAAATCTTTCCAAGAAAATATTTTGTATTTTTGAACAGTGGATATACCAACGGGATATTTGGCGAGTTTTTGTTATGAAAAATGTGATCAGGCGCGGATACAAGGGGGGAGGGCTATGGGGCTAAACCCCTCCCCCCTTGAGGACTAACATTTTTTTTGCAAATAATGCTATAATGTAAAACATTATTAATTTTGTAAACAGACATTTTAGAATTTCACATTAAACAAGCATTTTTAATTTTGAGATTTTGTGTAGATTCTCGGATTCAAAAAATTCTTTTGTTCAGGAAACCTGACAAATTCTATGTTTTTTAAGAGCTAATTTTCAAAAAAATTTTGTAATAAGCTTTTTACAGAATTAATATGAAACCTTTAACCATTTTTGTAATTAAACGAATGTTTTGAGACATTTTACTGAAAAATTAATATTTAGCTCCAGTTTTATTGTCAGAACAAAGATCGATTTGAAACGAAATTACTTACTTGGATACATTTAAGAAAATAATCGTGCTTAATTCTGACTATAAAATTGACCTTTATATTTTAAAGTGAGCACTACAATTTTATTTATTTTTTTTAACTTAAAGGCACTATTAAAACCTCCTTAATTGAACTTCTTAAATAACTTTTTGTTTTAAATTTAATGGTCTTAGGATGACCATCTTATCCGTAAGTAATGCTCAGACATACCTTAAATTCTTAAAATCACAGAACAATATTTCGCTTAGGTATTTAGTTTTATTTAAGTGGTGTATGAAAATTCTCAAGTTCTAAAACTTTCCAAAGAAGCTCCTCATACCGGAGGAAAATTTTACATTAAAAAAAATTGTTAATTCTAAGATATTAAATTAAATGTATCAGATTTGGAGTCATATTTTTATAAAAAAGAAATTGTAGACAAATTGAATATCATTGCATATTTTCTAGTGTTTTATATATTTTTTATACTAAAATAACTGGCGTTTTTAAAGGCTTTTAGTTATTGATTAAAAATTTTTATTTAATTTGACAAGTAAATACAAGCAGTTTTCAGAAACTGCTGGTTTTTCGTTAAGTGTAAATGTAAGTAGTATTAAAAATTTGTTAATTTTAATTTAATACACAATTAGGTTGTTCATAAGGGGTGTGCTATCTGTTGTATCGTCCTAACAAAAAACAGAGTTGTTAAAATTTTTATTTGTGTTTAACAACGATTTTCTATTCAGTTTTCTATCGGTTAGCACACTCAAACATAGGCCACTAAACATACGTAAAAATGTTGTATCGTGCTATTCTCAAATGTTGTATTTTTTCAATTTAATTTTTAACAACTCTGTTTTTTGTTAGGACGATACAACGATACAACAAATAGTACACCCCTTGTGAAAACCCTTAATATAAAAAATATTTGAAGTGAAAAAACTCATTACTTTTAACCTACACTGAGAGAATTATCTGCAGGATATTAATAAGCTTTTGCATAAAACCAATGAAGTTTCATTGGAACTTTTTATTGAATTAATGCAATTTTTCATAAAATGTGAAAAATTTGCTTTTATTTATTAAAAGTATTTATAAAAAGTTTCATAAAATATGTGAAGCTTTTTCATCAATCATAAGAACTATTCTTATTGATTTTGATAAGAAAACTTCATTAGTTTAATGAAAAATTCCATTAAACTCGTCGAGCAAAACTCTCTCTGTGTAGGGTTAATGAGCGTTTTGTAGGGAGTTACTTCAATCGACATGTCCTTGCTAAAATAATACGTTTTATAATAGAAAATCAGCAGTTTACGTACCTTGACTTCTTCTTATAAAACTTGTTACCGGGTAATAATAGAAGGTTTTATTGAGATTTGGATATTTGGAAACTTTTGACGCAGAAATCTACCTCATATCCGAATTTCATTAAGACCGAAAGGAACCCATCAGGATAGTTTGATCGTTAGTTGTTTATTTTGTTTTTAATTTGAAAGTTTTGTATCTAAACTTTTCGTATTGAAAACCTTTCAAATTTTAGTTCATTCTTCTAAAATGTTTTTTTATTCAAAAGTTGTAATAATTGGGGCCAGTTTCATAGTCAGATCAAAGGCTGATTTTTTCTTATATATTTTTAAGAAATTTTGTTTTTCTTAAATATTTCTTAATAAAAAATTTTCAAAATGCTAGTTCTGACTATAAAACTGCCCGTTAGGCACTTCTTCTATAAAAAACCTATTAGATTAGGAAACATTGTTGTATTTGAAAAACTCTTTCACACTGGAACATTTGTTATATTCTAGGTTTGATATGGAAGTTGTAGAATTTGGAGTAATTTTTCCAACAAAAGAATCACAGACCCTACAACAAATTTTAAAATTTACGGCATATTCCTATTATCATATTCGGAGAATTTTTTTCATATCAGAATATCCATTGTGTTTCCTATGAAAATATTATTTAATTTTTATATGATTTTACACGTATTAAGTTTGCGGTTTTAGAGATAATTTCTCTTAAAAATATTTCGAATTCTGTACTGCGATTTCTTAACATATTTATGAAAAAATTCGATAGTTAAGGAAAAAAATTTTTCAATATAAGCTGTATTTTCGACTTAACTATATCCGTTAACTTTTAAAAAAGCACAAAGTGCATAAAAACGTTTTTTAGACGAAAACTAACATATTACTTTTCGTATGCACGTTAACTTACAACGTGGATAAGTTTCACAATGTTAGAGCGATTCTACTCTGCAGCACAGATTGAAATGTTTACTGTTCAAAATGCAGAGTAAAGTTACCTCAAAAAAAATGTTTGACGTTTCAATACTTACACAGTTTTTGCGAATATCTTGCCACGGCTTTCACTGCTGTTATTATAAAATAATTTTTTACTTTATATTTTATTCTAAATTGACTCTATTTGTTTATATTTTTCAATATTTTTTATAATTTGTTGACAATTAGAGATGTGAACAAATTAGCGATGTGTTATTTTAGTTATATTTGTCATGTTAAACACTTAACAGAGTGATGTTAACTCTAGAGTGCAACAAATCCGTACTCCAGAGTCAAACAACTTTGACTCTGGAGTGGAATAAAAAAAGATAGCAAAATACAGAAATGTATTAGTAAGAAAGAGAAAAGAAATAAATTTGTTACAGATTGGAGTGCTCTATAATTGTAAACGCACCTCAAATGTAATTTTTTTCGAAAATTAAGGCCAATATCACTCTAAAAATGTTTAAACCTATAAAAGATTGTGCCGATGGTCATACGTAGGCAACCCTTTGTTGACGATATATTCAGAATTTGATATATGTTATGTGATAAATGGAGTCAAATAACTTATATATGATAGGGAATTATGCGATAAACTGGTTTTTTCTTGATTTCCGGGTTTTTTCAACCGGATTTTGAAAAAGGGCGGTTTTCGAATTATTCGAGAAACCGGTAAGGTGAAAATTTCCAATTAATTTTCTTCATTTATTCGACAACTATGCAAAATAAATAAGTGTCTAATCATAATAAATTGAAAACCTTATAACACATTTAGAAAATGAATTTTGGGTTATTCACTTTGTCGTCGCTATGACGTACATTAGTGGACTATTAACAAAATAATTTATATTTTCGAAACAAAAATGTTGAAATTCTAAAGTTGAAATTTAAAAGTCACAAATTGTTTCACATTAATTGGAAAACTACAATCTTCATAAGGCAAAATTTATTTTTTGCAACATTTTCAAATCTTCCTGTCTATTAAATTAATGCGAAAAAACTTCCACCGCAATTTTGTAACAATTCCAGAGCAAGTAAAAAATCATTTTTGTTTTTTATAGAGGTTATTAGCTTTTTTCGCAAAAATCACGAACAAAATACTGGGGCCGAATTACGGCATTCGTGATCGAGTAAAATTTGTCGTCAGTTTTGTTTTTACGATTACAGCTTTCGATATCGAGTAAGAGCTATCGAAATCTGAGATGATAGCATTCGCTAACGAGTACGCTACCGAGTGATTGCTATCGAAAAGTTACTCGTTAGGCAAATCGCGAACGAAAAACATTTTCTGCATACTTTTTCTGTGCAAAAAAAAAAAAAACAAAAATGTAAGTTTTTGACTTTTTAATAATTAAAAGTGGGCTGAAATGATTTTTTTTTCTTTAGGAGCAATATTAATAAAATAAATAAAAAACAAAAGGATAAAATACATAAATTCAGCCATATAGAATTTATGGTCGAACATTCAAATTTATAATTCCGAATTGCAGTCAGGGGAAAGTTACGTCAAAAAGACTGTAGCTTTCCCCTGACTGACTCATTCTTACCTTTCACCAAAATCATGGTGAAAGGTAAGAATGAAATGCTAAAGTCCTTTGGATTCGATAATAACTAATTGCTATATTTTAAAGTGTTTTCTGACCAAAAGTTCAACGTCAAAAAGAAAATTTCTTTTAATAAAGCCTCTAAGAAAAAAACCGGAGGTGGCCCTTATGAGGAAATGGTCTTAACCTCTGTAGAAGAACAAATTGTTCAGGCCAGTGGAATAGATGTTGCTTTAGAAGGCCTCTCGTCAAAATGATGAGATTAACAAAACTTTGCAGGTAGTTTTAGAGGACGAGGAAGACAGCGATGAAATCGCGAATAGGTATGTAGAGAAGGAAAACTCTAGACAAAATGAAAAGAATACCAAAAAATTCGAGTCTAAGCTAACAATTCTAAAGACTCACATCCAAAATACGGAAAATTTGCAACGTGATACAAATTCTAAACATGACCTTATGGTAAATGTGAAGTAAAATTCTTTAAAAATAAAAAAACCTATGGTAATCCTCAAGGAAATGTCTCTTAGAAGAAATGACCGCATGATAAGCCTCAAGGAAAAGTCTTAAAAAATAAAAGAAGAGGAACACACCGCCAATATGGCTATAAAAAGGTAGACCTTCAAATAAAAGTTCTTGAATTAGAAATGCTTAAACAAAAGCAATTATAAACTGCCTTTAAGGCCCATTAACTTTTCTCGAGAAGTTAACTTAACCTTAACCATGGGTAACTAACCAATACTAAATATTTATCCCTATAAAAATTTAACCATAAGAACTTGTCAATATTTTAACTCTGGGTAGTTAACCTTAGTATGAAATGTCAGAATAAAAACAAAAGGAAAAACAAAAATTAATAAAAAAAAATTTTTTTTTCAATACGGGAAAATTAAAAGTTTTTCTCGCGGTTTTTTGTGTGTTTCTGGTCGAAAAAAAATTATACACTTGACCACGTCGTTTTTTTTAAGATTCGCGGTCGCTAAATGCTATAAAGATTGTGTCTTTTTGCATACTACGAGAGGTGATTTAATTAAATCCATTTGGTGAGTCTATAAAATAAAAGTGGATTATTTGAACTGTTAATAAGCAATTCGTCCTGATCGAGACAACCGCGGAAAGATTCGCGCATAAAATTAAAAAAAAAATAGTGTAAATTTTGTGATTTATTAAATTAAGGCAGTTAATGTGATCAGCACATCAAAGTGAATAGAAAAATAATCGCTGTTCATGATTTTGTATCTTTTTGTAATTGCGAGTCAAAACTGTGGGTTGCCCAGGGGTTCCTCACATAATTTTAAAATATTTAAAACAAGATTGATTTACATTTCGTAAATTCGAGAGTGATTTCTATGCGCTTTTTTACATTTAAGAATTAAATTCAGTAGTCTTGTACTTCATTCAGTAGTCTTGAGCTTTGATACATGATTCATTTTGAATTTGATACGCTTATTCCAAATTCTTAAATGTAAGTTGCCCAAAATTGATGAAATAATTGTTTTTATGAGAGTGGGTTTCAAAAGAATCTTTTCCTATAACGGTACACAAATTAAAAAAATGTTTTCCTATGTATTTTAGAGTACAAAATTCATTCTTTACTACCATCGTAACAAAAAGTCTTAAGCTATTTGAATGCGTTTTGTATAGTATTTTAAAATACGTAAAAAGCTATTTTTCGCGTTTTTAATCACGGTTTTCTCAAAATTGAGAGGTGATAGAGAATTTGGAATAGAGATCTGGAATCAGCAAGTAAAATACTAAAAGTATGTATCAAGCTTCTACCGACACAATTTTTGGCTTAATTATTCAAGACAGATTTTGGCTCCTTGAACCAATAAAAAATAAATTTTCCTATTTCCTTATATGAGTCCAATTTCTGTAAGCTATCACAGAAACCTAAATCCTAAATAACAAAAATTTGTGCACGATTTTAAGTACTGATGCAATTTTTGTAAGTTTTGGTAAAGTGGGGAAATGCCATCGAAAATACTTATATGTATCATAAACGATTCTTAGTCAAAGTTTGGTTAAAGCTGCGCTTTAGACTTTTTTTATTAATCATCATTACAAGTTTAATTTATTAAAATATCTTATGTAGGGTGAATTGTTCTAAAATAGCCTTGGTTAAGTTTCTTAACCACAGAAATTTCTATGGTTAAATTTTAGCATTGGTTAGAAGAAATGCTTGGATACAATTTACATAAGTTATTCAAAAAATATGTTTACCAGTGGTTAAGGCTAGTAGAGGTCTTAAACAGGGTATAAATTGAGATAAGTTAACGGGCCTAAGTATTATTTTTGTTAGCAATGTTATTTTAAAAATAGTCAATTGCCTGTTACGTACAATCTTATTTTAAATCAAAAAAAAAATTTTTTTTTTAAACATTTTTTATTTTTTTATTTATTAATTGAATTAATTTGCTTTTTGTTTTAACTAAATTAATTTATTTTTTTTAGCTTGTTGATTGAATTAATTTATTTTTCTTTTAAATAAATTCATTTAATTTTTATAATAAAAACAGAAAAAATAACTTATTTTAATTTCCTCCTGCTAGTGAGATTTTTTTTGATCTCTAATTTTTTGACCTATTCTTGTCAGGTGAGTTTCAGTTTCAATGTCTGGCTCAATACTAACGGCGTTGGGAATAGATACCTGTGTATACGAAGAGACTTTAAAATGAATGCACAAGTTATGCAAAGCTGCACACACATTCCCAAATTTTGCCATTTTTTCCGGGCTGTAACGACTTCTTTTTTCATTGCTAAGAATTTTCCACCAAGCTTTAAGAATTCCAATGGTTCTCTCAAAATGCAACGACCTTTAGAATGCACATTGTTAAAATTAGCTTCCAAAGAATCATCTTCAGGGTCTCTATAAGGTGTTAAACACCATGGCTCAAGAGGATACCCCGAATCGCCTCAAAATTTGAACTAATCAATAAAGTCGTGTAAGAATATTGAATTTCAAAAATAAAATACCCAAAAGCCAACCATTCTTTAACTTATTGGAATTGTACATCTCCTCCAACAAATTTCTTTCTTCGGACTGCTTCCAAACAAAAGAGTCATGGGATGATCCTCCATATTTAGAATTTATAGACAAAATTGTATATTTATGATCACGAATCTGAAAATCAGTAATGTATTAGAATTTTAAAAATAAAATTGTTAGGTTTTTGCTATACAGTTAACTTACTATCATAGAGTTAGGGCTATGGAATCCTTTTCTGTTAAAGAACATGTGTTGTTGGCTTTTGCAGTCCGAAATGCGTGCCGTCTACACATCCAATCACTAAAAATCAAATATTTATAATTACCTCCTGGGAGTTTATATATTTCCACAAACGATTCCATATACTCAGGTGATTAATCTGGTAAAAATTTTATAAATTTCGGACACAGCTTAGCTTCCATTTCATTAACAACTTTATTGACTGTTTTGCTAACAGCGCTTTGACAAATTCCCACCAAAAAATCATTTCCCACCGTATGTTGGAATCCTCCACTGGCTAAAAGCGACAATGTGGCTGCTTACTGCAGTTTTGGCGGCAATGATGTTGACATATGTCCCTCAAATTTAATCTCGGATAAAATGCAGTTATCGATTGCCGTAATCTATTCATTCGATACGTGACGAAATTTTAAACGATACGAAAGCTCATTCAATCACGAATGCCGTAATTCGGCCCCTGGGCTTTTAGATCTGTCCGAAAGTGTTTTTATTTAGAAAAAAAAAAACACAAACAGCGCCTTTAGAAATAATAGCCGTTTTTTCTAATCGCTTGGATTTAATAAATCCAAAAAGTATTTCTAAAAGTGCTCAACAGATGGGGTTAGATTCTTCCTATTTTAAAAAAATTTTCTGTCCGACACACTGTGGGAAAAATGACCAATCTAGCTTATAAAAAATATTTTTTTTTTTTTTTACAAATTTATAAACCTATAGCATATAATAATTCGCGGCCCTATGCTCCTTGCAGGAGTAAAAGGAACAAATATATATATTAGGGCGGGTCGATTTAATAATCGCCCATGGCTCAGTGAAAATCGTATTCTAGGGATCAAAATAAGAAACTTACCTCTAAAACGAATTCTACTACCCCCCAACTGTTGACTTTTGTCCCGTAGGGTCAAGTTTTGAAAAATCCCACTTTGACCCATTTAGAGTGCCCCAATCGAGTCCAAATGTATGACCGACCCCCACTAACTTTGGAGGGCCGATCCACCCATGCCAGTGGCACACCCCCTGGAACTCCCCTGGGGGGTTCCCCATACAAACATTTTAAAAAATCACCATTTTTGGCACTTTATTTTATTATTTTTTATTTATTTTATTTATTTTTATTATTTTATTTATTTTTTCTCTTTAGAAATTTATTTAGTCAGAACATATGTAAATGAAAAAATTAATTTAACTTAGTAATAGAAAAGAAAATAAAAAAAATTACTGTTTGAAGTCTTTTTTGCTTTCAAGTCTGGGCAATTTCGCACGGCTCTCTAATGTCGTCACCATAACAGCCTCTACATTTTCCGGTATAACTCGTTTGGAAACGCTAGCTAGCAATTGAACGTGTCGTTCTGTTGCAGGTCGTAAAATAGGTTGTGTGGGTTTTTAAGCCACCACAAGACACAGCTGCATGTCGTAAACTTACTTAAGCTAAATCGGTTACAGGTAGAATTGAGCATAAAATTATCATAAAGGATTTTCCAGAAGTAATAAAAGGCGCACTTGCTTAACAGAATTTGTGGTCAGATTAACGTTTAATTTACATGTAAGTACCTTATGGGCAGTTTTGACAACAAAATCGGTTACAGGTAGAATTGAGCATAAAATTATCATAAAGGATTTTCCAGAAGTAATAAAAGGCGCACTTGCTTAACAGATTTTGTAGTCAGATTAACGTTTAATTTACATGTAAGTACTTTATGGGCAGTTTTGGCAACAAAATCGGTTACAGGTAGAATTGAAATTACCATTTCATTCTTATTACCTCGTCTCCTAGACCATATATAACGCAACAGTTTTTGTGAATGCATTAAGTCGTTGTGAAGAACTCGAAGTGTGAAGTGCTAATTTGAGATAAAAAAATATTTAAAAAAAAATCATTCCAAATCAAGAAGTTTACAATGAATCCACCATCCTCTACACCGCAAGATGAAGCAATAACAACATCAACAACTATCGAAAACCCAATGAGTCATATACCCAGGCATGATGTTACTGTTTTTGGTGTGTCTACTGATTTGACTGATCTTAATTTATCAACCCATCTGGATATCTTGAGATATTACTTTTACTTGAGCGAACAAAAAAAGTTGTCCTATAAAGCATTCACTATTCAAGTACAAGATAAGTTGATTGGAATTTGGGAAAAACTTGGTATGGAAATAATGCTGAAAAAAAGTGTATGTAATAAATTGAATAGATTGCTTGACAAATATCAAGAGCAAATCAAGAGAAGAAACAAACCCCAACAATTTACAGAGTATGTAAAATCTCTGGAAACAATTTTTTTCATTGGAACATGTAAATGCGATTTGAAGGCAGCTCCATGTGCATGCGGTTTGGTTCCCGAACGCCTCAAAGAGTTTATGCACAATCAACATAATCAGAGAAGTCTAACAATGGATGGATTTGCGATGGAAATTGAAGAGCAAGGAGCAACGTCTATGTCATCAATGCCAACATACCAAGATCCCGATGATTCAACATACGCACCGCCACCGGTTCAAGAAGATTTGGATATAAGCACAAGTTCACAATACACACAGAGATACGATTGTTTTAACTTTGCCTTGGTATGTGACAGATTTGGCGTGCCTGATAGAGTAGCATCAGCAATGGGAACAGCTCTTTTCCAAGATTTTAAAATGAAAGATATCCATGGCAAACCTCTCATCATGGATAAATCGAAAGTTCGCCGAGAAAAAGAGAAATGCAGACAAGAAGTGCTTCGCAAACGGTTAGATGATACCAATTTGTTAGCATTTTCATTCGATGGCAGAAAAGATGATACTTTAACGAGAGATACAATTGATGAGAAGTATCATACTAGAATGGTAAAAGAACCTCATCTTGTTATTTTGAGAGAACCGAATTCTGAATTGATTGGTTACGTAAGACTGGAACATGAAACCGCTGAATACAAAACAACCAAATTAAATGATTTTTTCAACGATAAAAATATATCACTGGATGCATTAATTGGCATATGCACTGACGGTGAGCCAACAAACACTGGCCCAAACGGTGGAATTATACGACGATTCGAATTGCTGTTAAAAAGACCATTGCATTGGTTCGTTTGCCTTCTACACTTCAACGAACTTCCGTTTCGGCATTTGTTTGAAGCTTTGGATAAATCAACCAGCACTGGACCAAGATCGGCAACCGGAAAATTGAGCCGTCAAATCGAAACTTGTGAAACTCTTCCGGTAAGTTATTGCTATCACTCATTTATTATAATTGTCAACCGTTTTTAATTGTTTTATTTTTATATATTTTCAGGTGGTGGACGGCTTTCAGAAAATTGAGTTGAAAAATATGCCCCCTGCTCCAGAAAAAATTGAATTTTCCACCGATTCCAAGTACTTATACGACATGGCCCATGCAATTTCTAGCGGCGTGGTTTCAGTGGATCTGGCAAACATCAAACCAGGGAAAATTGTACATTCTCGGTGGCTCACCAAGGCCGCTAGACTATTACGATTATATGTGACAACCGAAAATCCAGATGCAAATTTAAGAATACTGGTTGAATTTATAATTACATGTTATGTGCCAATGTACTTCAATATCAAGTATTACAGCTCTGTCGTGTACGGTAGTAGATTATTTTTCAAATTCATTAGTTGGTCAAGATTTCTAGAACCTCGTTTACGCAAAATTGTCAATAAAGTAATTACAGATAATTCATATTATGCGCATTCGGAAACTATCTTGTTATCAATGTTGTTTGATGATAGCAAAGAAAAGCGCGACTGTGCTATCAAGATAATTCTACGCTATCGAACCGATGTTGACGACCCAACGGGACTTAGAGCTTATAAAAAACCAGATATAAACTTTTATTGCACAAGTTACACGGAAATGATCAATATGAATGACATAAATGACGTATTTGAACCACCATTCACGCGAAGCATTCCATACGATACTTTGAAAGAATATTTAAATCAAGATGATCCACCGTTTAATGATCCAAAAATTCCATCACACATACAAGAAACAGAACGACACGTTCAATTGCTAGCTAGCGTTTCCAAACGAGTTATACCGGAAAATGTAGAGGCTGTTATGGCGACGACATTAGAGAGCCGTGCGAAATTGCCCAGACTTGAAAGCAAAAAAGACTTCAAACAGTAATTTTTTATTTTTTCTTTTCTATTACTAAGTTAAATTAATTTTTTCATTTACATATGTTCTGACTAAATAAATTTCTAAGGAGAAAAAATAAATAAAATAATAAAAATAAATAAAATAAATAAAAAATAATAAAATAAAGTGCCAAAAATGGTGATTTTTTAAAATGTTTGTATGGGGAACCCCCCAGGGGAGTTCCAGGGGGTGTGCCACTGGCATGGGTGGATCGGCCCTCCAAAGTTAGTGGGGGTCGGTCATACATTTGGACTCGATTGGGACACTCTAAATGGGTCAAAGTGTGATTTTTCAAAACTTGACCCTACGGGACAAAAGTCAACAGTTGGTAGTAGAATTCGTTTTAGAGGTATGGTTCCTTCGGCAAAGTTTCTTATTTTGATCCCTAGAATACGATTTTCCCTGAGCCATGGGCGATTTTTTTGCCTCCCCACAAATCGACCCGGCCTAATATATATATATAATAATTCAATGATAGTTGATACTTAAAACTGCATTCAACATTTTTCGATTTATATGTTAGTTATGAAAATACAGGGCTGTAAATGTATGCAATGGATAAGTAGCGCGTTCATGAGTGATTTTGGTTTCACGTTTCCCCCAATGTATTATGAAAAGTTTTATTGCGCTATTGAACCTATATTTTTTTTGATAAAACAAGTCCTAAAGAGTACGTAGACACGATGTATTGTATAGAAAATGATTTTAGTAATACCCCTTGCGAGTAAGTACATAAAAGTATATTTTTGTCAAAATTCCTTAATGTGTAAAGAGATTAGAAAAGAGGACCGCTAAGTACCGCCAAACTAATTTTTGAATTTGAAACTAGACCTAATGAGGTAAGTCTGGAGAAAAATTTGGGTGCCACAAACCGCCACAAAGTAGAGTTTTAAGGGCTTGTTTAAACAAATATTACTTGTGGGCGATATTCAAGTGTTTTCACATAAATGCATTTTTCCTTTTTATATAATTGCAATATACGGCAAAGGAAATATCGGAAATTTAATTAATATTTCTTTATAAGTTGCGTTTCACTAAGCTTAAAGCTACAGTTTTTTGAAAATGCAAATTACTTATAAAGAATGTTTTGTAGTTTGGCGAAATGCCAATTCAAGTTCACAAAAGATGATTTTTGTGATTAGTCACGTTTTTTCGAAGCTTGGACTAGTCAAGATAAAGGAAGTGAAAAGTGTAAAAAACTTGAAAAAACCTTAAAATTCTTGTGTAGCAGATTCACCAAATAATGGAGCGAATGCAAACGAACAACACAAGTTTTTGAACGAAATTACAAGGAATGGTTAAACACAAACATTGATTTGTCTTGTCTTGAAAATGACGATATACCGGATCCTTCACAATACCGAGGACGTCCATCTAAAGCCTTCACAGAATCAAGCGACGTATCTAAAAAACTGAAGGTGGCTGATCTTGTAAAAACTACAAGTAAAGAGGAATTGATTTTCGCTACCAGTGTAAGTCTTTACAAATCTGGTAAACGGGATGCTGCAGGTTTAATAAAAGATATACAAAAATCATCCAAAATTAAAAGAGCCCTCTCCATTCCTGATAAAACTTGCATACCATATACATACACCTGACGAAGCCTTAGCGCTATATATAGACAGAGACTATACTAAAAGTTCGTATATGCTAACGCAATCAGGAGCTAAAAGTCGTAATGCAAACATTTATCCACCATACAATGTAATTCGTGAGGCAAAAAAAAAAAAAATGTTATCCCAAAGACTCCTCAATATATGTTACAAACTTTTCTGCAGAAGTCAGTCTTCAAGCTCTAGTGGACCACACTGCTAGCAGAATCGTAGAATACCAAAAAGACGTAATTATGAAATCGAGAAATATGTCATCGTCAAAAAATATTATAATGATATACAAATGGGGTTGTGATGGAAGTAGTGGACACTCCACATATAAGCAAAAATGTCCAGAAGGTAAGTCTGATGAGAATTTATTCGCAATTTGCTTATAACTTAAAGATAAATATAATATTTTGTGGCAAAATCCTCGACCGTCATCAACCCGATTCTGTCGGCCGATTAAATTAACATTTGAAAAAGAAACAATTGACCTTATAAAAAATGAAGTAAATAAAATAAAACATCAAATTGAAAGTATAATAGAAACAAAAGTTACAGAATTAGATCTGAACGTGGATCATAAATTCTGTCTTACCATGATTGATGGTAAGGCATTAGTGCAATCGCAGAAACATCAACACAATCATGTGGAAGCTACTCCAAAAATCATGAATGATTTAAATAAGATTAAAGATTTAAAGCCAAATGAATCCTTGTATGCCTATGGACTTTCCACACTGCATGCATGGATAAGGTGTTTTGAGTGTATTTTGCACATAGCCTATAGGCTTGACACAAAAAATGGCAAATAAGAGGCGATGACGATATATTAGCCGTTGCACAAAGAAAAGAAAAATTATTGATGATTTAAAAAAATATATGAACCTACTTGTAGATATACCAAAGCCAGGGTTTGGAACAACCAATGACGGCAATACGGCTAGGATGTTCTTCAAAAACCCGGGCTTGGCATCATTAATTACAGGAGTCGACGAAAAATTAATAAGTAATTTGGGTGTTATATTAAAAACAATGGCATGTGGTTACGCAATAAATACAGATTCCTTTAAAAAAATGACTGAAAGTACATCCAAATTGTACGTGGATTTATACCCCTGGTATAACATGCCATCTAGCGTACATAAAATTTTAATGCATGGGGCTGATGTTATCAAATACGCGTGTTTGCCAATTGGAATGCTTTCGGAAGAAGCAATGGAATGCAGAAATAAAGAGTTCCGTAATTACCGGGAATTCCACACTCGAAAAATGACGCGTGAGAAAACTATGCAAGATTTACTCAATACACTGCTTTATTCATCGGATCCTTATATTTCATCAATATCAAAAAAGTCATCCATCAACTATCGAGCCTTGGAGCCTCTTTCCAGCGAAGTTCGTGAGCTGCTTTGTGACTCAATGATTCCCGATCAATGCGAAGATGCCCAGGACTTAGGCTCTGAAAGCGAATAATTTGCAATATTTTTTTTCATGGAACAATTATTTTAAGTATTATTTTTTAAGTTTTATTTATTGTTGAATGTAATTTATTTAGTTTAAAAAATAAAAATTAAATAAATATAAGTTTGAATTTGGTTTTATGCAATATTTTTTTTCTTTTCTTAATTTGTATTATATATATTTTGATAATATTAGCAAATTTTTTTGTTGATCTTTAAATAAATAAAAATAATAATGAATGAATTAAAACTTAGTATATTAGTTTCATTTATAATGTCAACTTAAATGTTGTTTTCTCTAATTTAAAAAAAAAGGTTTGATCCTTTTTTTGTTACGAATAAATAAAATTGTATATATTTATTTATTAAAAATACGAAAAGTTTATTTTTTAAAGTTTAACTCATATCCATATTTGATGACAGTAATTTTTGATATAAATATATATTGCAAAATACTATTTCTGTGATTTAATGTACATATAAAAAAGTTTTTAATTCTGTTTTGTTTAACAAAAAACTTTAATTTATTTTGTGTAACTAACTACATTGCTCTTCGGAGCTACATCGTATTTGAAATGTTACTAAATATATTAACAGCAACCCCTATCGGTGAATAATTAAATCTATCAAATTACATAAATGCAACATAGGGCAATACTTTCGGAAAATTTTCATACCAATTTTAAAGAGATACTAAATTTCAGTGTAATTTCTACTAAAACCTTCCTTTTGGTGCACCCTGTAATTAAACAGGGTGTCTACAAATACAATATATTTAAAGAAGACTCTATTCGCTACAATCGCTCGATACATTTCTAACTTCTCAGATCAATAGTTTAAGAGATACGATTTTTTATAAGCTAGATTGGTGATTTTTCCCACTGTGCGACACTTCTTTCACTCTAATTTTTAATACCGAATTCGATGATGAAGGATTCTACTTTAACTTTTAATTTATAATTATATTTTACATAAAACAGCGATAAACAGTCTGCCTTTTCAGTTTTATCACTTCAATTAATATTTGTACACAATTGAAAAATTCCATTGCAATATTTAATATTCACTAATTGGATTTAATTAAATTACTTACTGTAGAGTGAAAAATTGCCATTTCTATTTGAGCTATTTTTCCATGTCCAAGATGAAAAAATATGTATTTAGTGAGGTGTAGTTTTTTTTCTAAACATATTTCATAAAAAAAAATTTAAGAAAAACCTTTTATTTGTTAGTTTTTCAATTTTTTTGTTTCTCTTTTAATTTTCGTTCGTATTTTTTTCTGACATTAAATTAATAGGCTGTTTCATATATTTGAGCTTTTGTTGTGGATTTATTAAATCCAGCTTTTTTTTGGATTTAATAAATCCATTTTTTGTATGAAAAATTCTAAATCCAGGTGATTAAAAAACACACTAAATAACTTCTAGTTTTAAAGGTCGCACTGATGGAATAATTTACGCTGCGAATTGCTTTCAAGAAAGGAAGAAAATAGTAAGTTTCAAGATTTTTAGCAATTCTTTCCAAGTTTTAAAAGAAAATTTGCATATATAGCAATACAAAATGATTATTTACAAAAACCGGTTATTCGACCTGGTTTTGAATTAAAAAAACCGAAAACCGGTTTTTCAAAAAGGCGGCTTTTAGAAGTATTCGAAAACTGGTTTTTCAAATAGGTCGAATACTTGACAACTCTACTTGGCATGCTCTTAACTAATTGTGGGTACGAGTTGTCAACTTATGACAATCTTTATGTTATTTTTTATTTTTGAATATTTTTTATAAATATCAGACTTTTTTTTATAAAGGAGCCTATGTTTTTTAGTTACAAATGATTTAATTATTTTTTGAACAAATATAATAAAATATTCGGTGTTTGTTATTCCAAGTCCTAACAAAAAATATTTTTTATTTTCTGCACGTTTTTAAGGCCGCAGAAGAATGTCATGTACTTTGGAACTTTTGAAAATTTGTTGTCAATATCTCTAAGATTAAGAACGATGCGAAAAATTTTCAAATACAGAAATATTAGTGTTACTTTTTACATATAGATTGTAAATAATAAAAACTTTAATAATTTTTATGCATTTTAAGAAATTAAAATGTTTTTAGAAAAGTGAAAAATGGTACACTTTTTTATAAAATGATTTGTACCTTGCAACTCGTTAAAAATAAAGGCAATTTCGTGAAAGAGATACTGCCCCTTAATGAAATTTATTGCATTATTTGCAGTAGAGTGGATATCTACTTGAAATTAGAAATGCAATTTAATAGTTGCATAAAAAATTAATTTTTAAGAAAACCCGTGAAAAAAAATTTATTCGGTAGCATATCTTTTTTTATTTGGCATCCGACTAAATTATATAAAATTTCATTCGGAAAATGGATTAATCAAATTGTATATAAACGAATAAAAAAGATATTTGAATTGATATAATTTCATCCAATTTTATCGGAGTTTTGGTCTTATTCAACTGCATTAAATTTTGTTTTTTTTTTATATGAATATGTAGTGTAGGAAAACAACCAATTAATTAACTGAGAGAATTATCTGAATGATATTAATAAATTTTTGTATAAAACCGATGAATTTTCACGGGGCCTCGGCCACTGAAACTTTTTATTGAATTAATGGAATTTTTCATAAAATGTTGTGAAAATATTCATTTTATTTATTAAAAGTTTCATACACTTAATGAAAAAGTTTCATTAAAACTGGATTCATAAATTATATGAAGCTTTTTCATCTAGTTTAAGAAAAATTTTCATTTGTTGTAAAGAAAACTTCATTATTTATTATTTTATAGTATATTTAGACTGGGCAAAAACTAGTAGTTTTTGGCCATTTTTAGTTTTTGAGCCGAAAACTACAAAATTAATTTAGTTTTTCCATATAATTTTCATACAAACTGAAAACCAGATTCTACCTGGTTTTTACCAAAAACCAAGTAAAAATATCTGAAATGTGCATTTTTGATACACCCGGTATCATTTATAGTTAACTTTCGATGCACCGTGTTACAACGAATATAGAAGTGAAGCAAGTCTCAAAAAATATTTTTTAGTTTTTAAGAATATTTCTATTTTAATTTGAAATTGTGTGTTGTTATTAATTTTTAAATGTAGTAATAATTTTTTGCATTAATTTAACAATAAAAGAATAAAAAAAAATGTGTAATAAAAAAGTGATGTGACAAATAAAAACTAAAGAACCAGTGTAAATGACTTGGTTTTTGTAATTTAGTCTTGTACAAAAACCAGCTGGTTTTGGCTTAGTCTAAATTCAGTATAATACTGAATTTAGACTGAGCAAAAACTACCTAGTTTTTGTACAAAACTAGTTTTTGTTTGTTTTTTATGTATGCGTTTTGACAAGTAAAAACTAGCAACGCCCAAAAACTAGGTAGTTTTTGCTCAGTCTAAATGCAGTATTACGCAAAAGTTTATAATTGTATTTTTTGCGGCCCTATGTTCCACTGGGAATTAAAGGATTAAATATAGTCATATGAAATCGGTCTGTAGCATGTCCGAATGGTCGCTTAGGGAAAATAAAGTGACGTCTCGGGAAGTAGGCATTTTTGCTAAGTTTGCTACTGACTTTCACCAAGCCAGGCTGGTGGCTTAGCTGGCAGCCTCAGCACCAGCCTAGGAGAGCTATAGGCCAATCACTTATTCTCCCCGAAATTGAAATGATTACTGAAACCTATGCAAATGTAAATGATATTATCAATATTAATTCCCCGTTGACGACTATTGGAATGAAAAAAAGGACACGATTTGGATCGTGGAACGTTCGCAGTATGGTAGAGACTACTAAGCTCGCGCAAATCGAGCATGAGTTCAACAACTACAACATGCTTATTATGGGATTGAGCGAGGTACGTTGGCCAGATAGCGGTGAACATAAAACATCTAGCGGTTTAACATTAGTTTATTCTGGCAAAGCATCCGGTCAACCTAGAGCAAGTGGTGTTGGTTTTCTTTTCTCGAAAGAGGCAAAGAACGCTCTCATTGAATGGCAACCACACACTGACAGAATAATTGTAGCAAGGTTTAGAACACGTGCAAGAAACCTAAGCTGCATTCAATGCTATGCTCCAACGGAAGGCGCTGAACCTGAAGAAAAAGACAGCTTTTATAGTAAGTTGACAAATGTGATTAATAGTATCAGTCATGGTGATATTAAAATGCTAATGGGTGACTTCAACGCGCAGGTTGGTTGTGACAACACAAGCAGAGAGAGCGTGATGGGCAAGCATGGTATCGGCCGCATGACGGACAACGGAGAAAGGCTTGTTGACCTATGCGATAATTTTAACTTGGTTTTGGGCGGTACGTTATTCCCCCACAAGAATATCCACAAAGTTACTTGGGTGTCTCCGGATAATATAACCGAAAATCAGATCGACCATTTTGCGATAAGCAAGATGTGGAGAGGGTCACTTCAGGACGTGAGGAACAAGAGATGCGCTGATGTTGGTAGTGATCATCATCTGATGGTAGCTGAAGTCCGGTTTAAGTTAAAAGCTGTAAAATGCAAGCCAGCCATCAGTAGAAGAAGATTTGATCTACGAAAATTAAACAACCCGGAGGTCTCTCTTAAGTTTTTCAACGCTTTGAGGAGCAGGGCAGTTACTCTTTTAATTTCTCCCCAACAAAATATGGATGTATATTGGAAAGATTTAAAATCAACATTTATTGAGACGACTGAAAGTGTAATAGGATATGCTGGAAAAACCAACAAGCCCTGGATATCCGATAATACATGGCAAATAATAGAATCTAGAAAGCAAGCAAAAACTAAAGTTAATGATGCTAAAACTCCACAATCCAAGCAAGACGAACAATGTAAATATCAAGAGGAGAACCGGAAAGTTAAACGTAGTGCAAGGGAGGATAAGCGAAAGTGGGCTGATAATTTAGCCAAAGATGCACAAATAGCCAGTGAAACAGGTCGATCCAAAGACCTGTACCGTATCACGAAGGAAATTTCCGGTCATAGCCACCACAATATTAAACCCCTTAGGAATGATCAGGGCGAATTGATCTATGCCAAAGATCAACAGTTGGAGTTGTGGGAGAATTATTACACTGAACTGTTGTCGGTCAATCCGACTGAATCTACTACAACAATATGTGATTGCGAGCCAATGCATCATATAAATAACGTACGAAACGATATAAACATCGCAACACCCTCATCCGAGGAAATAACAGCTGCAATTAAACGTCTGAAGTCCGGCAAATCTGCAGGCCCTGATGGAATACCTCCCGAGATTCTGAAAATAGCAACCAAACAGCGACGTTACTGGAACCCTTAATTCAAAATTTCGGTTAAACGAGAAAATTCCTGATGATTTCAAGGAAGGCCTTATAATTAAACTTCCAAAAAAAGGAAACTTGCAAGATTGCTCCAACTGGAGGGGTATTACTCTTTTAAATATCGTGAACAAAATCATAGCCCACATCCTGCACAATCGCATTTCATCCATTATCGAACCACAGCTTAGACGAGAACAAGCAGGCTTTAGACCAAACAGGTCATGCATTGATCACACCAACAGCTTGAGGATAATTGTGGAACAGTCGGTTTAATGGCGCTCACCCCTTTACTTAGTGATCGTTGACTTCAAACGTGCATTTGACACATTACAACACAATGCGATATGGGAAGCTCTAAGATGCAAGGGAGTTCCCGGAAAGATAATTAATCTCATTAAGGAGCTATACAACAACGCATTTTGTTCCATACTCCATGAGGGTTCAGCAAGCAAACCCATCAGAGTAAACGTAGGTGATCGTCAAGGCTGTGTTTTGTTTCCATTACTGTTCAATATAGTCAAGTACTATATGTTATGAACCACTATATAGTTATGAACCACTGTATGGATATGCATCATGGTATTTCGTGGGGCCTTCATGATAGGTTAGATGATATAGATTATGCAGATGACGTCTGTCTTCTATCCCACCGTTTCTCTAGCATGCAAACCAAGATTCAAGCCTTTGCTACACGTGCGGCCAAAGCGGGCTTACAAATTAACATCAACAAAACTAAATCAATGCGCATGAATTCTTCATGCGACACGAACTTCCAGCTTTCGGGCCAACCCATTGATGATGTTGAAATCTTCTGTTATCTGGGGAGTATAATTTCTAAAAGAGGGGACAGCAAAGAAGATATACGAATAGACTCTGCAAGGCAAAGCAAGCATACGGCATGCTTAATAAATTCTGGAGAACGCAAAATGTCTCCAATCACACCAAGACCAAGGTTTTTAATAGCAACGTGAAATCTGTGCTTCTGTATGGCTGTGAAACCTGGAATATTTCGAGTCGTGAAATGAGTTGTATGCAAGCTTTTGTGAACCGCTGCCTCAGGCGTATACATAGGATATTCTGGCCTGCCACGATATCAAATCGGGATTTGTGGAACTTAACCAATCAAATTCCTTTAAGTATGAATATCCGATTGCGTAAATTTAGTTGGCTAGGGCACATAATGAGAAAGCCAGCGGATGATTTAACTCGACAGTCCGTTGAATATAACCCCCAAGGATCCAGGAGACCAGGCAGACCTACGAACACTTGGAGACGCCAAATAGAGAAAGAGTTGCATGAGCATGGTGTGTCCTGGAGTGAGATGAAAATGATGTCTACCGATAGAATACAATGGAGAACATTTGTTGCGGCCCTATGTTCCACTGGGAATTAAAGGATTAAATATATATGAAATCAAAAAAGCCGTAAGTTACAAAAAATTAAAAATCGACTTTTTGATTGATTATGATGCACAGTATCAAAATACACATCCCTGCAAAATTTTACAATCCTACGATTAAAAACGACGATTTTATTAACAACGAGTAAAAAGTTTAAAGTCGGACATGCCGACTATACAATACCCTACACCAGTCTGGGTAAAAGCCAACGAATGTTTGGATCCGAAATTCGAATGGGTTAAAATGGGGCTCGTGTCAAAATTTTCTATAATGTGAGTCAGCGCACCAAATTTCATTAAAATATCTTTATATTTGCGACCTGCAGTTTGTAACCAAGCCAATTTTGGGGGAACCCTTATATAAGCACTAGTTCTAAACATGGACCGATGTTCACCAAAATCCATAGGCTTCGTCCTTGGGCCAACATAGGTCTATGTACCAAATTTCATCAAAATATCTTAATATTTGCGACCTGCAGCGTATAAACAGTATAATTTTGGTAGGACCCTTATATGGGCACTAGGTCTAAACATGGACCGATGTTCACCAAAATCAATAGGCTGCGTTATTGGGCCAATATAGGTCTGTGTACCAAATTTCATCAAAATATCTTAATATTTGCGACCTGCAGCGTATAAACAGTATAATTTTGGTAGGACCCTTATATGGGCACTAGATCTAAACATGGACCGATGTTCACCAAAATCAATAGGCTGCGTTATTGGGCCAATGTAGGTCTGTGTACCAAATATCATCAAAATATCTTAATATTTACGACCTGCAGCGTATAAACAGTATAATTTTGGTAGGACCCTTATATGGGCACTAGGTCTAAACATGGACCGATGTTCACCAAAATCAATGGGCTGCGTTATTGGGCCAATATAGGTCTGTGTACCAAATTTCATAAAGATATCTTAATATTTACGACCTGCATCGTATAAAGAGTATAATTTTGGTAGGACCCTTATATGGGCACTAGGTCTAAACATGGACCGATGTTCACCAAAATCAATAGGCTGTGTTATTGGGCTAACATAGGTCTGTGTACCAAATTTCGTCAAAATATGTTAATATTTACGACCTGCAGCGTATAAACAATATAATTTTGGTAGGACCCTTATATGGGCACTAGGTCTAAACATGGACCGATGTTCACCAAAATCAAACTTGTTCGTCCTTGGGCCAACATAATCTGCGTACCATATTTCATCAAAATATCTTAATATTTGCGACCTGTAGAGTGCGCACAAGATTGCATGGACAGACAGACGGACGGACGGACAGACGGACATCGTTAAGTCGAAACAAGATTGCATGGACAGACAGACGGACGGACAGACGGACATCGTTAAATCGAAATAAAAAAAAATTCTGAGCCGATAGGTATACTATAAGGTGGGTCTACGACCAATATTTTTTGGTGTTACAAACATCAGCTCAAACTTATAATACCCTGACCACATAGTGGTGTAGGGTATAATGACCACATAGTGGTGTAGGGTATAAAAATCTAAAAGCCCTAAGTGCAAACGCAAAAAATTCATATACCAAAAAGGTTACTTAAGCCTTTCGAAAAAAGTAACTGTTTTTTTTATAAACAGTTACACACTACATGTAATTGTTATTGAAAAAATGTCAATTACAATCGGATTTTATTGGGAAAAGAAATAATGACAAAAAGTGCGATTAAGGGATCAACCCAACATGACATATTCTTTTTATGCTTGGCCACGCCTATCCCAGCCAATTTGGTTTGCAAAATTTTAACAACAAACATTTTCTAATTCTAAATATACTTGAGAATGTAATTGAAATCCTTTCAATTACATTTAATTTGTAATTGAATATTTTCAATTACAATTGCATGTAAATGTAATTGAGTTTTTTTTAATTTCAACTACATTTCTTTGTAATTGTAACTGAAAATTTTCAAGTAATTGTAATTGAATATGTACAAGTAATTGTATTTGAAATCCCCCAGGTCTGGTTTTTTATTTCGTTGGATAGTGAAACTAATTTATATTTAACCTATTAATGAAGAAAATGAGAAAATATTTCCTAAAAATTCCAAAAACCATTTTTTAATTTGACTTACGCCCTTTTGAGTTTTAGAAAAAATCAATCCTCAACGGAGTAACCCAGTAAAATATTGGTAATGACACCTCATTACTATCTGCATTACAAAAAATGATATATCATTACCTTTTGCATTATTTTATAATATAAAATAATGACTTCCTAATAACGGCCTATTGTATTCATTGTTTCTAAATATAAAATAATGACTAACTCGTAATAGTTTAAATAAGTACTTTTTACACAGTTAAATTTTATACATTTTTATTTATTATATGTGACCTTCTCCGAGAAAAGGGACCTAGTGTGTCAAAAAAACGGGAACTTGGGAAAATCGATAAAAATGAGAAAAACATTAAAATTTGAAACTTTAAATGCGTTCTTCTCAAAACTTCATTTTCACACACTAGGTCCCTTTTATCGGAGAAGGTCACAAATATAAATATGTTTTATGTTTACATTTTTATGAGGAGTCCTAAAATTACACACTAGAGAAAATTTAAATTTTTCTGAATGTATTTCCCTAAGCTAATAGTATTTGCTTAACTCCTTATTTTTAAGAATCAAGTAAGCAATCGGATAACCACTTATAATTCAATTTTTTGTAAGCATGTGTGTAACCACTTATTATTCAAAATATCATAACTACTTATTTCTCACTTTTTCGTAAGCGAGCGGGTAAGCGTGGCTACTTATAAAAACGACCACGCCAAACAAAAATAATTAGTTTAGACGCCAAAAAATAAGTTGTGCGGAGCTATGAATTTCTATTATATAACCACTTATTTGGTAATGAAAGATTTTGCTGGGAAGTTTCATAGCTCTGTAAATAATGCAAAAATTGGAAATTTTTCTTCAGATGCTAATTCGATAACCAAAAATAATCTTATCCTGAAAACAAATTTTAAAAAATTTGGTTTATTTTTCATTTTATTAAGTTTTTAGCTTCTCCTGTAAAATTTTTTAAATGTAATTTACGGCTTTTTTGATCTTATAAATTAGGACGGGTCAAATTGTATGGATAAAAATTTTTTGATATTGCTTACTCGATTTTTCGAAAGCTTTGAGCATGGGGAAAAAAATGTTTCACTACGACATATCAAAAAAATCATTTTCGAGGCTCCCAAATTTAAATTTTTTGCAATTTTCTAATAAATCTAGATTAGCGCCATCTTGAGGTGGCTTTTTGAAACAACTAATAAAGTTGTAAACAATATAACATTACAACCTTTCCAGAAAGGTAGTACTTATGAAAATCGGATAAAAAATGTGGCAACTAGAGGTAAAAGTATATAAGTAAAATTATAAAATTTTAATTTTATTAAATATTTTTTTAATTTGATGCAAAGTAAATGTATGTATATAAAAAGTTAAAAACGATAAATTAGAAGTTTAATTTTAAAAAGGTCGAAAAAACTATTTTTTTTTTCAATAGAAATTAAAAAACAACATTTTGTTATAAAGGATATACATTTATTCTATAGAGCCAAATCAGCGGTGGTCTTTTTAGGAGTCGTCGGTGTCCTTGGTCCTCAAGCAGTTTACAAGCCAATGAATTTGGGTGCAGTTGCATCCTCTTTAAGTAGTTTTGGGTATATCTCGCGATTTCGTCATTAACGGTGGAAACATTCAAATCCGAGTGTATGTTCGCATTTCTTATATACCATGGTGCGCAGACAATGGTTCGCAAAATATTGTTCCGCTTCCTTTGAATTTTTCGAACATTTGATGCAGACGCAGTGCCCCAGATTTGGATGCCGTAGCACCATATAGGTTTCAAAATCGAATTATATAACAATAACTTGCAATCAAGGCCAAGTCTAGAATTTATTCCAATTAGCCAATTAAGTTCTATTGCTTTAAGTTTCATTTGTGTTATTTTGGCGTCGATATGGTTCTTCCACGTAAGACGACGATCAAGATGTATACCAAGATATTTGACATTTGAGTGTTGGGGCACTTTGTGATTGTTAATTTTGATAAAAGAGCATGTTTCTTTTCTTAAAGTAAATGTCAAATGAATACATTTCTGTTCATTCACCACCTTTATCTTCCACTTTTTCAGTCACGATTCCAGTTCAAATACGTGTTCCTGCAATATTCGAGAGGCTTCATATGGACGTATGAGTATTACTATCAGTTGGCATGTCAGAAGTATACAAAATATACAAGAGTGGGCCTAAAATGCTACCTTGAGGGACACCGGCCTGAATACCTTGAGGAGAGCTGAAGAAATCACTTTCCTTGACAACAAATTTACGATTGCTTATATAGCAGGAATTAGGTTATGTTGAGTTACAGTTATCCCCAGTGTAGAAAATCATTACCAGATATGTGGTTATGTAACTACATACTTGGTAATGGTAACTAGTTACTTTTGTTATTACATTTCTTATTATCTTTATATGGCGATGTCGCGAAAAATAATGAGTTATGGTTACACACCAGCATACGAAAAATCAAAAAATATATCGTTACCTATGTGCTTACCAGTACTGACAAAAATAATGAGTCTAAAAATAGATTTTCAAAAAAATAAATTATATAAAAAAAAATATTTTTTATTGTATTTCTTTTTTTAAATAAAATTTCCTGGTGCGGGAATCGAACCTGGATCTACAGATTGCCAGTCAATAGCTCTACCATCTGAGCTATATCGACATGTAATATTTAATAGATAAAAACATAATTGACCTGCTGCACACAAGTAAGCTTACTCGCCAACATACAAAAAATCAAAAAATATGTGGTTACATATATCCTTACCAGTGTTTAAAAAATATTGAGTCTAAAAATAGATTTCAAAAAATTTTAAAAAAATCTAGAAAATTATTTTCTATTTGAAATAATGATAAAAATAAGTCATTATCAGTAACTCATTATTATATGTTTTAAAATAATGCAGAAGGTAAGTGGGTGACATTACTGGTAGTCCAAAAAATAATGATATGTCATTACCGTTTCTACACTGGGTCGTTATTCTGTTTGCCAATAGTTTCTCAAAGAGTTTTGATAATAAATTAGATAAAAGACTTATAGGCCTATAAGATTCAACTTTAGTGTGATCTTTTCCTGGCTTAGGTATCATTTTAATGAGGGAGACCTTCCATACTGGTCGATAATATTCAAGGCGTAATATTGCATTAAAAATAAAAATTATTATTCTTACAGCTATCTGGGGTAACTCCAAGATTTATTACTAATTTTATCGGTACCAAAAGCTTTTTTTGGATTTAATACTGAGAAAGCATTTTTGACCTCTCGCAACTCAAAGCGAATGGGTACCTCTAGGTGCCGTGGCAAAATTGGTGGTAACTCGACTATTGTGTTTGAATCGTTTGGCATAAATACAGATTTTAAATGTTCTACAAACAACTCACCTTTCTCCTTATCATTTCTAGACCAGCTTCCGTCAGATTTACGCATTTGAGGGTTTACATATAACAGGTCTTTTTAGATTCTTTGTAGCACGCCATAATGAATAGTCCGTTCTTGCCGTAGCCTCCAGATTTCCCAAAAAATCATTCAGTGAGTTATTTCTTTGTAATTCAAGTAATTTGCGTAACTTGTTTGAGCATTCTTTAAATCGAGCCTTAAGTACAGGAGATCTGTGAAGCTGCCACTCTCTACGAGCTCTTCTTTTTTCATTTAAGAGTCGCTCAATATCAACTGATTTTGTCTGGATTGTCGGGGGGGTTTGGTAGCAAGTCGTGTAGCAGTTTAAGATAGGATTCAAAATTCCTAAGTGAGAGATCAATGTCCTCTGTTGTTCTTAGCAATATATTTTCCGACAAATATATAGCTAAATAAGAGCAATTGTATAAATTCCCAGCAAAATCTTTCATTACCAAATAAGTGGTTATATAATAGAAATTCATAGCTCCGCACAACTTATTTTTTGGCGTCTAAACTCATTATTGTTGTTTGGCGTGGTCGTTTTTATAAGTAGTCACGCTTACCCGCTCGCTTACGAAAAAATGAGAAATAAGTAGTTATGAGATTTTGAATAATAAGTGGTTACATGCTTACAAAAAATTTAATTATAAGTGGTTATCCGATTGCTTACTTGATTCTTAAAAATAAGGAGTTAAGCAAATACTATTAGCTTAAGGAAATACATTCAGAAAAATTTAAGTTTTCTCTAGTGTGTAATTTTAGGACTCGTCATAAAAATTTAAACATAAAACATATTTACATATAATAAATAAAAATGTATAAAATTTAACTGTGTAAAAAGAACTTATTTAAACTATTACGAGTAAGTCATTATTTTATATTTAGAAACAATGAATACAATAGGTCGTTATTAGGAAGTCATTATTTTATATTATAAAATAATGCAAAAGGTAATGATATATCATTTTTGGTAATGCAGATAGTAATGAGGTGTCATTACCAATATTTTGCTGGGTTAATATTAAACTATATCAAAAGTCTTTAACTTGGATATACCTTATATACCTTATGTGATAGCATATATAAATATATATGGTTATATATGAGCCGTATATAATTATATATAGTGTTATATATAATTTTATATTATATAATATCTATCTAATCCAATTTTTTCAAGAACAAGATAATTTAAAGAAAAATAATGTAATATGTAATTATAAACGGTAATGCATACAGGCACATATAATTATATATGACAATATATTATGATGAAGATGAAGCATTCCCTTCATCAGGGTTTATCTTCAAAAGATTTAGTTCGAAAATTGCAATTGTTCTAGTTAAGTTTTCCATTATCGTATATGTTTCCATTGCCAAATCGTTATACCCCTACTATTATTAATACTGTAGTAATCAAATAATAAAATTAATTATAGTGTTTTTAGTTTCTGACCTTTTATTGAATATTTTTAAGGAGAATGGAGAGGTTTTACCTTGTTTTATTGTGTTGTTCTAATTTTCACATTTTTTTGTATATAAAGTTCCTGTTTTAAAAATTTATCAGAGTACTTGTTAAGATTTCCGCATAATTACTTACGAACGTATAAGAAATGATGTGTAAATCAGGGATGGAAGATTCAGTTAATTTTCTTGCAGTACCTAGGAAAAACTGAAGTTGCACACAAAGGGTTGCACTAGCTACTAGGCTATTTACTCGCTTAATTGCTTTTGTTCGTGATGTCCCAAAATAAATGGGTGGTCATTAGCCTTGCGCTTACAAAAAAAAAAGTAAGAATAATGAGTTACCAGCTCGGTTACTCATAGTGAAAGAATAAGTGATTACTCACAAAGGTAGAATAAGTGGTTAGCCAGAAATTAGGAAATAAGTGAATAGTTTTATGCTTTTCTTACCACAATATTACAAATCAGTCAAGATTTTTTTTACGTTATAGTAAAAAGCATTTAAATTCGAGGCCACAACTGTTTATAACAGGTATGGGCACATAAATTGATTGAAGGGCCAAATTTGGGATTTCACAAACTTACTGAGGGCCGCACCAATTAACACATTACTCGACTAAAACAAAACTTTGGTACAGCCTTATGCTAAAACTTTTTTTTGAGTATTTTGGATTCTTAAGCCCGGACCTAAAGTCAAAAAATGTCCATTGAATAGCCTTCGAGTTGTGAGTTTTTCTTTTTTGGAAATACTATTCTACTACTTTTCAGAACATATTTCTGTTAATTTTAGCAGGATGACTATTATTTTATTTAACAGTTTATTTTAGCTCTTTTTTTCTCCAAAGTCACTTTTAAATATTAAACCTGTAAAAATAGCTATTTTCACAGGTTTATTTCTATGAACGTATGAATAAAATTCAAGGTGCTTCAAGGGTTATTCTCAAAAGTAGATTTTAGAGATCCTTACCAGGTCCACAGAACAGCCTTAAACGATTCCTAAAATGAAAGGTATATTTTTTTGAATTCAAACTCATAAAAAATAAGTACTTCTATGTCATATTTAGCCATAAAGTATTTTTCCCAGGCTTAAGGTTTAAATAAAGAAGAAACAATTTTTCATTTAATATTCGTATGTAGGAGGCGAAAATGCTTTAAAAAGTTTTAGAGGAAATCTGTTCAAAAAAGCCGATATATGTTGATCGATGTAATTTTTTTGAGGCTCCATTGAATGTTTATTTTGTTACCGCTTTTTTTCTATATTATGTATATTTTGAAATTCTGATTTTAATATTTTTAAATTTTGCTTAAAATTAAAAAAAAAATTAATGAAGGGCCGCACGAAATTGGTTGGCGGGCCGTATTTGCCCATGTATGGTATATAACGTCATATCGACCATAGTTATAAAACCATAGTGTTAATATAAACGTATATGGTTATAAAAAGCCACGCATATAAACATTTATAATTATATCAAATGATATAAGATTATATTAGAACTTTTTTAGTCGGGTAGTTAACAATGATGCTGCAGAAAAATTAGCTATTTTTTTTCTTAAATACTAGTAAAATAAGAACAGCAAAATTAAAACTGTTAAATTTACAGAATTTTAGATATATTTTAGTTAACTTTTAGTTAATTGAAAACAAAAAATTTTACTGTAAAATCTCCATAAAATTTTGCTAAATTTAGTAGACTAAAACGAGTAAAAAGGTTAAAGTCGGGCATGCCGACTATACAATACCCTACACCAGTCTGGTGTATTGTTTGGATCCGAAATTCGAATGGGTTAAAATGGGGCTTGTGTCAAAATTTTCTATAATGTGAGTCAGCGCACCAAATTTCATTAAAATATCTTAATATTTGCGACCTGCAGTTTGTAACCAAGCCAATGTTGGGGGACCCTTATATGGGCACTAGTTCTAAACATGGACCGATGTTCACCAAAATCAATAGGCTTCGTTATTGGGCCAACATAGGTCTGTGTACCAAATTTCATCAAAATATCTTAATATTTGCGACCTGCAGCGTATAAACAATATAATTTTGGGGGGACCCTTATATGGGCACTAGTTCTAAACATGGACCGATGTTCACCAAAATCAATAGGCTTCGTCCTTGGGCCAACATAGGTCTATGTACCAAATTTCATCAAAATATCTTAATATTTGCGACCTGCAGCGTATAAACAGTATAATTTTGGTAGGACCCTTATATGGGCACTAGGTCTAAACATGGACCGATGTTCACCAAAATCAATAGGCTGCGTTATTGGGCCAACATAGGTCTGTGTACCAAATTTCATCAAAATATCTTAATATTTGCGACCTGCAGCGTATAAACAATATAATTTTGGGGGGACCCTTATATGGGCACTAGTTCTAAACATGGACCGATGTTCACCAAAATCAATAGGCTTCGTCCTTGGGCCAACATAGGTCTATGTACCAAATTTCATCAAAATATCTTAATATTTGCGACCTGTAGAGTGCGCACAAGATTGCATGGACAGACGGACGGACGGACGGACAGACGGACATCGTTAAATCGAAATAAAAAAAATTCTGAACCGATCGGTATACTATAAGGTGGGTCTACGACCAATATTTTTTGGTGTTACAAACATCAGCACAAACTTATAATACCCTGACCACATAGTGGTGTAGGGTATAAATAGTAGAAATAAACTGTTATATCTAAAAATTTTTTCCTATTTATACCCTACACCACTATGTGGTCAGGGTATTATAAGTTTGTGCTGATGTTTGTAACACCAAAAAATATTGGTCGTAGACCCACCTTATAGTATACCGATCGGTTCAGAATTTTTTTTTATTTCGATTTAACGATGTCCGTCTGTCCGTCCGTCCGTCTGTCTGTCTGTCTGTCCATGCAATCTTGTGCGCACTCTACAGGTCGCAACTATTAAGATATTTTGATGAAATTTGGTACGCAGACCTATGTTGGCCCAAGGACGAACAAGTTTGATTTTGGTGAACATCGGTCCATGTTTAGACCTAGTGCCCATATAAGGGTCCTACCAAAATTATACTGTTTATACGCTGCAGGTCGCAAATATTAAGATATTTTGATGGAATTTGGTACATAGACCTATGTGGGCCCAAGGACGAAGCCTATTGATTTTGGAGAACATCGGTCCATGTTTAGACCTAGTGCCCATATAAGGGTCCTACCAAAATTATACTGTTTATACGCTGCAGGTCGCAAATATTAAGATATTTTGATGAAATTTGGTACATAGACCTATGTTGGCCCAAGGACGAAGCCTATTGATTTTTGTGAACATCGGTCCATGTTTAGAACTAGTGCCCATATAAGGGTCCCCCCAAAATTGGCTTGGTTACAAACTGCAGGTCGCAAATATTAAGATATTTTAATGAAATTTGGTACGCTGACTCACATTATAGAAAATTTTGACACGAGCCCCATTTTAACCCATTCGAATTTCGGATCCAAACATTAGTTGGCTTTCACCCAGACTGGTGTAGGGTATTGTATAGTCGGCATGCCCGACTTTAACCTTTTTACTCGTTTTAAACTAAATTTAGTTGAAAGCTAAATAAAAATTTAGTTCTGCTAAAATCAGCTGAAATATTTGCTAAAAAATTGTAAACTGCTGTTTTCAAAAGGCTCGATTTTTATTTGCAATTAAAAAAAATCAAAAAAAAATTTTAATTTTGTTTTAGTATCTTAAAATCCCAGGTAGAAAATTACAAAGGGGCCAGCACTGGCAAAGCACCGAAATGGGTGGTATGGGTGCTTGTTAACAGCGCTTTCCCAATGCCCAAATGATAACACCGTTCCACGGTGGTGCCAACGCTTTACCAAGCCCTGGGAAAGCACCCATAAACATAAAAATCGAATGCTTTGCCAACGCTCAAATAAAAAAATTAAAGTGCTTTCCTGATAACAGCGATCTATTTAAAGGTTTGCAAAGTATTGAGAAAGCACCAAGAACACACAAAAATCAAGTGTTTTCCCTGCCACCAAATTATGTGTCCTCATCACTGAAGAATTCTAAATTACTCTAAAAATAGATGATTCTTGGAGTTATTGTATTGTGGAGTCAAAAATTATCTAAATGTCCACTCTTCTTTGGAGCTTCTTTTAAAAACAAATTAATGTTTTAGGAAAAAAGCGCTGGGAAGTCACCCTTTTCAAGCATTGTTAAAGTGTCCAAATTTAGTGGTTTGCCAGTACTTCTCTTTGTAAGACCGCGGTCTTCTTGTGCTTTGCCAGTGCTTCTTTTAGTACCATACTAACCTTAGTAAAAAATGTATACATGGAGATAAACTAAGATCAACTTATATCTCAAAATTGGGAGGTCCAATGATATCCTTGGGGATAAACTTGGATCTAATTGGATCCGAAAAATGGCAGATCGAATTAGATCTGGCAATATATTTGGGGATAAACTTAGATCTAAATTGATCCGAAAAATGGCAGATCGAATTAGATCCAGCAATATATTTGAGGATAAACTTAGATCTAATTTGATCCGAAAAAACGCAGATCGAATTAGATCCAACAATATATTTGGAGATAAACTTAGATCTAATTTGATCCGAAAAATGGCAGATCGAAATAGATCCAACAGTATATTTGGGGATAAACCTAGATCTAAATTGATCCGAAAAATGGCAGATCGAATTAGATTCAGCAATATATTTGGGGATAAACTTAGATCCAAATTGATCCGAAAAATAGCAGATTCAATTAGATTCAACAATATATTTGGGGATAAAACTAGTTCTAAATTGATCCGAAAAATATCAGATAGAATTAGATCCAGCAATATATTTGGGTATAAACTTAGATCTAAATTGATCCGAAAGCAATACTTCCAGGTAATATGAAAGCAATACCACAGGAAGATAAATCAGCAATATCGCTAATTTATCACCTGGAAGATAAAAAGTGATATCGCTAAATAAACTCCACTGTACATAAGAAAGGATTTATTTTTTATTATTAAATTTAGGCCTGAAAAAAAATATCTTCATACATAATCCATTGACCAACATACAGTGGGTGTAAGCCAAACTGGGACAAAGTATGGGTAAATTTACAATTAAAGAAAAAAGAAATTTGAAAGTTATTTATATAAATTTTTTTTTCATGTGTACTGTAGCGCATTTTGTCGTCTTTTTACTCGTATAATCAAAAAATATATTCATTAAGTAGAAGTATAAAAAATCACCATTAAGGTAAAAAAGTTAAAAAATTAAGCGCAAACCAAACTGGGACACTAAGTTAAAATTAAAAAAAAATCATACTTTGTATTTTCTGTGAAAAAAATTTGTCAAAAATAATACAGCCAATCAGAAGTTTGAAAAATTTTACAAATTAAATTAAACCGTGAATTTAAATATTTAAAATGGGTCGCCAACGGGAGCAAACTTCAATAGACATTCGTGAGCTTATAATAAGACACCATAAAAGTGGAAAACCGTAAGAGATTGGAAAACTGGTAAATAGAAGCCACTCCACTGTTCATAATATCGTTAAATGCTACAAAACCTTTAAAGATGTTCAAAATAGGCCAAAAAAAATGCAACAAATAAAATATTTTCTTAAGCTGATGAACTCTATTTGGTAAGAAAAATCAAAAATAACCCCTTTCTAAGTGTTCCAAAGTTGGCGGAAATTGCCGAGACAGATTTAGGAAAAAGAGCCTGCGTTTCCACCATCAGAAATATGTTACGAAAAGAAAATTTGGGAGGAAGAAGATGCAGAAAGAAACCTTTCATTAGTAAGGCTAATAAGAAAAAACGTTTACAGTTCGCTAAAGACCACAGGCATCGAGAATTTTCGTTTTGGGAAAAGGTTTTATTCACAGACGAGAGCAAGTTTAATCTTTTCGGGTTGGATGGAAGATCCTACGTGTGGAGAACGCCCAATGAAGAGCTGTTGCTGAAAAATCTAAAACCAACAATTAAACATGGAGAAGGTACAGTGATGGTGTGGGGCTCTTTTTCCGCAGCAGGACCGGGTGTTATCCATTTTATTGATGAAGTTATGGATCAGAAAGTTTACCTAAATATTTTAAAAGAAAATTTGGGTAGATCGGTTGAAAAACTTAGTCTTGGGACCGATTGATATTTTTATCAAGACAACGACCCCAAGCATAAAGCTTACAACGTACGATCCTGGCTTTTGTACAATTGCTCACATGTCATGGAAACTCCTCCTCAGAGCCCTGACATTAATCCAATCGAGAATTTATGGGAATATTTGGAACGACGACTCAAAAATCACACAATTTCCATTAAAGGAGATCTTAAAAATGCTTTGCTCGAAGAATGGCAAAATATCAGTCCTTAATATTGTAAACAATTGGTGCAATCAATGCAGACTCGTCTAAGGATGGTGATTTTAAACAAAGGAATGCACACAAAGTATTGAAATTTGTTGGAGTGTGTGATATTTCATCTTAAAATATGTTGTCCCAGTTTTGTGGGCTTATGTTTTTAATTGCCCGAGTAAAAAAGTTCATATATAACAATATATTTTTCAATCCCGCAATCTCGGGAATTTTGTGCGGGATTACCCGGGATTTTTTTTATTTTTTTACAGAAGTTTTAGCTATTAAATATTGCAATTTTTAAAGCTAAATAAATTTAAATTTAAAGCATTGAATTGAAATTAATTAAACAAGAAATATTTGATATTAACAAATGCGATTTAAAATTTAATAAACTGAATTAGTATAAAAAAACATATTATTTAGGCCAAATTGATTTTGGATGGTTTGGTTAAGTTAAACCGAAAACAAATACTCGAACTTCAGAAAAATTTTGTTTCTTTAAAATGGTGATCTTTGTTCAAATAAAGCAATATATTCAACACTTCAACATCCGTATCTCAGTTCCAAATACCTCCAAAAACACCAGGCATTTAAAAGTTAGGAATATTTTCGTATTTCCAATTGAGTATTTTGAGGTTTTTTCACTTCAAATAAGTTTATTTAAATTGCAACTGCTATTCCTTTATTTCAATTGTATTTTTTAAACATTATTCAGATGCATTTTCAAATTATTTTGGATTTCTTTATAAGTTAATTTAAAATACAACTGTCCAAATTTAATAATTTCTTTTTAAATAGTTGAGGATAAAAAATTTCTATTCAAAAGATACCAATTAAAGTAAAGGAACAACTATTTAATGAATGTTTTTCGTTCAATTTGAGATCAAATATTATCACATTTTCCTTTAAATTATTTTGAAATTAAAAGAGAGATGATAAAATTTTTACAAGTAAATTACATACATAGAATAAAAATTTAAAAAATTCGATAAGGCCAGCAGGATAGAATACGTATTTTCGGATCCTGCTACAAACCCATCCCCTATTTTCCATGCTTTTATGGGTTAATAATTGATGATAAACTATTTATTAAATTGAAACAAATAAGCAAATTGAAACAACTCAATTAAACTAACATCAACGAAATTCTTACAATGTTATTTTTATCCTGCTGCTTGGAATTCAACTCTGATCGACAACTTATGAAGCACAGATTTATGAACGACAACGAACTGTTAATTTTAAATTCATATTCTTATTATTTTTTAACCTACAACATAAATCCATGTTGATAGTAAATATATTACCTAAATAGTAATTCGCGATTTAAACTATTAAACGAATTGATCTAGAAAAAGTGGGAGTCATGCATATTTTATATTTAGCTCACCTTTTAGAATATATTTGTGACGCGCAAAATATAAAGGGACCTAAGGGTAAAAACCGGTTTTGTTCAGGAGGGCATGGGATCGGTCTCATTCGATGCTCAGATGTTGTCCACATAAAAAAAAAAAATTGATTTTTTTACCCTTAGGTCCCTTTCTCTATGCGCTGTCATATTTATTAAGTAGAATTTATCATGGGTACAACCAAAAGACGAACTTTGTCGGACGGTGTTTTAATAGAAATCGAGTTTTTTCAAGTACAACATATGTCGGATTTAAATATTTTGTAACGAGCGGGAATTCCCGGGATCCCGGGAATTTCAGAAAAAAATTCCGCTGTCCCGGGAAATGAAAAAGTCCGGGAAAAGAAAAACCCTAATATTCATATATTATAATACCTTTCAAATATTTCCCGAAATTTTCTTATGTATAACCATATAAAATCATATACCAAAAAATGTCTTAATGTTAATGATACACATAACTATATATAACCAGATATGGTTGATCCCATAAATTGAGGTTTAATATACAATAAGATATAACCCAATACATAATCACATATAATCGAAGAAATTTTCAAATTCATTTTAGATCAGTGATCGGCAAACGCATACAATCTTAGTTTTGTGCTTGTATGAGTGAGATCAGCTGATTTGGGCAATATGGCCGACAGAAAATGAGCAAAGCAAAACGCAAAAATTTAAGAAAAACACAAAAGATAAAGCACAACAATCTAAAAAGAGACAGATATATACAAAAAATGCGCAATGCAAAATGTATGGAGATTTTATATGGTTTCTCCCTCTTGACTTGACTTCCATGTAAACAAAACCATACGGTTCGAGAATACTTTTTTGACACCTGTCATTGGTTTCACATCTGGTATTAATCTGTGAGTGAGATGTAACTTTGCCTCTCTCAATGCACTGAAAGAAATTTCTGTATAATTTCCTCATACTTATTTATGTCCAATTAGAATATAGAAATAAAATAGAACAAAATAGAAAATAATTTAAAAATGATATTTTGAAAGAAAAACTCGTTTTAGAATTCTTGGCAAAGTTTCAGTTAAAAATTTTAATTTTATTGTACTATTCAGCATGGCGATAAAGGTATAGTTAATTAAACTCGGTTCATAGATGGCGAAACACACCAATTGTCCTTTTTTCAACAAAAATAACCTATTTTCGTTTACCTAAAAAAATTTCAGTAACATTTCGTTCAATGTAACGCTAGCAACATGCGTCGATACAACCTCATCGAACGAATGCTCAAGCGAGACTGAATAAATTTGTTTGTTTTTATTCAATGTGTGAGCGTATGTTGGTGTGAGTGAGTTGCACGCGTGCATCAGTGTTGCCACCAGTAAAAGAAAAAATTACACAGCTGTAGGTCAAAAATTATCCAAAACGATATGAAATTACACAAAAAATTACAGTGGGGAAGAATAAAAATATTTTGTAAAAAATTTCGCCATTTCTTACCAAATTTTACATTTTTTTCTATTTATAAACCGATTTTTAAAGATTTAGCGTTTTGTCATCTGCAATGTGCAAAAATTATTTGCATTTTAAAACTAAAATTTTACATTTTTGCAATAACCTGGTCTGAGTTTTTGCCTTCTTCAAAAGTAAATCCAGGCCAATTTCCCTGAAAAATATAACAAATTAGTCTATTAACTAAAGGGAATTTCAATTCAATATATTTTTCAGGCTTAAAACGGTGTGCTTTTAAATTTGAATATTAATAAAATGGTATTTTATCCACATTAAAAGCTTCTTTCAGAAAAAAGTATTTATGTTTTTTTCAGAAAGGGTATTTCACTCAGATGCGTTGCATGCAAAAATATTACCTACTTGATAATTATTCTCTCCCATACCCCTCAAATTTTAACCATAAATAAAAATATAACAATTTCACAAAAAATTACCGATATTTTTTCGAAAATTTGATACGATTCTGTTGAAATCTGCAACATGTTGGATTTACCTAATTCTAAAATATTTTGATTCTGCTCCACCTTGCTGCGTTCACAAAATTTTCGTCTGGTCAAGGCCCAGTGTCATGTTAACTACAGCGAAAAAATTTTCAGAGATTAGATTAGATTTCCTTGACTAAAAGTTGAATTAACTAGAATTGAATGAATTCCTTGACCAAAAGTTGAATTAACTTGAATGAATTCCTTGACCAAAAGTTGAATTAACTTGAATGAATTCCTTGACCAAAAGTTGAATTAACTAGAATTGAATGAATTCCTTGACCAAAAGTTGAATTAACTCGAATTGAATGAATTCCTTGACCAAAAGTTGAATTAACTAGAATTGAATGAATTCCTTTACCAAAAGTTGAATTAACTAGAATTGAATGAATTCCTTGTTGAATGAATTCATAAAATTTTATGAAGGCATTAGAAAAAAATGAATGAATTCCTTTAATATAAATCGAATGAAAAAAAAGGAATTCATTCAATTCCTTAAGTTTAGTCAGGGAATTCATTCCCAAAATATAAATTCAGTTCAAAAAAAGGGAATTAGGGAATTAATTCTTCGAAGCTCTGGTCTTGCAAACCAAGAGAATTTTTAAAAGAAGCTTGAGAATTATTTTCGCAAAAAATAAACAAAAGACGGAGCTTTAAACAATACAAAAAATACATAGCACCATTTTGCTTTCTTCTAAACTCGGTTTAGTGTTGAAAAAATTTACAAAATCATTCACCAGAAACGGGAGATTTGTGATAAATGGTTCACAGACAATCTCGTGAACCAATCTCGTATCGACTAATTTTTATAAACTTTCAAAAATTTACGGAACTTTTAAAAATTTTCGGAAATTTCTGCAAAAAGTGAAATTACACAAAAACTACACAAAAATGTCATTATTCAAAAATTATCCAACTAATGTGTAAACAGTCCCGTTTTTGAATAATTATTCAAAAAGTAGCAACACTGGCGTGCATAGAAATTCCGATCTCTGTTTTAGATATAATTTAATATAAACCTTTATCAAAAAAGTTATTTTACATATACCCAGTCAGAAATCGCCAGGGGTACAAAAAATCAAGCACCGGCATACCACTGGCTAACCACGGTGTTAAAAATAAATGACTGTCAGAACACTCATATAGGACGCTTTGCCAGCGTTTGCAAAAAGCGTTTTACCAGTATTTGTTTTACAAAAATTTCGGTGGTTTATAAAAAAAAACCACTGGCAAAGAATTGGCTTAGAGTGATATGCCAAGGTTTGCAACCAGTGGTTATCCAGTGCTACCCAGCCAATGCTACCAGGCGTACAAAAATCAATTCACTGGTAGACCAATGATTTTATAAAAATGCTGACGCTTCGTTGAAAAATGTTTGTAGTCAGAAGGTTCCGAGTTCAAATCCGGTTGCAAGCAAAAATTTTTTTTTGAATTTTTTTAATAAAAATTTTTTTTTGTTTTATAAAATCAATGTTTTTGTTTGTGGGAAACAGTGTTGCCAATTTAGCATATTTAATGCTAGATTTAGCATTTTTTTAAATCATTTAGCATGAAAAAAATGTATCTAGCATATGGCATTTTTTTCAGCATTTTTCCAATAAAATTTAGCATATTTTTAGCATTTTTTACAGTTTTATTTTCTGTTTTTTTTTTTAGAATATTCTACATTAATTTGAATTTAAATGTAATATGAAAAAGAAATATTTTTTTTTACTTTTAGAGTAAGTACTAGGAACTATTTTTATACGTACACATTAATTACACTGTGCAGTCGCACATTTTAACAAGCTGGGAACCCCACTGGTAAAGCTAATTCGAGTACGCTGAATTCAATGGTGATAGCAGTTTTTAAAAGTTAGCTCTCGTATTCGCGATATTCGCAATTAAAAATTTTGATGGGTACCAAAAAAATTTTATTTCTGGGATCATTTTTAATTATAAATTTATCAAATTTTATTAAATATGTAAAACATTAAGGAAGCTGTCATTTTTTTCACGAAATTTTTTTTTATAGATTTTTTTCGCAAAAATTTTGCAAAAACATTTTTTTCTGCAAATAAAAAGTATGTGTTATGTTATTTTGTGTATATTCAATAGGGTTTAGAAAAATATTTAATAGTTAAGAAAAAAAATTTCTTTGGAAAAAAAAAAATCGCGAAAAAAAATGTTTCTGGGGAAAAAAATAGCGAAAACTTGTATTTAACAGGGTTGGATTGATTGAAATTCAAAAATGATCCCAAAAGTATAAAAATATTGCTTTATGGTACTTTAATATTAAAATTTTAAATCGGCATGCCCGGCTTTAACTTTTTACTCGTTTTACTTTTTTTGTTGTTATGGTGAAGGAGTGATTTTGCACAAAAATACTCCAATTTTTGGTAAAAAAAAGAAATAATAATAATAATTTAAAGAATAGAGTTTAAAATAGAATTAATAGAATTGCAAAATGTTGATAAGGTTCGTTTTTAATCTTTGCAATTTTTATTGATGTTTTTTTAGGTTTGGGTCATAGAGGGTAATGTGGATACCGTTTGTGATAAATTCCTATCTTTTAAGAATTTCAGTGAATTTTGATTTTTTTTACTGTAACACCTGTACATTTTTCATTTAATCATACCAAAAATCTTACAACGTCAACCAACACCACAAAAAGTATTAACCCTGATCGCGAAAATAATTTTTTTAAAGAATTTCATGCAGGTAAGCCCAAAGATGCAGAAATTTGAAAACGGTAAACAGAGCGTGCAATAAAAACCATTAAATTAATTTTGAGTAGATAAATTAAGGCTGAATGGGAAATTCATATTACACGCCAAAGTATTCCACATTACCACCTATTTTAGAAATAAAACATTTTGAGGTACTTTTGTTTATCCGCCATTAACTTTTTGAGATAACATATTTTCAGTGACACAGTTGCAAAGAGGATCTAAAGGAAAGAGTTTTCTTCCCAAGAAATGATGTTAACTCGTGCTCAATTATTTGTATGGATGCTCTGGCCTGTTAATTTCAGTGAAGAATGAGAAAAACAAAAGAAAAGTGAAAAAGTTAATATTTTGTTTTTTTTGCGATTACTGATAAAAACACTAACAAAAACAACTTTAATAAGGTAATAAATAATAATTAATTAATTTAAATAAATTTTTTTGCTCTTAACTTTTGTTTTTTTGTTGTAAAAATGATTTCATTATTTTTTTGTTTTCCCGAATTCCTTCATTTTATCTCATTCGCTGTTAATTTTCTTCATATTCCTTCTGTTATTCCTCTGTTTCTTGCTTGAAATTTTTTGGCTCATAAAGCATTTTTAAAAGCAGCTGATGGAAACCCCCTGACAGTTGGGAAATCAAATAATAAATTTATTTTAAAGGATTTTTGAACTTTTTTACAAGAATTAACTTTTGAGTTGTTTTTAATTTTTCTTTTATATAAATTTAGTTAATAAAATGATCTGAATTCATAATTAGAGATGACTTATTTTCAGTCTAATTGTAAAAAGTCACTAAAATAGTATTTCTTTAAACAAATTCAAACATATTTTTATAAAATTTTTTTAGCATATTTTTTCTAGCATATTTTTTTAGTTTTTAGCATTTTTTAGCATTTTTATGCAAAAAATCTAGCATTTTTTCCTAAATAAGTTTTGGCAACACTGGTGGGAAAGCTCCTTCAAGACCACCATTTTTTGTGCCCTCCCAACACTGGCATACTAGTTACAAAAAATTGTTTGCCAGTACTAGCATTTTGGCACAGCCAGTAGTTGTCCAGCTATTATCACTCATTTATGTGTTTAGCCATCAAATATTATATGTCTCTTTAGCTCAGTGGGTAGAGCAATCGTCTGCCAATCTGACGGCCTGGGTTCAAGTCACGGCAGGACCAAAAAAAATACATATGAACTTTTTTTAAATTTTATTTTGGAAGATATATTTCCAGACCACCTATTTATTAATTTTGCCAGCGTTTTGCCAACGTTTAAAAATTTTGTTCCTCCAGTGCTTTTCTGGCGCTTTTTGAACAGCCGGTCCTTTTGTCTAATGATGTTATCATTTTGGGGATGGGAAAGCACTTTTTGCCAGTACTTATTAGAGGCCAGTATGAATGTTTTGCAAGACATTCACAAAACCTTTTCTTATACAACACCAAAATATTTTTTTTTGTTTTCTGTTTTATTTATTTTTGTTTTTGTAATGATCTGAAATTTAACATCTCGTAAATAACTACAAATAAGTAAAATGGTCAATTTTTGTTATATTTAGTATTAAAAATCGTCAAATCTCTCATGAGCGCATGCAAGAGAATGTCTTGTAAGACATTCCTTCAGCCCTCTAGTACTTATACCACCTGTTAAAGTGCTTTGCCATCGATTTCCCGTTTGTATTTTTCTGACTGGGTAATTTTATATGATAAATTATCAAAAATATTTTCTAAGTCATTTTAGATAAAACTTTATATAATCTAGATTCCAAAACATTTTCTAAGTCATTTTATATATAAATTTAGATAAATATAGATAAATAACACTATGGAACATTTTTGGGATTATTGTCTGGGGGGTGAGAAATTCCAAGTCAGGGTGATGGTACTAGGTCAGTATAGTAAAACCCTCAAAGGGTTTGGCGTTCGTATGTGTCATTTTTTTTTCTGACCTTTTAAATTTTTTCCTTATCTTGATGTTTTTTCGCTTAGTTGTAACTCGAGAACCACTTGTCCGATTTTGATGAAACAAATTCAGAAAAATTTAGAATTACAATTTCTTTAATCCGTTCATATAACATTTTTCTTTATAATCAACAGTTTTGCCGGTAAAAATAAATTTGTGGAGAAAAAAAAATATTTTTTGCCTAAAAATTAAAATTTTTTATGAATTAAAAAAAAAAAAATTTTAATTTTTAGGCAAAAAAATATTTTTTTTTCTCCACAAATTTATTTTTACCGGCAAAACTGTTGATTATAAAGAAAAATGTTATATGAACGGATTAAAGAAATTGTAATTCTAAATTTTTCGAAATTTGTTTCATCAAAATCGGACAAGTGGTTCTCGAGTTACAACTAAGCGAAAAAACATCAAGATAAGGAAAAAATTTAAAAGGTCATAAAAAAAAATGACACATACGAACGCCAAACCCTTTGAGGGTTTTACTATACTGACGTAGTACCATCACCCTGACTTGGAATTTCTCACCCCCCAGATTGGCTGTTGTACTGTGTAATTTAAAATATTTTCTGAGTCAATTTTTGATAAAAATTTATATTATTTAAAATCAGAAAAAATTTCGAAAGGAAAATATCTTTTATGTCAGTTTTACAATTCAAATATATTTTGGGTATAAATCTTGAAATCCAATTGTATTAAATAGTATATAACTATATCAGATTGGATATAGTACGATATAATTAGATGTGCCCAATTTTGGGATGCAATTGCATCAGAGTATATGCAATTGTATAATATTAGGTTGAATTGTATCTAAAATAATACAATCTGATATAATTTTATAGACCCATTTTGCGGATCAGATTATATAAACACTTTTATGATTATTTTATATTCTTATATATAAGATGTATAAACTTTTTTACTCGGGTGTTTTATTTTTAATGATCAAATTTTCAATAGCTCTGCTAAATAGATTTAAGGCGTGTTCGTTTACTTACCACAAGTTACTACTTTTACTACAGCTGGAAAAATTCAATACAAAAAGTAAACAAAACTTTCCAATTGTTGTAAATGTAGTAAGAATTTCGAGTAAACGAACACACTGTTAATTTTTCTTTATATCAATAAAAAGGTATTAAAAATCGCTAATGTAAACAAAAAATATAAGTTGCATTTTTTTTATTTTGTTAGCTTTTTTAGTTAATAAAACAATTATGCTTTGTCCCAGTTTGGCTTACACCCACTGTATTAATTATCTTGCGCTTGTTTCCTATGTATCTGTTGATTGCTTTTGCATAAATTTTGTTTTAGTTTTTTCCAAAATGACAAATTTCCATACATGGGAATTTTTCATTATCATTGAAATTTCATTACCATTAGTTCAGACTAATGACAATGAAAAAAATTTAATTACCATTTAATGAAATATTTTTCATTAGAAAAATCATTACTAATGGTAATGAAATTACACTAATGTATAAAAAAACTAATTACAATTGATTAAAAACCATCCGCAAATCGAGTTTATCTAATTATATAAAATTGGATGTGACATAATGATAATCAAGAAGTAATTTCAATAGAATGGACAATTTACTGCAATCTGAGCGATATCTGAATGAATTATTTTTGTCTACTGGTATCAAATAAAATATAACTTTTTGTATTAAATCTAATTAGATTAACCCATTTTTTCGATCTGCCATTTTTCGGATCAAAGTAGATCTAAGTTTATCCACAAATATATTGCTGGATCTAATTCGATGTGCCATTTTTCGGATCAAATTAGATCTAAATTTATCCCCAAATATATTGTTGGATCTAATTCGATCTGCCAATTTTTCGGATTAAATTAGATCTAAGTTTATCCCCAAATATATAGCTGGATCTAATTGGATCCGCCATTTTTCGGATCAAATTAGATCTAAAAATATCCGCAAATATATAGCTAGATCCGCCAATTTTCGGATCAAAATAGATCTAGGTTTATCCCCAAAGATATCACTGGACCTCCCAATTTTGAGATATAACTTGATCTTAGTTTATCCCCATATATACAATGGGATCTAATACGATATGATTGGATACACCCAATTTTGAGATCTAATTGGATCAGCTAGATATTACAGCAGATCTTAAACAATATCAAATTGGATATAATTAGATATTGCGCGAGATCAATATTTTTTACTCTGGCTTCCAGATGATAAAAAGGTAATATTGCAGCAATATTATAATAAATTATGACAAAAAATTCAATTTTTTAAATATATTTTTCCAAATATCGCCGAGTTATCGTCCAAATAATAAAAGGAAGAAAATTTCAAGAGTCTACTTGATTATTTTCATTCAAATGAAAAATAGAAGATATCGCTTTAATATCTTCTTGGAAGATATCTTCCAAATGCTTGCACGGAATGAATAATGGTATATATTGTGAAATATATATGTTAAATATAGTGAAAAAATTGTTGATATGGACCCACAAGGTGTTATATCTCATCTGATATTGGAATTATTATACCATACATCATTATATATTGAATGATATACGAGGGGTACTTTTTTTCGGGAACTGGCAACACTAATATCAATAGCTAAAATCTGGCAACACCATAATAAACTTTGACATATTTTAGCATAAACTCACAAGGTTTTGATGTACAAGTGCTATTTGTTTTGTTTACAGTGAGTTAAGAAAATCAATTGGGCCAAAAAATGGAAATTTCAAGAGGTTTTCGTTGGATTATTTTTCACAACTTTCGACGTGGATTATCTCAATAAGAACGTGTCGATGAACTCAGTTCTTTGTATGGCGATAAATTACCATCAAAACCACAGTATATCGCTGGTATAGTGAATTCAATCGTGGTCGTAGTTCGGTCGCCGACGAATTCAGTGAAGGTCGTCCAAAATCGGTTGTTTAGCCACAAAACATCGATGCAGTGCGTGAACTGATAATGCAAGATCGTCATGTTACATATCGTGAGATAGAGGCATCCTTGCACATTAGTTCCACTTCAATACATTCGATTTTGTAAAAAATTTGCTCTCGTTGGATACCCCATAATTTATCAATCGCTCAAAAAAGGCTCGCGTCGATTGGTGTAAGGGAATGATTAAAAATGGTTTGAACGATTGCAAAAGTGTATTGATCATGAAGGGGAATTTTTTGAAAAACAATAAAGCCATTTTCATTTCAAAATGTTTGTTATTATTTGCTATTCCCAAAATATAAATAGTACCCCTCGTATATTACAATATCTGACACTGTATTACAAATATTGTTGATGAACGACCTTATCTAAAATATATTTATATAGCGCCATATATAGCTTTACATTGTTCAAATTAAAAATGTTGTTGATGAGGTACCAAATATGACCATATATGACAATATATTGTTTAAATAGCACCATATATGGCTATATATCAATATTTTTTCAATGACAACATATATCAATATATATGGGACTATATAATATTAGCATATATTATCATATTTGAAACTGTATTAAAAATGTTGGTGATTGGGTACCATATATGACATATATTGTTTAAATGGCATCATATATGACAATATATTGTTTAAATGATATCATATATCAATATATATAGGATTATATATAGTAGCATACATTATCATATAAATAACTGTATTAAAAATGCTGCTGAAGAGGTACCATATATACCGATTGTTTTAATTGTTTAAATGGCACCATATATGACAATATATTACATAAATGGCACCATACACGGTAATATATTGCCTTATTGATCCCATATATCAATATATATGGGAATACACTGAAAGAAATATCCTTCATGATATTAATGATATAATTTCATAGAATTTTTTTTTCGTAGAATCAATGAAGAATTTCATTATGTATATGGGAGATATCAAAAAATGTGATAAAAACCATGTAACCATCATTTTTAATGCATGTATTACATGAGTTATATATTTCGATATATATCAGCGCATTGTCACGTGTTTTACAAAATTTATAACAATATGACCTATTTTTAGTCAATACATAAAATTTTATAGGCCAAATGTAAACTCCGTAACCAGTAACTCATAAGGTTTTTTAACTTTAATAGCTTATATTTTAATAACCAATGAAGCTAAACACTAACTGTAGGAATTTTTGTGAAGAGGAAAAGTGACGGTTTTTAATAAAAATTAACACATTTTACAAACTTTTTCGTATATCTTTGCTAACACGACTTCAATTTTGTAACGATTTTTCTACATAATGGCGCATATGAATAAAAATAGATATTACTAAGAGGGGGAAATACAGGGCTTTTTAGGCAATTACTTCACAAATCTAGTCTGCTTGGGAGTAGACTAGAAATTTAATTTTTTCATTTTGATTTACATTTCATGCTATTCTACCAGCCAATTGCTAAATTCCATTCCTAAGCCCAAAGTAATTACTTCGAAGCATGGATGGTAACCGAAACGATGCGGTTATCGGTAAGGGTAACGCTGTTTTAGATTATTTCGGTAACGGTATTTTAAGGGTAACGATATTTCATTTATTTCGGTATCGGTATTTTAAGGATAACGGTTTTTCAGTTATTTCGGTAACGGTATTTTAAGGATAACCGTTTTTTTAATTATTTCGGTAACGGTATTTTAAGGATAATGGTAGTCAGTTATTTCGGTTCATGTAGCAGTTTTTTTTTACAAAAAACAAACGAGATTAAAAACAGAACCTATTTACCAACTTAATGGACGAAAAAACTGAATAACCACGTGCAATTGCCAAAAGCAGAAAATTAAAAATAACGGTAACGGTATTTTAAGGGTAACGGTATTTCATTTATTTCGGTAACGGTGTTTTAGGGGTATCGATATTTGATTTATTTCAGTTTTGGTATTATAAGGATAACGGTATTTCAGTTATTTCGGTAACGGTATTTTAGGGGTAACGGTAGTCAGTTGAAAGGGTTTTGAATCGATAACGGTATTTTAGCGGTATTGCCTGCCAACCCTGCTTCGAAGCAATTGCTAAGTTTTATTCATATGACCCAATGTTTGATAAAAATGCATACACCAGAATTTTGGAGTTATTTATTAATTATATTGGGAAAAGTATAATGTTATTTATACTCAAATGATCGTTGGACTGTAAATAATCATCTAGTATAACAGACTTGAAGTTTTTCTGCAGTATGTAACATTCACGAGATGAAAAAGGATGTCTTTAATATGATTTGAAAAAATGTTGTAAACTTCGTTCCTAATATTTACACCAAACTATTTAACGAGTAAGAAAAACAATGGCATATTTGGATTCACCTTGTAGGCATCATACGATTTTGTTTCGGAAAGAAAATTCTGACAAAGCGTTTCTGAAAGAAAACGAAAAAAGTAACCAAATGTAAACTCCATTACTGTAAACTCTGTAACCAAAATTGTTTGCATCAGATTGCATTAAAAAAATGTAGGTAAATGTTTAAAATATTTTAAAATAACCATAAACAGAGGTGATTCAACTAATATTTATGCGTCAAAAGATGATTCAACCGATAATTTTGCGTCAAATCAAAAAAAGTTATCATTTACTGACATTAGTTGGACAAATTAAATTTGTTTCACACAATTTAAGAATTTTTTGATCGCGAAATGTTATATTTTTAATATATTATTTTGTAACTTCGCAACCGCTGATTGGATTTTAAAAAATTTTATATTTTTGAAAAGCATTTAAAAGGATCAAAAATACAAAATTAAAAAAAGGGAATGAATTTTATTTTTATTCGCGAAACCGCCAATTTGATAAACACAAATTGTATATTATTAGAAAGCATGTTGAAAACCCAAATACGAAAAACTAATAAATTGAAGAAAATTCGTAAGCAATTATTTTTGTTATACCTTTTGCTTGCGGAAATGTAAACTCCGTTACCACAAAAAAAATTAAAATTGTGCAAAAAAAAGTTATTGCGACAACTTGTAGAGGAGATTTTTTGCAATAAGGTTTATAATGACTAAACTTACTGATTCCATTAAGAAAAAACCGAAATATTAACACTTTTTGCTTCACACAAATTTGGCCCAAAAACTTATCACATTTTTTGATTTCACCCATATTTATTTTTATGTTTATAGAGCAATAAAAATATTTTTTTTTTAAAACTACATACACAAATAACGATAGCAACAAAAAATAATAATTGTTTTAATTCAAGAGAATGTCAAAAAACATGTTTCTTACTACAATTCAAACCAGGGATGATAAAGTTAGTACTATAGTACTTTTTGTGGTACTATTGGAACCTCAAAAGTACTATGGTACTCCTCTGACTCACTTAGTACTATTTACAAATTTTTCGATTAAATTTTTTGTGCTTTTTAATTTTCAGAGATATTATTGTGTTTTCAAATATCGGAGTTTTAAATAAAAAATACTTATGTTGAAAATATTTAATATATTAGATGTTACTATTGAAAATTCAAGTTAAACACATCAAAAATGTTCTTTCGCTTTTTTTTTTATTAAAATACGTATGTATACAAAACAAATTATTAAAAATTAGGAGAATTAAGAGATCTAGAAATTTTTGTATTTTTTTAAACGAGCAAAATGTTTTCCCCCATCAGAGCTCCTAAAGAATTCACTCATTCGATTTTCATTTCTGAATGGTTAAATACCTGAAACCTATTTCGAAGGATCGAATGAATTCATAATGCACCTAATGCAATCATTAAATTCATTTGATTCGATTGTCAATCAATCTGTTCAATCGAAAATATTCTTATGACATTACAAGGTGGAACAGACCTGTAAAAAACTTAAAAATAATATTCGCTCTAAAACGAAGTCAAGTACGATAATCAGGGACTTTAAATTCTGAACCCTACACTCACAGAAATAAACCTGTAAAAATAGCAGAAAAAGCTATTAAAAATTAAGCAAAAAGGCCTTACAAAAGAAACTGCTAAGATTAGCAGATTTTTTTTTATATATTTTTTTTATTTAACTTTTAGTTCATTGAAAATAACAAATTATACTGTAAAATCTGCAAAAAATATTAATATTAGTAGAGCAAAAATATCAAAAATAAACTGTTATATCTACAAAATTTTTTGTTACTTTTAAGTTAAATTTAGTTGAATGAAAATAGCAGTCTATCCCGCTAAAATCAACGGAAATGGTTGCTAAAAATAGTAAACTGCTGATTTCAGAAGACTAGATTTTTATTCGTATTAAAAAATATAGAAAAAAGCTTGCTACATTTAAAATTTTTGGTGATTTTTAGTCTACTAATTATTATTTATTACTAATTTTAGCAGGTTAAATTGTAATTTTCTGTTAACTAAAATTTATTCAAATATAACTAAAATTTTGTATATGTATTTAACAGTTTGGTTTTTTCTGTACTTATCTTACTAATATTTTACAAAAGTAATCTGATTGAATTTTTTTATGCAACGTAATTTTTAACTAATTTTTAATAGTTTTAACTAAAATTTTTACATTTTTCTATTGCTGTATGAGTTAGATAGTATAAAAGAAACCTTTATTTTTTATGAGTTTTTATTTGTTAATTGATAATGATAAAAAAATAAAATTTTTGGTACTATAGAGGTCAAAAAAGTACTATTTTTAAAGCTCGTTAGTACTATTTTAGAAATCCCATTTATCATCCCTGATTCAAACAAACAAATAAATGAATGAGAAAACGGAACTTTATCTCCTATATTTGTGTATGTTGGCTTTTGTTTTATATATTAACCCATTCATACCCATTGTTACTTATACCAAACGTTAATAATTCGTGAGTAACCGAGGTTGAAACTGAATTTAAAATTACGGAAGCACGTTAGTTTAATTATTTTAGTGCCCCTAGTAAAAAAGTTTGCATTTGCCAATAAATGCCATTTTTTCACTTATTTTGTAAAAATTTTTATAAAAAATTTAGGAAAAAAATATTTTTTTAGTATTCTTAAAAATGAAATTCCGGATTTTTTTACAGCAACGTAAATTTCATTCTTTAAAAATAATTTACGCCGATTGCACTTTATCAGTTCAACTCTAAATTCATTCATTATTGTATTTTTGTTAAAAACTAATTTATGTTTCTTAATTTTACAAATTTTTCAGCTAATTTAAACAACAATTATTTTCCAAAGTTTATATTTTTGTGTCTCTGCTATCAACATCACATAGAGATGGCGCTATATTTTCATAATTTTTTATTATATAATCACAAAATGGCTTATATCTCGGAAACTAAGCGAGATAGAGCAAAATGGACAGAAATTCAGTATTATGAACTTATCAATTTTTATGAGCCACCTATACTCCCAAAAATAAATATGGGCCTGTCTCGGGACAGATCTGTAGAGCCCAGAAACCAAGACTGTAAGCGACATTTTAGCAGAAATTTTCAGTTAAATCAGGTAATGTTTCTGTTGAATTAAGCTCAAATTTCTTAGCTAAGTTAACTAGAATTTTTTGTGTATATAGCAGTTTGTAAAATTTAGCTTACCTGAATTTAGCAGACCATAATTCTCAACTTCATTGAAAATTATGCTGGCGCAGAATTTTGAACTACTTGTACGGGCTTTTGTTTATGAGTGTACTTTTCAATTTTTAGAATAAGCGTGCCATTTTTGCCTTTTTGTGGTAATTAAACTATTTTGCGTGCAAATTTCAACTTTTTTGTGCCATTTTAAAATTGCCCGTATAATTATATATTACATTCATGGGCAAATGCGGCCCGGCCCGTCAACCTATTTCGTGCGGCCATTCATGAATTTGAAAACAATCGAAAAAAAATTTTTAAATTTTAAACAAAATTAACATAAATTTAAAAAAAATTAAAATCAGAATTTAAAAATATACCTACGTAATATAGAAAACAGCGATAACAAAATAAACATCCAATGGAGCCTCAAAAGAATTACACATTTCAACAAATATCGAATTTTTTCCACAGACTTCCCCTAAAACTTTTACAAGTATTTCCGCCTCCTACACTCAAAATAATACGTTGGCTGGATAGAAAAATTTGTTACTTTTACTGTTTTTTGGCTTAAAATAAAATTTGTTGATTTTAACAAATTCTTTTGTTAAATTTAACAAATCTAAATTTAAGTAAAAAATTTGTAAAACTGCAGTTTTATCTGTAATTATACTGAGTCGTAGAATTTATCCCAATTTAGGGTCTCGGGACCCTCCCCGGGCCTAATCCATATCATGTAAGGGCACATAAGGGCACTCCAGTGGATCAAATATTTCGTCCGTTTTGCTCTATCTCGCTTAGTTTTCGAGATATGGGCCATTTTATGAAGTGGAAAATTTTTATTAAAAATTTCCGAGGGTCCAAGGCCCCGCCAAGGTCCATTTTTGGATAGATATACCCCCTTTCGCTGAGGTACTATGCGGTTAGGGGTAGTCGAAGTTTTAATCAATTTTGCTCTATCTCTCTTAGTTTTCGAGCAATTTTAAAAAATCGGGAGGAAACGAAATAGCGCCATCTTTAAAACTTCGGATACACTGGTGGCGCCATCTACCGAGTAATAACAGTAACATGAAAATATTATATTTTAACAATAAATTTTGTTACATTTAACGAATGGGTTCTTAAAAATTAGTTATAAATAATTTTGAAAATTAACACTCAAAAATAGTTAAAGGACTGAAGATTTCTAGTATTGTGTTAAATAGCGAAAACTAAAATCTATGCTAAAATCAGTGTTTCAACTGAAAATTTGTTGAAAATTAGTCAAATCGATTTGAAACCAGTTTGACAGATTTTTCTACTGACGTATTATTTTAAGTGTACATGCAAATTAAGTGAAAAAGTCCTTATTCTTTATTTAAACGTTAGCCTGGGAAAATACTTTATGGCTCAATATGACGTAGAAGTACTTAGGAGTCTCTTATTTTTTATGAGTTTGAATTAAAAAATTACATTTCATTTTAGGAAATGTATAAGGCTGTTCTACGGACCTCGCAAAGATCTCTGAAATCTACCTTTGAGAATTGTCCTTGAAGCACTAAAATTTGGTAAAACTGTTAGACATAATAAAATTTTATCCCTACACTCATAGAAATAAACCTGTGAAAATAGCAAAACAATTAGTAGCTTTTTCTGCTATTTTTACAGGTTTATCAATTAAAAGTGACTTTGCAGAAAATGTTTTGCCGAGTTTTGCTAAATATTAGTAAGATTAGAAGAGGAAAAATAAACTGTTGAATATAATAGTAGTCATCCTGTTAAATCAACAGAAATACATGATGAAAAATAGTACACTGCTGATTTCACAAAAATAGATTTTTATTCTCTTAAAATAATTTAAAATATTTTTGTGTTTTTTTTTATTCTACTAATATTTAGCAAAAGGTTTTTAGCTAAAATACAACTAAAATTCTGTATATTTAACAGCTTTATTTTTGCTATTTTTATCTTACTAATATTTAGCAAAGAAAATCTGCTCATGTCAGCTGTTTAATTTTATGTAACTAATTTTTAGCAGCTGTAATTTTTAACTAATTTTTAGCAGCTACAGCAAAACCTTTTTTTATAGCCTTTTTTCTATTAGTGTACTGCTTTTGACGGGCTTTTTAAAGGCTTATGCCGCCTTGAATTTGTATCCCCTTTTAGAGCAAACAATTTCGCCTTATCCCAATTTTTGAATATGATATTCAACTTTTGAATAAAGTTTTCATAATTTATTTTTTCTAGAGTTCCCAGCCAGAAAACGAGCCTAAAAATGAATCAGAAAAGTGCTCAAAATGTATTATTAAACTATCACTTGTATGAAAGTGGTGCATCCAAAAGAGCCTTCTTTTTTGATTCAAAAATTACTGAAAGAAATATTTTAAAAAATTCTTTAGGTTAAAAAATTAATATTTTGTTGAGTTATTTTTTTTTTTTTTTTTAAAGAGGACCATAAAAGAATTAAAATTTTGGGTTGATAACCTAGCCAGAAGACGAAGAAGAAGAAGAATTTTAGAATTAATTTAATGCAATCAGAGCCTGAGAGGTTTGACATTTGTTATAAATTTTGGTTACGAAGAGTTTGTAGGCCATTGATTTTTAAATTTAATTTTCATTCAGATTTTCTATAAAAATTATATTTTTCCACGTTTTGTAACAAAATTCCGTTCGTCATGTAATTCATGTTAAACATTTCAATAAATAAAACAAGGGATCAAAATCCATTAAGTAAATTTAAAAATATTTGAAATATTGGTGAAAATCGTGAATTAAATTTTTTGAAATAACGAAAATTAATTCGGCAAAGTTTTTTGATTTCGGATTCGTATTAAGGAGGGCAAAATATTTTAAAAATATTTATTGAGCCTGTGCCTATATTTATACCCTACACCATTACGTGGAGAGGGTATTATAAGTTTGTGCTTATGTTTGTAACACCAAAAAATATTGGTCCTAGACCCACCTTATAGTATACCGATCGATTTCAATTTAACGATGTCCGTCTGTCCGTCTGTCTGTTCATGCATTCTTGTGCGCACTCTACAGGTCGCAAATACTAATATATTTCGATGAAATTTGGTAAACCGACTTATGTCGGCCCAAGGGCGACGCCTATTGATTTTGGTTAACATCGATCCATGTCTAGGTCTAACCTAGTGCCCATATAAAGGTCCCCCCAAAATTATATTGTTTATACGCTGCAGGTCGCAAATATTAAGATATTTTGATGAGATTTTGTACACAGACCTATATTGGCCCAAGGACGAAGCCTATTGATTTTGGTCAACATCGGTCCATGTTTAGACCTAGTGCCCATATAAGGGTCCCCCCAAAATTCGCTTGGTTACACGCTGCAGGTCGCAAATATTAAGATATTTGTTCCCGAGAACAAAGCCGATAGATTCTAGTTAGAATCGGTCCATATTTGGACCTATCGCCCATATGGGCTATATTTACGATTTTCTCTTCTCTTATTGTTTTATAGAAAATTTTGACACAAGTCCCATTGTAACCCATTCGAATTTCGGTTCCAAACATTAGTTGGCCTTTAACCAGACTGGTGTAGGGTATTGTATAGTCGGCATGCCCGACTTTAACCTTTTTACTCGTTTTAAATATATTTAAATCAAAAATAAAAAAATCATAAAAATATAAAAGATTTTGATGTACTTCTCCGCGATATTGGCTCACAAAGTATTTCCCTGGCTGAAGGGATAAAAAAAAGACCCACAACTCGAAGGCTATTCAATAGACCTTTTTGACTTTATATCCTGGCATAGGAAACCAAACTACTCAAAAAAATGGTAGTAATGTATTAATTGGTGCGGCCCTCCGTAAACTTTTGAAATCCCAAATTTGCCCTTCAAGCCATTTATGTGCCCATACCTGATATGTTACCCCGAGTAAAAAAAGTTAGATGTTATAAAATACAAACGTATCTTTTTTTGGTATAGCCTAAACTCCAATTTGATGCGAAAAGTGGTGGATCGTATTAGATACACCTTGGATCTAATATGACGAAATACGATCCGAAAAATGGGTTTATCTTACTATATATAATTAGATGTAGTACAATAAAGTTACATTTTAGTTGATACCATTAGACAAAAATACTTCATTCAAAGTTCGCTCATATTGCATTAAATCGTCCATTCTATTGAAATTAGTTTTTGATTGTCATTATGTCACATCCAATTCTATATGATTAGATAAACCCATTTTCGGATCGTATTTAATCATATTAGATCCACTGTGCATATAAATGAATACAGATCATTTGATCAGTGTTGCCAGAACTCTTAGATGGAAATATGCTAGATTCCTAAAAAATTTCTGCTAAAATCTGCTAAATCATAAAATAAAAATATATGCTTTGAATATGCTAAATTAAAAAATCGCAATTTTTTTATTATATTCATTATGCTAAATATCTGCTAAATTTAATACAAAAAATATGCTGAAAATCTGCTAAATAATTTTTTTAGTATTATTTAATAAAGTCTTATTAATGGAAAAATACTTTTTTTAAACAATGATTATAAAAAACTATATTTTAATATGTTTTTAAACTATCATAGAATAAATATAAAAGTTTACCCCTTAATTCGTAAATGCTTTCAAAAGTTATAAGAGGTTTATCGAACAAATTTTATGTGAAGAATTTGTTTTGTAAACCTCCTAGAACTTTGCAGAGTGTTTATGAATTGAGAGGTAAACTTTTACATTTATTCTAAGATACTTGTAAATACTGTTTAATCTTTCTTTGAGACTAAAAAAATAAACTTTCTCATTTAATTTTTTCACAATAAACATAACTGATTTTAAATTGTTGCAATATTTTTTTTTTTTTTTTGTAGCATTTTCAAATTATAGTAGTATATCAATACTACTAAAAAATTTTACATTCAAAAAAGAATTGAATAATTATGCATGAAATAAAAACCCAGTCAGAAAAATACAAACGGGAAAGCGGTGGCAAAGCACTTTAGCAGGTGGTACAAATACTGGCAAAAAGTGCTTTCCCATTCCCAAAATGATAACATCATTAGACAAAAGGACCGGCTGTTCAAAAAGCGCCGGAAAAGCACTGGAGGAACAAAATTTTTAAACGTTGGCAAAACGCTGGCAAAACCAATAAATAGGTGGTCTCGAAATATATTTTCCAAACAAAAAAAATTTTAAATTAAAAAAAATCCAAAAAAAAATTTTTGCTTGCAACCGGATTTGAACTCGGAACCTTCTGACTACAAAAATTTTTAACAAACCGTCAGCATTTTTATAAAATCATTGGTCTACCAGTGAATTGATTTTTGTAAGCCTGGTAGCATTGGCTAGGTGGCACTGGATAACCACTGGTTGCAAACCTTGGCATATCACTCTAAGCCAATTCTTTGCCCGTGAAATTTTTGTAAAACAAATACCACCGAAATTTTTGTAAAACAAATACTGGTAAAACGATTATTTCAAACGCTGGCAAAGCGTCCCAAATGAGTGTTCTGCCAGTCATTTATTTTTAACACCGTGGTTACCCAGTGGTATGCCAGTGCTTGGTTTTTTGTACCACTGGCGATTTCTGACTGGGAAGTTATGAAAATATTAGCCGATTTTTCTAATCACTTGGATTTATTTAACAAATCAAAAAAGTAGTTCTAAAAGTGCTCAACAGATGGGATTAGATTCTCCCTATTTAAAAAAGAATTTTCTCTCCGACACTTCTTTCACCCTAATTTTTAATACCGAATTCGATGATGAAGGATTTTACTTTAACTTTTAAGTTTTAATTATATTTTATATAAAACAGCGATAAACATTCTGCCTTTTCAGTTTTATCACTTTAATTTATATTTTTACACAATTGAAAAATTCCATTGGAATATTTAACATTCACTAATTGGATGTAATTAAATTACTTACAGTAGAGTGAAAAATTGCCATTTCTATTTCAGCTATTTCTCCATGTCCAAGATGAAAAATATATATTTGGAGAGGTGAAGTTTTTTTCTAAACATATTTCAATAAAAAAATTTAATAAAAGCCTTCTATTTGTTAGTTTTTCAATTTTTTTGTTTTTCTTTTAATTTTCATTCGTATTTTTTTCTGACATTAAATTAATAGGCTGTTTCATATATTTGTGCTTTTATTGTGGATTTATTAAATCCAGTTTTTTTTTTGGATTTAATAAATTCACTTTTTGTATGAAAAATTCTAAATCCAGGTGATTAAAAAAACACTAATTGTTATTGTTATAAATATTGTTACAGAAAAAATTATTTTGTTAAAAAATATGCTTTTATTAAATAAAACAAAATATGCTAAAAAATCTGCTTTTGTCCAACAGAATATGCTAAAAAGCAGTTAGCATATTTTTACAAACAAAATATGCAATTGCCCAACTCAATCTGCTAAATCTAGCAGAAAATATGCTAAAATGGCAACACTGCATTTGATCCATTTTTCGGATCAAATTTTGTTTTGAGCAACATCAGAAAAAGATATGATTGCATGTTGTACCTCATGTTTTTTAATTGTCTTATATAGTGCCATATATAACCATATCTAGTTATAACATATATTGTTCTTGATAATATTAGATATGCCTTATATGATAGGATATGGTATATATGATATAATATAAAATTATATATTTTGCTTTATATATAGAATCATATACATATATATATGCTACCACATAAGGAATATAATTTGAGATATAATAATATATTGTCCCTTATGAAAAACATTTCTAATATGGTATAAGATGTGATCTTATATAAGTATTACAACCCCATTAAAAAATATATGGGGCTTTATATAGTCATATGTAATTTAATATGAGTCTTTATACAATTTTATCCGAGAAATGGGCCCATATAATTACATAAGTTTGCATCAATTCAGTTATAATTTCATTATATCAGAAATAAATGTATCCGAATAGTGGCGCGATATAATTTGATCAGATTTCGTATAGTGGTATAAAATTATAGCTGAAATGGTACAACCATATCTATAGAAAATCATACATATATTGTTGTAACCGGTTCATGCACTATAAATTTCACTGAAATCCTAAATGTTTAGAGAAATAATTACCTGAGAGTGTGTCAGACTTAAAACTTCATGACAGCTATTAACCTTTTTTGGATTTTGACAAAAGGACATTCTACAGGAAAGTACAAACACCTTTACTGTTGCTTTAAACTGTTTGTATAAACTCACTAACAATTTCTTTCCATTGAAAATTTAATTTTTAACAGTCTCTGGAAAAATTACCTCAAAAAAATAAATCCTTTTTCCTAAGGAAAATTTGAAAAAAAAACTTCGAATCAATTGTTTGAGATTTTGTAATTCATTTCGACTTAGGTTGTTTTAGAAAAGGAAGCTTTAAAGTTTAAAGACATTTAAGAGCTTAAGCACCGTAAGTTGTTATACTCCATATAAAAACAAATTATTTTTCACGACAATGAGTTTCACGTGAAAAGTGTATAGTCTTCGTTTTCACACAAATTTAATGTACAAGACTATTATTTTTCTTGTGAAAAAGTGATATTTTGTTTTTATTGTGATTGGATCTTTCTAATAATATAAGAAAATTATTCATTTTTTAAATTTAAAGTAACTTTTGGGGCATTTTAAGTTCGGGTGAAAATTTTACCGTGAAAAACAACTTACGGTGCTTTAAGGAGAAATAATTAGTTTCGTCAAATTGATTACGAATTCACTTATCCACACAACAGTGATTGCACAAATACAGAAAATAAATGTTACAATTTATTACTTCCTTTTTAAAACTATACACGGAAAATACACTTTAGTGGAAACTCCTAAGCTGCAAATGAAATAAGTTCTTTTGTCAAACGAAAATTAACAAAATTTCGAAAAAAAAAAATTTATTAAAGAGGTTTCACATATTTTAGTGTATCATTAAAAAATATGAGAAACACACAGAAATATGCGAATTCAATAGTTATATTGTCAACAAAAATCTTGGAAAATGTTCTTAAGTCGACTTATATTGTTTTGCCAAAAGTCCTTAAAAGACAAAATGAGACAGAAAATTTGTCTAGTGTTTCATGTATTGTAATCAAGGTTGGCAACCGAAACGAATAACGGTATTGGTATCGGTATTGGTATCGATTTTTTATTTGTTTCGGTATCGGTATCGGTAACGGTATTTTAATCATATCGGTATCGGTATAACCGATACCGAAACATTAATACCGGTATATACCGGTATTATTGAAAAAATTTACAAAAATATAAAAAACGTTCTTAATTATAAAAAAACTCAATTTTATTAAATTTTTATATGGAAATGTTTTATAATATGAATAAAAAACAATAAGTTATTAAAAATTTCTAAGTGTTTTATTTTTTAAACACAAACATTTTTTTAAATCTATTAGGAACACAAGTTGATTTACTACAAATATTTTATATTTGTATTGAGATCATATAATAAAATAAAAAAAAAATAAGTTTATAAAATTAATAAAAGGATTCTCTAAAAGAAACTGTAAATTCAATTAAAGGTTTAAGAAACCAGTTTATATATTAAATTATATTTACTAAATTTGTCACAAGTTAGAGAATATTTATGAAGTTAAATAAAAATATTAGTGATTTCGTTCAAAGATATTAAAATAGTTTAAAAAGAACAACTTTGTTTGACCAATTTAAAGCAGCATCAATTTAAAATTTTTTGTTTGCAATGGAGTAAGATAACTAAAAAAACGTATTAATTTAAAACATATCAGGGTTTGACTTAACAACAATAACTGCGTTTAAACTTTCTTGATCTAGCCTATTGCGGCTGGGGTTCATAATAAACTTAACTCCAGAAAATAACCGTTCCACACTAACCTGCGTTGCAGGCACAGCTAACATAACTTTTGCAATAGGATATAACTCTGGTTTCGTTTTGCTTCTTTCTTCCCACCATTTAATTACATTTACTTGTCTTGGCACTCTCTTTTCCTTTCTAAAACCATTAAGCAATTCACGTATTTTTTCATCAGATGGTGTTATTTCAAAATTATCTTTTTCCATATTTCTCAGAATTGCTTCAACGGAGTCTAAGGATGAATTTGTATCTATACTCATATCATCTTCTTCAAGATTTAAGTAAATATTTCGTGAAACTGTATTCATCTTTGCATTAACTCTAACGATGTGGTCAATAGCTCGTTCTACAAAAGGAGTTTTAAGGACTACGTTCCAGCGTGGATCCAAAAACAACGACCCCAGGAAGGCTTCATTTTCAAAAAGAATTTCTTCTTTTATTTTCATTTGTTCCAACAAGGTATACGAAAAACTATTTTTGACCTTTTGCAAATCAATTTTGCATGTAAACCAGGAATCATAGGCGTCCCCAAACGTTAATTGCTCCTTTTGGAGTATGATATGAAAAAATCATTATTAGCCTGCGCTAAATTTCCACAAAACTCTTTCATTTTGTCGTTTATGAGAGATGCCAACATATCAAAAGTGGAAGACCACCGAGTAGCGCAGTCAATTATTGGTTTGGTTAAGGCTTGATTTTTTAATAAAATATTTATATTAGGCGTTCGCAACTTTTTTACAACACCTCTAGCTATTTCAACCACTTTTTGCATATCACGGTCCTTTAAAACTGCATTTATTGCCAGCTGCAATGTGTGGGCAGCACAGCGAACGCCTGAGTAAAATTATTTAAATAAAAAACGTTTAATTGAATATATGCAATCATTTATCTTACCAATACACTTCGTATTTAAAGTAAAATTTTCGAGAGTTTCATCAAATTCATTATTACCCTCATCATCTTGTGCTTCATTGTTTTCAATCTCTTCACCTTCAGCATATTCGTTAATCAAAGATATACATTTTAGCATATTTCGTCCGTTGTCTGTTGTGCAGGTGTAAATCTGCTCCGTAGTAATGTCATACATTTGTAATATTTTAATTATTGTTTCTTTTAAATACTCGCCAGTATGACGATCAAATAGTTCAGCTACTGCCAGTGTTCTAAGGACAATTGAACCGTTATCAATTAGTTGTGCATTTACACCTGAGAAACAAATAAACGATAAATATATGTAGGTAACTTTATATGATTAGATACATTACCTAGAAAGGCTCGATTTAAATGGGTAAGCCCATCAATTTTTAACGAAACCAGTTTCCCATCCATTTCTTTTGATATTCTTGCAATAATTTCTTTGCATTTTTTTATAACTTCATTCTTCACAATTTTCCTGTTTATTACAAAATCACCTAGGCCTTTGGCAATGGGTTCGATGATTTTACGAAAACCAGAATCATCAACTATTGAAAACGGACGACCGTTTACTGAACAAAGCTCAACACAGGATTTGAGTAATGTTTCTTTAGACATGGAAATATTCACTTTAAGCATACTTAATATGGTTCTGTTGTTTTTTGTGTTCGGTGTTGATGGAAAATGTCTTTCTTTTTCTTTATTTTCGACTGTTGCTGGAAGTTTTGCCCAAACATCTTTATGTAGTGCCTTAATATGGCATGTTAAATTTGTACCGTGGTCATTCTATATAAAATATAAGCAAGAAAATTAAAACAATAATAATTTATAATAAATATACTTACATTAATAATTTTTCCACATATTTTTCCATTTTTCTCTATAGTACATTTATTAGTCTTATTTACAGGATCTAACTCAAAAAATTTTCTACACAAATTTTTCTTTGGTCTAGGCATTTTTGGGATTTTGCTTGCAAATTTTTTTTTGTATTGTAATATGGAAGCCTCTAAACAAAATGAAGTCAAAAAACGTTGTCAAATTTGACACAAATAACATTTGAAACAAAAAACTTTATTTTTTTTTATTTTATTTCAGTGAGATTTTTTTTGAGAAAAGGCACAAAAGAAAATTAAAACAATGTTGCCAATGCAAATTAAAGGCTGATAACCGCACTTTGAATTTATAACACGATTTTCTATTAACAATGAATAATAAAGTTTAATTGTTTAACAATTTTGGAAATTTTATATTAGTATTTTTGCTAAAAACGTGAAAAAAAACAATTTTTTTAAAACCGATTCCATACCGGTACGACACCGGTATTAAGGGAAAAGGTTTTTGAATACCGGTATTTTTTGAAATCAAGAATTTCGGTATTGGTATCGGTATCGGTTGTCAATTTGAAAGGGTTTTGAAACGGATAACGGTATTATAACGGTATCGGTTGCCAACCTTGATTGTAATATAAAATTATATATAAAAGGCGACTGACAAATTTCCTAGTGGGACAAAAAATTATATATAAAAAAAAATTAAATTAAATTAAATTAAAAATTATGTATACCTCATATATAATTTTATCCAAAACGAAATTGTGTTTTTTTTTGTAATAAAGTTTAATTGTTTAACAATTTTGGAAATTTTATATTAGTATTTTTGCTAAAAACGTGAAAAAAAAACAATTTTTTTAAAACCGATTCCATACCGGTACGACACCGGTATTAAGGGAAAAGGTTTTTGAATACCGGTATTTTTTGAAATCAAGAATTTCGGTATTGGTATCGGTATCGGTTGTCAATTTGAAAGGGTTTTGAAACGGATAACGGTATTATAACGGTATCGGTTGCCAACCTTGATTGTAATATAAAATTATATATAAAAGGCGACTGACAAATTTCCTAGTGGGACAAAAAATTATATATAAAAAAAAATTAAATTAAATTAAATTAAAAATTATGTATACCTCATATATAATTTTATCCAAAACGAAATTGTGTTTTTTTTGAATCCCCGAGTAAAAAAAATTATATATAATCATATGTGGTATATATTACAATATATAATTAGACATGTGGTTATGTATATCCATATATAATTATATATGAGTTTTTTTCCGAAAAATTTTCCTTATATTATGCCATATATAATTTCATCTAATTAGATATCGGCCTTCATAATATTAGATATGGCATATATAATTATATATTACATAACATGGTTGATCTTATTGCATATATAGTTATATATAGAACTATATCTTAATATATATGGTGGCATTTTAGCAATATATAATTATATATGGTATCATTTAAACAATATATAATTATATATGGTGACAGTTAAACTAGATATTATCATATATGGTGCCATTTAAACAATATGTGGTCATATATGGTACCTCATAAACCAAATCTTTAATTCAGTTCCAGATATGATAATATGTGGTACTATATATAGTGCGATATATATTTATATATGGTGTTATTTAAGCTATATATTATCATATATGGTGCCATTCAAACCATATATTATCATATATGGTGTCATTCAAACCATATATTATCATATATGGTACCATTTAAACCATATATTATCATATATGGTGCAATTTCAACAATATATGCCCATATATGGTACCTAATGACCAATATTTTTAATACAGTTCCACATATGATAATATATGCTACCATATATAGTGCCATATTTTTAATACAGATGCAGATATGATAATATATGCTACCATATATAGTCCCATATATATTGATATATGGTGTCATTTAAACAATATTAATATATAGACATATATGGTATCATTTAAACAATATATTGTCATATATGGCACAATTTAAACAATATATGGTCAAATTTGGTACCACATCAACATTTTGAATACAATTCCATATATGGTTTAATTTGAATAATGTAAAACTATGTATGGCGCTATAAAAAATATTATCAGATATGTTACTTCATTAACAATATTTATAATACAGTGTCATATATTGTAATATATGTATATCATTCAATATATATTGATGTATGGTAATGGTACAATAATTCCAATATCAGTTGAGATACAATTTGTGGGTCCATATCAACAATTTGTTCACGTACATTTAACATATATATATGTACATTTAAGTTATAATTTATAAACACTTTATAAAGTTAAATAGTTCCATAAACCTCGTCTAACTGTATAGAATGTTTATGAATATACGATTTAATATATAATAATTACAACTACAAATTGGTACCATTATCTAAAATTCTATTTAATGTTAACTTATAATAAAATAAAAATGTATTTCCTAAAAATAAAAATATAGTGTTAATTAATGTTAATATACAATGCTGGCAAACCGTTGGCGATGGTCGGTTATGCGTTGGCAGAACATTGCATTAACTATCTTGGCAAAAAAATAGATTTCAAAAAACATTTTTGAAAAAATTGAGAAAACTTTTTTTAATATTTGCTTTTAAAAACATGAAATTTAACCCAGTCCACCAGATTGTCAGCCAAGACCTCTACACTCTAATCTAACGAGACTTGTTATAGATGTGTGATAGCTACAAATTAAATGAATGATAAAAGCATTTCGAGCTAACTTATAAGCATCGAAAAAAGGTATTCCAGAAATTATTAAATGTATTTTAGAAAATTTTAATTGTATACCACAAAATATTATTTGCACTTCAGAAACTACAATATTACGCAAATTTAATTATTTATTTAGTTGTGTCCAGAAATAATGAAATCTATTTCAGAATTTCATAGCTAATAGAGAAAAATTTCTCAAATACATTTCATAATTTCGGAAATACGATTGATAATTTCTGAAATACAGTTTGATAATTTCTGAAATACAGTTGTGAATTTCGGAAATACAATTAATTTCTGAAACACAATTGATAAAACTGAACTTCAATTGACTAGTTCTGAAATACAATTCATAAATGTGAAAAATAATTGATGAGTTCTGAAACACAATTGATAGAACTGAAATTCAATTGATTATTTCTGAAATACAATTGATAAATCTTAAAACAATTAATACAATTGGAAATGGTGTAGAGCGTCAAAAAGATTTCAATTTAATAAAAAAATAAATAAATAATTTTGTAAAAAAATTTATAGAAAAAACAATTTTAATTTTATAAAAAGAAATTCATTTTGTAAAAGAAATGCATATTGAACTCGTTACCTTCTGAGTTTAAACCTTATTTTAACAAAATATTGTAATTTTTATACAATCAGTGCTCTGCCAGTCTATTATTTTTTGAACAGTTGGCAATATATGTCTGGGATCTTATTTAATCCCAAATAAATGGAGATCTTACGTAGTACCCAAATATAATGCGGCATCTAATTTTATCTGTCATTTTTATGGATACTTTTAGATGTCAATCCCCAAATATATTGCTGTTTCTAATTCGATCTGCCATTTTAATACCGAAATAAATTGCTGGATCTAATTCGATCTGCCATTTTTCTGATAAATTTAGATCCAAGTTTATCCCCAAATATGTTGTTGGATCTAATTTGATCTGCCATTTTTCAGATCAATTTATATCTAAGTTTATCCACAAATATATTGCTGGATCTAATTCGATGTGCCATTTTTCGGATCAAATTAGATCTAAGTTTATCCCCAAATATATAGCTAGATCTAATTCGATCTGCCACTTTTTCGGATCAAATTAGATATACGTTTATCCACAAATATATTGCCGGATCTAATTTGATCTGCCAAAATTGAGATCAAATTAGATCTAAGTTTATCCCCAAATATATAGCTGGATCTAATTGGATCCGCCATTTTTCGGATCAAATTAGATCTAAAAATATCCGCAAATATATAGCTGGATCCGCCAATTTTCGGATCAAAATAGATCTAGGTTTATCCCCAAAGATATCACTGGACCTCCCAATTTTGAGATATAAATTGATCTTAGTTTATCCCCATATATACAATGGGATCTAATACGATATGATTGGATACACCCAATTTTGAGATCTAATTGGATCAGCTAGATATTACAGCAGATCTTAAACAATATCAAATTGGATATAATTAGATATTGCGCGAGATCAATTTTTTTTACTCGGGTCATCATATATTCATATAAAAAAATCATATAAAAACATATATTATTTTGGATTATGTACTAAATAGGTATATATAAAGTCATATAAAATTGGATTAACCGTATCTAATTGCAAATGCAATATAAAATTATATACTGCTCGATATGTAATAAGATGCAACTAAATATGACATCGTATTACAATTTTTTGAGAAAGAAAAAATTATATATGGATACATATAATTATGTCCGGTTATATACACTGGCGTATAAAAACATATATGGGTATATAAAATTATATATTATAAACAAATGTTTTTACTTGGAAATATATAAACCATAATGATATATGGTACAATATTTGCAAAATAATATGAGATATAGTTATATATGGTCCCTTATGAAGATAATTTTTTAAAATGATATATGTTGTTCTATGTCATTGCTTACAAATTCCCGCCAGGGAGATACAAAAAAAATTTTTATTTTCTAAGTAACATTTTTTTAAACAAACTTTAAAAATTTAACCCACTTTGGGACAAAAAGACCTAGAAATGATAGAAGATATAATTTCATATTCCATATAAAAGATTTCGAATCCTAGCTCGGGCGATACAATTTTTTGAACTTTTAATTCATTTTTATTATCTTATAAATATATTTATATAAAAAATTTGTGGTTATCATACACAGAGTTGAATAGAATCAGCTGAGATATCTTAATAATTAAGGTTCAAAGCCAAATAGACTAATAATAACAAAGGATAAAAATAGCATTGTTAAATTTCGTTGATGTTAGTCTAAGTTGAGTTGTTGATAAGAAATTCGATTTTCTTTCAGCGGTCACATAAGTAGACAATCATTCAAATATTAACAACTCAAGACGAAATACACTGATGATGGCTTTGTAGCGAAAGCCGAAAATACGTATTCTGTATTGCTGGTCTTATCGAATTCTTTCAAATATATTTTTATTCTTTGTAATTTACTTGTAAAAATTGTACCATCTTTCTTTGATTTGAAAATAATTTAAAACAGAAAGTGATATAAATTTATGATTTAGAGTCAAACTAAAAGAACATTCATTTACATAAATATATTTTTTTATAAAAATTTAAAAGTTATCCCGTTTTGTTGCAACAGATCATAAACATTATATTTTTTACACCTTGAAATTGATACGAATCTAATTTTTTCTAAGTGTGGCTGAGTGAGTGAAGCTGTCGGCTTTACTCTAGCAAACCGGGGTTGAATCCTGCTAATGATAGTGGTTCCTTGAAAAATGGGGTAATTTTTCCTATTTGAATTTGGGTCAATTTTTCATTTGAAAAATGACCCCAAATTCTTGTGCATTTGAGGGTTATTTTTCCTTTTTTGATTTGGGGTAATTTTGCATAAGGAAAAAAGGCCCCAAATTTCCAAACGAAATATTTGGATATCGCAACAACCATGGGAGATGAACGAAATGCCATCAGTACTATTAAATCCGCCTACAGGCATGCATGTGGTAGGTAAAATTTAACAGTTTTAAATATGTATGTATATAGTTTTAAATATATAATATTAAATATTTGCAGATTTCATGATGAAATTAAAAAAAGAGGCCACTCCCCAAGATAAGAAAGGGGTTCAATTATTTAGTAAGCAAATCATTTGTAGAGACAAATAAACTGAAGCGTTCCAACTGGTAAGAGTATGGATAAATCTTGGTATCTCAAGAGATGACGAAAATACGAGACCCTTTTTTACCGTCCGCATCATACAAGAGAGCCTCACCTACAGCACATTTTCGTCGATGAAGTCCCTAGACCTTATCTGAAAGAATATTGCTGTATCCAACAAAAAATATTTAAAATTGCCTCTGAAGGATATTGCAGGGAGCTTCTAATAATATGTATTGAATATTTTTATGAGATAGATTTTTATTAATTAAAGTAGGAGTGTTACTTCATCGACGAAAATATGCAGCAGGATTTTCTTCATCTCTTGGGAATAAAAAACTAATCCATACTTTTTCCAGTTTGAACGCTTCAAAAACCTCTAGGGTAGATTTTGGAGAATAGACAAACGCTTGGCTAAACTAAATAATTAAGACTTCTTCTTAACTTGGGCAGATAAATGTTTTTATTTTCATCGTGAAAACTGCAAATGTTTATCGTTATATATTTTATACTATATATTTAAAACAATTAAATATTACCTTCCACATGTATTCCTGAATGCGGTTCCAATTTAACTAATAAAATTTATTAGTTAAATTTTTTAAAATAAATTTGGAGCCTTTTTTCATAGTGGTTTGTGACAAAACGATTTTTTTAATATACACAAATTGCCTGCACTTGTACGTAAAAACCATACGTCAATGTGACAACATTTGCGAAATATAAGGAGGAAATAAGAAGATAAACAAAAAAATCTAAAGTAGAATATTTTTATATGTCTGTCTGATCACTTCTGAAAGTATTCATATAGAGACAATCTGACAATAAAAATATAAATAATAATACAATTTAATGGAAAATCACTGATGAAGCCTGTCCATAAAAAAGGAAGAAACTGGACCTAGTCTGATTTGCAAATTTAATGTGTTTATAACTTTTGAAGAAAACGTTTATTCTTCTTTTTAACCTCAAACCTACTAGATTTTTTTTTTAATTGGGGCCATTTTTCATTTTGGCAAATTATTCCAGCTTAGTGGTCTTTTTTTCCTTTTCATAAAAATTGCTTTTATTTTTTTGGGGCTTTTTTCACTTTGGATTGGGGCCAAATTTCCTATTTCATATTGGGGCAATATTTTATTATCAAAATGAGCCCAAAATTGGGGCCATTTTTAATTTTTCGCATTGGGCCGATTTTTCATTGGGGTCATTTTTCACGGAGCCAATGATAGTGTTGGTTTCTTAGAAATTTTTATTTAAATAAAAAAAAATATTTTTATGGGTGATATCAAAAAAATGTGATAAAAACCGCGTATCCACCCTACGAAGAATGTGGAGTCAATTGCCCTCCAATGACCTATTCCGTGATCGGTCAACCGAAGTCACATTACTAAATTAGTATAAATGTGAACAAAAGAGAAGAGGTGATGCTACGAGTCATAGCCTGTGCAGAGGGCTGCCGGTTCAATCCCCGGTCATGGCAATACACAAAAAGTTTTTCATATAGAGAGAAATTAACAATTAAAAATTACTTTGATAAGTTGACACATAAACTAATCACTGACGAGTCTTTGGGTGAGACGAAACTGCGGCAGTCTGGTGATTCCCTTGTGTCTGTTAAATTTTTCAATAAAAATGTTTTCTTCTTCTTCTTCCAATAAATCAACTCTAAAAGAGAATAAATTAATTTTCTAAGTATTTTCTGATCCCTTTTTTTCACTGTTGTTTTTAAAAAACTTGACCGATACTGAAATAAAAAACAAAATTCGCGGTATATTTTAAAAAATATTTTTTATTTATTAATAAAATAGTAATTTAATTTATTTTTTTACGATTTGCTTATTTTAGCTCTTATTTTAAATTTCTATAATTTTTTGCTAAGAAATTTTAAGTTTTGTATTTTCAACGATTTTTTACTGTTAAAGCTGTTTTAATTTTAACAATTGGTATTTCATTCAACTTTTCTTTTTAACTTAAGGTATATTTTTAAATTTTTATTTATATTATCAGAGTTTTTGAGGTAATTTTCTAATTTTTAATTGATTTTTTAATTTAATTATGGCCAACGCAAAAAACGACCCGAGTAAAAAAAATTATATATAATCATATGTGGCATATATTACAATATATAATTAGACATGTCGTTATGTATATCCATATATAATTATATATGACGTATTTTTCCAAAAATTTTCCTTATATTATGCCATATATAATTTCATCTAATAAGATACCGGCCTTTATAATATTCGATATGGTATATATGATTATATATTACATAGCATGGCTGATCTTATTGCATATATAGTTGTATATAGAGCTATATCTTAATATATATGGTGGCATTTTAGCAATATATAATTATATATGGTATCATTTAAACAATATATAACTATATATGGGGCCAGTTAAACCATATATTATGATATATGTTGCCATTTCAACAATATATGGTCATATATGGTACCTCATGAACAAAATCTTTAATACAGTTGCAGATATGATATGGTGCAATATATATTTATATGGTGCAATATATATTTATATATGGTGTTATTTAAGCAATATATTAGCATATATGGTGCCATTTAAACAATATATGGTCATATATGGTACCTCATGATCAAAATTTGTAATACAATTCCAGATATGATAATATATGATAATATATATAGTGCCATATATATTTATATATGGTATTATTTAAGCAATATATATATATCCCGAGTAAAAAAAATTGATCTCGCGCAATATCTAATTATATCCAATTTGATATTGTTTAAGATCTGCTGTAATATCTAGCTGATCCAATTAGATCTCAAAATTGGGTGTATCCAATCATATCGTATTAGATCCCATTGTATATATGGGGATAAACTAAGATCAAGTAATATCTCAAAATTGGGAGGTCCAGTGATATCTTTGGGGATAAACCTAGATCTATTTTGATCCGAAAATTGGCGGATCCAGCTATATGTTTGCGGATATTTTTAGATCTAATTTGATCCGAAAAATGGCGGATCCAATTAGATCCAGCTATATATTTGGGGATAAACTTAGATCTAATTTGATCTCAATTTTGGCAGATCAAATTAGATCCCGCAATATATTTGTGGATAAACGTATATCTAATTTGATCCGAAAAAGTGGCAGATCGAATTAGATGTAGCTATATATTTGGGGATAAACTTAGATCTAATTTGATCCGAAAAATGGCACATCGAATTAGATCCAGCAATATATATGTGGATAAACTTAGATCTAAATTTATCCGAAAAATTCCTAATCGAATTAGATCCAGCAATATATATGGGGATAAACTTGGATCTAAATTTAACCGAAAAATGGCAGATCAAATTAGATCCAGCAATATATTTGGGGATAAACTTGGATCTAAATTTATCAGAAAAATGGCAGATCAAATTATATCCAGCAATTTATTTCGGTATTAAAATGACAGATCGAATTAGAAACAGCAATATATTTGGGGATTGACATCTAAAAGTATCCATAAAAATGACAGATAAAATTAGATGCCGCATTATATTTGGGTACTACGTAAGATCTCCATTTATTTGGGATTAAATAAGATCCCAGACATATATTGCCAACTGTTCAAAAAATAATAGACTGGCAGAGCACTGATTGTATATAAATTACAATATTTTGTTAAAATAAACTCAGAAGGGCTCGAGTTCAATATGCATTCCTTTTACAAAATGAATTTCTTTTTATAAAATTAAAATTTTTTTTTCTATTCATTTTTTTATAAACTTATATTTATTTTTTTATTAAATTGAAATCTTTGAATAAAATAATTTTATTTACATCTTTTTGACGCTCTACACCATTTCCAATTGTATTAATTGTTTTAAAATTTATCAATTGTATTTCAGAAATAATCAATTAAATTTCAGTTTTATCAATTGTGTTTCAGAACTCATCAATTATTTTTCACATTTATGAATTGTATTTCAGAACTAGTCAATTAAAGTTCAGTTTTATCAATTGTGTTTCAGAAATTATTAATTGTATTTCCGAAATTCACAACTGTATTTCAGAAATTATCAAACTGTATTTCAGAAATTATCAATCGTATTTCCGAAATTATGAAATGTATTTGAGAAATTTTTCTCTATTAGCTATGAAATTCTGGAATAGATTTCATTATTTCTGGACACAACTAAATAAATAAATAATTAAATTTGCGTAATATTGTAGTTTCTGAAGTGCAAATAATATTTTGTGATATACAATTAAAATTTTCTAAAATACATTTAATAATTTCTGGAATATCTTTTTTCGATGCTTATAAGTTGGCTCGAAATGCTTTTATCATTCATTTAATTTGTAGCTATCACACATCTATAACAAGTCTTGTTAGATTAGAGTGTAGAGGTCTTGGCTGACAATCTGGTGGACTGGGTTAAATTTCATGTTTTTAAAAGCAAATATTAAAAAAAGTTTTCTCAATTTTTTCCAAAATGTTTTTTGAAATCTATTTTTTTGCCAAGATAGTTAATGCAACGTTCTGCCAACGCATAACCGACCATCGCCAACGGTTTGCCAGCATTGTGCCGATTATATTTTTCTGTCTGGGATGTTAAACTTAAACCTATTGTATATTAACATTAATTAACACTATATTTTTATTTTTAGGAAATACATTTTTATTTTATTATAACCCAGTGTAGAAAGTCATTACCAGATATGTTGTTATGTAACTACATACTTGGTAATGGTAACTAGTTACTTTTGTTATTACATTTCTTATTACCTTTATATGGCGATGTCGCGAAAAATAATGAGTTGTCGTTACACACCAGCATACGAAAAATCAAAAAATATATCGTTACCTATGTGCTTACCAGTATTGACAAAAATAATGAGTCTAAAAATAGATTTTCAAAAAAATAAATTATATAAAAAAAATATATTTTATTGTATTTTTTTTAAATAAAATTTTCTGGTGCGGGAATCGAACCTGGGTCTACAGATTGCCAGTCAACAGCTCTACCATCTGAGCTATATCGACATGAAATATTTAATAGATAAAAACATAATTGACCTGTTGTACACAAGTAAGCTTACTCTCCAACATACAAAAAATCAAAAAATATGTGGTTACATATATCCTTACCAGTGTTTAAAAAATATTGAGTCTAAAAATAGATTTCAAAAAATTTTCAAAAAAATCTAGAAAATTATTTTCAATTTGAAATAATGATAAAAGTAAGTCATTATCAGTAATTCATTATTATATGTTTTAAAATAATGCAGAAGGTAAGTGGGTGTCATTACTGGTAGTCCAAAAAATAATGATATGTCATTACCGTTTCTACACTGGGAAGTTAACATTAAATTAAATTTTAGATAATGGCACCAATTTGTAGTTGTAATTATTATATCCCGGTGAAAAATGTTCATATACGCTCAAACATGTTCATATATGGTTTATGTATGTACACATATGAACAAATATGGATTTTTTATGAACATATATGGATTTTATATGAACATATATGGAAGTATATGTGATTCCATATATGGAAAAAATTTCATATACAGACATATATGGAAGCATCTGTTATTTCATATATGGAAATGGCACTCATATATGGACAAATATGAAAGTATATGTTATTCAATTTATGCAAAAGGGACTTGTATATGAACATATTTCGAAGAATACATTTTTCCATATACAGTGGTGGAAAATTTAATAGCAACGATTGAAGTTTTTTCTAATTTTTTTTCGTTGCCTTTATTTTTAAAACTCAAAATAGTGGCTAAATTCGCCCCAGGAGGCAAATATGTGGTTTAGAATATTGTGCAGAATTTTAACATAATTTTGTCACTTGTTTTAAGTGGGCGTGGCTTTCAATGAAAAATTAGCGATATCGACCTGTTATCAAATTACAGAGTAAAATTTAGCGAGTACTGATCGGATCTATACAAACTGTATATTTTTGGAAATTCTACAAAATTTTCTTATGTCCTGCATTATTTTTATCCAGAAACGGTCGCCAGACTTAAAATGACAGTGTCTTAAACATGAAAAAAAAATTTATTTGTTTTTAGCAATTTTAAAATAAAGTTAACAACACTGAAAAAACAGACATTATGTTAAAATTCTGCACAATATTCTAAACCACATATTTGCCTCCCGGGGCGAATTTAGCCACTATTTTGATTTTTAAAAATAAAGGCAACGAAAAAAAAATTAGACAAAACTTGAATCGTTCCTATTAAATTTGCCACCACTGTATGTAAAAGGAACTCATATTTGGATAAATATGGAATTATATTTAATGCCATGAATAAAAAAAGAAACATATGTAGCGCCTACCCAGCAAAACCTTGGTAATGACTGGTCATTACTACATGCATTACTTAGATCTCATATCTCATTACCCGTTGAATTGCTTTTAAACTGAATGTAATGAGTTACCGATAATTATACCCCACACATTACTATTTCACAATAGCTGAAACCAATAATATATGTTCTAAATCATTAAAAACCATAACTATGGCGTAGCCTAGTGGTTATCGTTTTTACCTGACAGACATGAGGATCGCTGCTCAACTCGTGTTAGCTTCCATTGTTGTTTTTTTTTTTGTAATTTATATTAAACATCTATTTATAGAAATGTTGATGTTCATTAAGCAGTATTTAATAAAAACAAATTTTGTGAAAAATAGACATGTATAACAGTTGCCACAATAAATGTGTACATAAGTTAAAGCATTAAAAATCATAGTGATGTCGTGGTCTAATGGTTAGAGTGTTTGCCTGACAATCGTGGGGTACGCTGATCAATACGTGTCAGCTCCTATTGGTTTTTAAATTTTTATATTTTTTTAAATTTATATTCAACATCTATTTATAGAACAGCTGATAAACTACTTACAGGTAATATCAGTGTAATGACTTTCCTCCAATGACATCACCATGTTAAAATAAGTAGTTTAGTAATTAAAAGGTAACTAGTGAACACTTAAGATTTCAATACCTAAAACTCATTACATGGTAATGAAAGGTTTTGCTGGGTAATTTGAATGTCATCATAAATTTATATCTATCGTACAACCTTATAATAAAGGACAGCAACGTTCGCATGTATTCGCATATATTTAATAAATGTATATGTTCATATATTTCCATATATGAACATATACTTAGGTGTTACCTCATTTTTCGGATCCATACATATATGGTTGAACCATAAATGTTTATATATGTACATTTTTCACCGGGATATTAAATCGTATATTCATAAACATTCTATACAGTTAGACGAGGTTTATGGAACTATTTAACTTTATAAAGTGTTTATAAATTATAAATTAAATGTACATATATATATGTTAAATGTACGTGAACAAATTGTTGATATGGACCCACAAATTGTATCTCAACTGATATTGGAATTATTGTACCATTACCATACATCAATATATATTGAATGATATACATATATTACAATATATGACACTGTATTATAATTATTGTTAATGAAGTAACATATCTGATAATATTTTTTATAGCGCCATACATAGTTTTACATTATTCAAATTAAACCATATATGGAAATGTATTCAAAATGTTGATGTGGTACCAAATTTGACCATATATTGTTTAAATTGTGCCATATATGACAATATATTGTTTAAATGATACCATATATGTCTATATATTAATATTGTTTAAATGACACCATATATCAATATATATGGGACTATATATGGTAGCATATATTATCATATCTGCATCTGTATTAAAAATGTCGTTCATCAGGTACCATATATGAGCATATATTGTTGAAATGGCACCATATATGACAATATATGGTTTAAATACACTGATACACTTATCGTACAATATTCCCGTTTTAGAGGATGTTGGTCACGTTGCTTTTAGGGATTATAAAAATATGAACATTTCAACATGTGTGAATTATTTAAGGGACCTTGATTTCGATTTTATTTATGACACGTCAGATTGTGAACGTCAAGTGGAGTTTTTTACGAGTAATGTTATTGAAGCAGTTGGTAGGTTTGTGCCAATAAGGCATGTTGAGAAAAGAGGTAATAATATATGGATGAAAAGCCGAAGAGTGTTGGTTGCTAAACAGTATCGTGATTTAGCAAAAAGGGCTTATATGGAGGAGAGGAGTGATGAAAATTGGAGGGTTTATTGTGTTTATAGAAATCGATTGAAATCAACGATTAGAAGGGAAAGAGCTAGGGTTATGAATAACTTTTTTAGTAATTGTTCTAATGAGCAGTTATGGAAGAAGCTTAGACAAATTGGTTGTATTGGGAATGATAGTGCTAGGGATCCGTTGAACGTGGATGAATTTAACAGGTCATGTGTGATGCCGCCGTTATCTTATACAGAGGATTATATATCATTCTTAAGCAATAACATTGAAAGTGATTTTTCATTTAGGGCTATAACTATGCCGGAACTTTTGGAGGCAATTTTGAGTATTAAATCGAAGGCGATTGGTTGTGATGGAATATCTATAACATTTTTGAAGAATGTATTTCCTGCTTTATCTTTGCATCTTTTACACATTTTGAATACAATAATGACCACATCAAAATTTCCTGAAACATGGAAAGTGGCAAGGGTAATACCTATTCCGAAAGTCCGTAATCCTAGATCTGTGTCGGATTTCCGTCCGATTAGTATTCTACCTATATGTTCAAAAATTTTAGAGTATATATTAAGGTCCCAGATGGTAGAATATTTCTCAAGTTGTAACATGATAAGTAGGTATCAGGCTGGATTCAGGGTAGGTTATAGTACATCGGCGGTTATGTTAAGTGTCACTGATGATATTCGGCATAACTATGATAAGGGAAGGTTCTCTCTGCTAATATTTTTAGATTTTTCGAAAGCATTTGACTCTGTCTGTCACAATCTGTTAGCGAATAAATTGTTTTATAAATTTAAGTTTTCCACATCGGCTTGTCGTCTTTTGCACTCCTTTATGGATAGTCGGCAGCAGTTTACCTCGTTTTGTAATGTTTCTTCATCCCTGCTTAGTTTACATAGGGGGATACCGCAAGGTTCCATTTTGGGGCCTATATTATTTATGGTGTATATTAACGATTTATTGGAATGTATAAGCGTGGGTACGACCCATATATATGCAGATGACATTCAGATAGTTGGTTCTTGTTTGCCTGATGATATTGGTGCTTTCACACATTCTGTGAATGAGAACCTTCAGCGAATAGGTGAATGGTGCTCATTGAACTATATTATGTTAAACCCGGGTAAATCTAAGGCCATGTTCATCTCCAACCATTTAGTCGATTTACCAGCGTTATACATTGGTGGTTCGAGGGTTGAATACGTAAATCAATTCAGAGCTTTAGGGTTTTACATAGATAATAACTTAAAGTTTGATAATCATATATTTTCTGTTACGTATAGAGTTTACCATACATTGAGAAAGTTGTATAGCGTAGGTGTTGCCTTACCCTTTAGTGTAAGAAAAAAATTGGCCCATACACTCCTCATGCCAGCTGTGCTGTATGGATTAGAGATTTTTAGCGGTACATCTGAAGGAAATTTAACTAGACTTAGAATGTGTGTTCATCGTATTGTAAGATTTGTTTATAATGTGGGTAGAACTGAACACATTTCTTCGTATGTACGGGACTTTTTATGTTGCGATTTCGATGATTTTGTTAATTTAAGGTGCCTTTTGTTTTTATATAAAACTTGTAAAGAACGCAAACCGGAATATTTAGCTCAGAAATTTCAATTTGGAAACTCTTCCCGAACTCGCTCTTTAGTGCAAGTACACTTTACCACTCAAATGATGCAAAGGTCATTTCAAGCTCGTGTGATAAATTTGTGGAATAATATTGTTCCTTATAGTGAAAGGGGTTTGCATCACACGGTGTCCATGTTTCGAAAAATTGTTCTTGATAATTTATAATTGGTATTGCTGTTACAATTTTCACAACAAAAACTTTTTAGGTCATATGCATAATTTATAAATGGCTTATAAAACTAATTTTCCATATTATTACATTTTATAACATGTTATAAGGCTTTTAAATTGTTATGCATAAGAACTTAGGCATTTTTATAATTGTATTTATTCATAGAATTATTTTTAGTTTTCCATTTGCTATTGTGCCACTTTTTTTTTTTTTTGATTATATGTTAATTATTCATAAAAATTCTTCCATGTATTATATTACTTTAATCATTTGGCCCATAAGGGCTTGGATTATAAATAAAAATAAATGAAATGAAAATGAAATGAAATAAATGGCACCATATATGGTAATATATTGCTTAAATAACACCATTTATAAATATATATGGCACTATATATGGTAGCATATATTATCATATGTGGAACTGTATTAAAAATATTGTTCATGAAGTACCATATATGGGCATATATTGTTGAAATTGCACCATATATGATAATATATGGTTTAAATGGTACCATATATGATAATATATGGTTTGAATGGCACCATATATGATAATTATGGTGTGAATGGCACCATATATGGTAATATATAGCTTAAATAACACCATATATAAATATATATCGCACTATATATAGTACCATATATTATCATATCTGGAACTGAATTAAAGATTTGGTTTATGAGGTACCATATATGACCATATATTGTTTAAATGGCACCATATATGATAATATCTAGTTTAACTGTCACCATATATAATTATATATTGTTTAAATGATACCATATATAATTATATATTGCTAAAATGCCACCATATATATTAAGATATAGTTCTTTATATATATGCAATAAGATCAACCATGTTATGTATATAATTATATATGCCATATCTAATATTATGAAGGCCGATATCTAATTAGATGAAATTATATATGCCATAATATAAAGAAAATTTTTCTGAAAAAACGTCATATATAATTATATATGGATATACATAACCACATGTCTAATTATATATTGTAATATATGCCACATATGATTATATATAATTTTTTTTACTCGGGATTCGTTCCTTTTACTCCTGCAAGGAGCATAGAGCCGTAAATTATTCATTTAAGCAATATATTACCATATATGATCCCACTTAAACCATATATTATCATATATGGTGCCATTTCAACAATATATGCTCATATATGGGACCTCATAAACTACATTTTTAATACAGTTCCAGATATGATAATATATGCTACTATATATAGTGCAATATGTATTGATATATGATATCATTTAAACAATATATTACCATATATGGTGACATTTAAACCATATATTATGATATATGTTGCCATTTCAACAATATATGGTCATATATGGTACCTCATGAACAACATTTTTTATACAGTTCCAGATATGATAATATATGCTACTATATATTGTATAGTACCATATACTTTGATATATCGTATCATTTAAACAACATACCATGTATGGTACCATTTAAACAATATATTTTCATATACGGTACCATTTAAACAATGTATTGTCATATATAATAACTCATCAGCAACTACAATATTAACTGTATATCAGAATCTATTAATTGTATTTCAGAAATTATAATTGTATTTCAGAAATTATAGAATGTATTTCAGAAATTATTAATTGCATTTCAGAAATAATCAAATCTATTTCAGAATTTGTTGATTGTATTTCATAGTTAATAGAGGAAAATTTCTGAAATACATTTCATAATTTCTGAAATACAATTGATAATTTCTGAAATATATTTTGAGAATTTCTGAAATACAGTTGTGAATTTCAGAAATACAATTAATAATTTCTGAAATACAATTGATAAAACTGAAATTCAATTGACTAGTTCTGAAAAGCAATTCATAAATCTGAAAAATAATTGATAAGTTCTGAAATACAATTGATTATTTCTGAAACACAATTGATAAATCTTGATACAATTGGAAATGGAGTAGAGCGTCAAATATATGTAAATAAAATTATTTTATTAAAAAAATTAAATTTAATAAAAAAAAATATAATTTTATAAAAAAATGTATAGAAAAAAAATTATAATTTTATAAAAAGAAATTCATATTGCAAAAAATTATAATTTTATAAAAAGAAATTCATATTGCAAAAAAATAAAATTTTATCCGAAAAATGGTGGATCGTACTTCAGTAACTTAGATCCACCTTGGATCTAATATGATGAAATACGATCCGAAAAACGAGTTTGTCTAATTATTTAAAATTGGATGTGACATAATGATAATCAAGAAGTAATTTCAATAGAATGGACAATTTAATGCAATCTGAACGTTATCTGAATGAATTATTTTTGCCTAACATAGGGGTTACACGATCAATTTTTGGCTTTCAAGTTTCAATACACTCACATTTTTTTACTAACACACTCACATTTTAAAAATTGAACAGCAACTTGATATCAATTTTTACTTTCAAGTTTTGGGAAAACTTGACGGTCAAGTTTTCAACAGCTGATCAATTTCTTGTAAATATATTTTTCTTTTTACAAATATTGTGCCGCAATAAAACACGATTGATAAAATACGGAATGTGAATATTTCGGTATATCGACGAAATGATTTAAAAATAAAAATAAATAAAAAACGAGTAAAAAGGTTAAAGTCGGGCATGCCGACTATACAATACCCTACACCAGTTTGGTGTATTGTTTGGATCCGAAATTCGAATGGGTTAAAATGGGGCTTATGTCAAAATTTTCTATAATGTGAGTCAGCGCACCAAATTTCATTAAAATATCTTAATGTTTGCGATCTGCAGTTTGTAACCAAGCCAATTTTGAGGGGACTCTTATATGGGCACTAGGTCTAAACATGGACCGATGTTCACCAAAATCAATAGGCTTCATCCTTGGGCCAAAATAGGTCTGTGTACCAAATTGCATCAAAATATCTTAATATTTGCGACCTGCAGCGTATAAACAATATAATTTTTGGGGGGACCCTTATATGGGCACTAGGTCTAAACAAAGACCGATGTTCACCAAAATAAATAGGCTTCGTCCTTGGGCTGACATAGGTCGGTGTACCATATTTCATCAAAATATCTTAATATTTGCGACCTGCAGCGTATAAACAATGTAATTTTGGGAGGATCCTTATATGGGCACTAGGTCTAAACATGGACCGATGTTCACCAAAATCAATAGGCTTCGTCCTTGGGCCAACATAGGTCTGTGTACCAAATTTCATCAAAATATCTTAATATTTGCGACCTGCAGCGTATAAACAATATAATTTTGATAGGACCCTTATATGGGCACTAGGTCTAAACATGGACCGATGTTCACCAAAATCAATAGGCTGCATTACTGGGCCAATATAGGTCTGTGTACCAAATTTCATCAAAATATCTTAATATTTACGACCTGCAGCATATAAACAGTATAATTTTGGTAGGACCCTTATATGGGCACTAGGTCTAAACATGGACCGATGTTCACCAAAATCAATAGGCTGCGTTATTGGGCCAATATAGGTCTGTGTACCAAATTTCGTCAAAATATCTTAATATTTACGACCTGCAGCGTATAAACAGTATAATTTTGGTAGGACCTTTATATGGGCACTAGGTCTAAACATGGACCGATGTTCACCAAAATCAATAGGCTGCATTATTGGGCCAATATAGGTTTGTGTACCATATGGGCACTAGGTCTAAACATGGACCGATGTTCAAAAAAATCAAACTTGTTCGTCCTTGGGCCAACATAGGTCTGCGTACCAAATTTCATCAAAATATCTTAATAGGTGCGACCTGTAGAGTGCGCACAAGATTGCATGGACAGACAGACAGACGGACGGACGGACGGACATCGTTAAATCGAAATAAAAAAAATTCTGAACCGATCGGTATACTATAAGGTGGGTCTACGACCAATATTTTTTGGTGTTACAAACATCAGCACAAACTTATAATACCCTGACCACATAGTGGTGTAGGGTATAATCAATTTCTGCTGACATGAAAATGTCTGTGGAATATGTGAAGAAAAAAATAAAGTCTTTTCGAACAGCCTACAGTGCGGAAATAGCCCACAGAGGCGAGCATTTTTAGTTCTTTCTTTGACGACGCCATCTTGAAAGCAAAATTGACTATCAATTTGCATGCAGCCTACGTCACAGCTTCAAATTCAACTGAATTTGACAAGCAGTATGTGTTATCAACTTGAAAGCAAAATCTTGATCATTTAACCTCACTGTAATGGTATCAAATAAAATGTAACTTTTTGTATTAAATCTAATTTTATATAATTACATTAACCCATTTTTTCGATCTGCCATTTTTCGGATCAAATTAGATCTAAGTTTATCCCCAAATATATTGCTGGATCTAATTCGATGTGCCATTTTTCGGATCAATTAGATCTAAGTTTATCCACAAATATATTGCTGGATCTAATTCGATCTGCCACTTTTTCGGATCAAATTATATCTAAATTTATCCACAAATATATTGTGGATCTAATTCGATCTGCCAAAATTGAGATCAAATTAGATTTAAGTTTATCCACAAATATATAGCTGGATCTAATTCGATCCGCCATTTTTCGGATCAAATTAGATCTAAGTTTATCTGCAAATATATAGCTGGATCCGCCAATTTTCGGATCAAATTAGATCTACATTTATCCCCAAAGATATCATTGGACCTCCCGATTTTGAGATATAACTTGATCTCAGTTTATCCCTATATATACAATGGGATCTAATACGATATGATTGGATACACCCAATTTTGAGATCTAATTGGATCACCTAGATATTACAGCAGATCTTAAACAATATCAAATTGGATATGATTAGATATTGCGCGAGATCAATTTTTTTACTCGGGGAGTCAGCTGCCCTTAAAGGACCTATCCCATGACCAGTCAATCGGGGGTATATACAATACAATGTTTTCTTCTACTGAACGGCAGAAAACAGGCTTTGAATTCATCGAACGTAATTTTTGTTTTTCAATTAAGTGAACGTAATTTTTGTTTTTCAATTCAGTGAACGTATTTTTTTTCTTTTTTAATTCACTGAACGTAATTTAAATTTTTTTAATCCACTGAACGCAATTTGTTTTTTTTTAATTCACAGAACGTAATTTTATTTATTTTTTTCACCAGTAATTAATTAATTTGATTTAATAAAAGGAACCATAGCAATTGAATTAATTCGTAACAAAAGAAATCGAACGAAAACAAATATGAATTAATTCCATTCAATATATGGTGCTTTGTGAATTAATTTATCGAATTTTTAATTCAGAATTGAAAAATTGAATTAAGGAATTAATTCATAATTTAGAGTCTTATATTTTTTTCTGGTATTTGTAAAAATTTGAATTTTTTGCCCTGTTTATGTTTTTGCAATTTTTAGCAGAGATTTGTCTTATGAAAAAATAATAATTACATTTTTGAAAACTATCAATTTTTAACGTGTGTAGAAGGCGTTAAAGTATAAAATTTTATTATTTTCAATACCATAGGAGGGCGCAGCTAATTAAAAAAAAATGGTTACTGGGAAACCGACCAATCTTTCTACTGAATTTCGAAAATAAATTTGTACGCTATCGGTAATCGATTAAAACTGGGTTATTGTAAAACTTTTAGAAATATAGAACAGTTTTTAAAGAATAATCAATCTTAAGTTTGGGGTTTTCTATTACATACTTATCCAGTTAACTGATGTGTCCTCGTTTCACGAGTCACGGGGATTGCCCTTTAAATGACACTAGAGATGAGCGATATTTTCATACCGGTGATTTAATCACAGTTATTGATAAATCACTGGTAACGGCAGTGATCAAATATTTATTTATTTATTTGGTCTATGGATACAATAATTATCCTTACAGACTAGCAACTAGAACAATAGTAAATAACTTAAAATAACTTATTTAATAAAACTTTAAATTGAGAATGAGGAACAGTTATATCTAATTGATTACAATAATCATTAAATAGTCTCAATGCTTTAGTTAGAGGTTCATTCATTGCATAATTAGTTTTATGAATATCAATAAAGAAGAACTTATCTATAATCCTTAGGGATCGAGGAGGAACATATTTCAAGTCGCAGTTACTCGGAATGTCGTTCTTATAATATTTTTGTACTATTCTTTCTTGCAAACTTCATTGTGCACAGTAATACATGTTTTTTTTTCAATAACAGTGACTTGCTTTCACACTCTTCAGAATAAAATGTCTCCTTCTATCATGTCTTTGTTACCGGTCGCAACTATTCTTCTTTTAAGACCCAGTTTTTAGGAAGTGGATTATCTTTAAACTTAGTTTAACGCAGTTTGTAACTGGAATACTGCTTTTAAAATGTGGTTTATTTTAAAGAACGGTAATTTGAAAATCACGATCACTGGTAGCAGCGTTATTCAAAAATTACCGGATGGCTCATCTCTAAATGACACTGCTTAAATCACAGCAATTGTTAACCCTCTAATTCATAAGGCCGCCTAAAGGCGGTCTTCAGATTTTAAATAGTTTTTTTGCTAAATAACAATATTTTATTAAACAAGTTATATTATATTCATAGAAAACTTAACTCTCTATGTTTTTGTCTTCTAACTTTTTTTGTATACGGAAAGGTTTTCAAGCGAGAAGCATGTAAAGTGAAAATTTAAAAAATTTGAAAAAATTAACTTTTTAAAACAGAAAAAAATATTTGAAAAATTGCCAAAAAGACATTTACGATCTGGCGTACATTAATTGTAAAATCAGTTAAAATTTTTTCTACAGAAATCAAAGGATAACGCCAGGATACGTTTTACAAATATCTCTCAAACTCAAAAACTAGCCAACAGATTTTCTTAAAATTAAACACAGATTATATACTTAGAGTAAGTAGTAAGCAGAACTAATTTCGTCAAAATTTATTGATGTTTAGTGCCAAATTTCGTAATTTTCAAAAAGCGAAAATCGCCTTAACTTTTGAAATAATAACAATTGATCAACAATTTGCGGTACGTAATTTTATTTTATTGATAGTGTTATTTACAGCAAAATTATTTGACCACTGAGTTTCAAGATAAAGCGATAAATAAAAATTTTAATATTTGTTCCATAGTAGATTTTCAACGCCAAATATATGGTTTAAATATTATTGTAATCAGAAGAAAGAGCATTAGAGGGTTAATTATACCAGTCATGTGACAAGTCCTGCTTTAACAAGTCACGGGGTGGGTAACTTGAGGGCAAATGAGTGGTATGTCATCGTTTCACCAGTCATTTAAGTATAACTGACACTGCTTAACCCACAGCAATGGTAAATTATACCAATCCTGAGACAAGTCTTGCTTTAACCAGTCACGGGATAAGTATTTTGAGGGCAATTGACCCCTCATTCCCCGTAGGGCAGTAACACGTAAGGTTTTTCAACTTTAGGCAGCAAAAACAGGTAATGACAGTTCATTACCGAATAGATTACCAAGTAATGATAGGTCGTAACCCTTTTCATTACATTAAAACGCAAAATAATGACTTATTAAATTAAGTTATAGAAGTACTTATATATTCTTTTAAAATAATTACTTACATGTAGTTGATTAAATAACTGCCGACTTAATATTTTTTCTAATTTTTATTGATTTTAAAAATTTTTACAACTAAATCAAAAATTTTTACAACTAAATAAAAAATTTTGCAAGGCAAAATTTGTTTTGCAAAAAGATTTTAAAAGATTGTAGACGCTGTGGTGTAATGGTTGCGGGTTCCATCCCCAAATAATAATATGTTTGAGCTTTTTGTATCCCTCATACATATCGCAGCGTCCTCCTTCGGTGTTCTCATAGCACTTAACCCCACCGAAGTAAAATAATATAACAGGGCTATGAACTAAAAAGCTTCAACAGAGTGGCGCGCAATAACTGTTCTAAGATTCAACATCTCGCGCAATTACAGTGTTGCCATATTTGAAGCCCTTCATCTTTCACCACCTTTCACTTCTTCTCTATCCCCTTTCCAAAGAAAGCAACACGTTAATTAAAGCTGAAGGGTTTCAGATATTCTTATTTATTTTTAAATTTATTTATTTAAAGAGTTAAGCATATTTCTCCACGAAGTTCTAGCAACAAATTTTATAATGTAGAGTAACCACTTAGTATTTAAATATGGGTAACTATTAGGGTTTATGTCCCGGGAATTCCCGGGACGGGATTCCCGGGAATCCCTCCCTTTTTTCAATCCCGCAATCCCGGGAATTTTGTGCGGGATTTCCCGGGATTTTTTTTGTTCTTTTACAGAAGTTTTAGCTATTAAATATTGCAATGTTGAAAACTAAATTAATTTAAATTTAAAGCATTGGTTTGAAATTAATTTAAATAAGAAATATTTGATATTAAAAAATGCGATTTTAAATTTAATAAACTGAATTAGTATAAAAGAACATATTATTTAGGCCAAATTGTTTTTGGATATAAGTTAAATTTGGTTAAGTTAAACCAAAAACAAATACTCGAACTTGAGAAGAAATTTTTTCTTTTAAAATGGTGATCTTTGGTCAAATAAAGCAATATATACAACACTTCAAACAACAGGCATTAAAAAGTTAGTAATATTTTCGTATTTCCAATTGAGTATTTTGAGGTTTTTTCACTTCAAATATTTAAAAGATACCAATTAAAGTTAAACATTTAATGAATGTTTTTCGTTCAATTTGAGATCAAATATTATCACATTTTCCTTTAAATTATTTTGAAATTACAAGAGAGATGATACATTTTTCACAAGTAAATTACATACATAGAATAAAAATTTTAAAAATTCGATAAGGCCAGCAGGATAGAATACATATTTTCGGATCCTGTTATAAACCCATCCTCAATATTCTATGCCTTTATGGGTTAATAATTGATGATGAACTATTTATTGAAATGAAACAAATAAGCAAATTGAAACAACTCAATTAGACTAACATCAACAAAATTCTTACAATGTTATTTTTATCCGGCTGCTTGCTATGGAATTCAACTCTGATCGACAACTTATGAAGCACAGATTTATGAACGACAACGAACCGTTAATTTTGAATGCATATTCTAATTATTTTTTAGCCTACAACATAACTCCATGTTGATAGTAACCAATTAGGCATACGTATTAAATTATATTTTTCACTATATCTAGTGTGTTAAAATGAATAAAATATTATTTAATAGTATTCTATATAGTGTCGATTTTTATCAAAATCTTTAAGAGAATTTGGGTAAAAATTTGTATGAAGAATACTCACTTTTAAACTTTTTTATAAAATTATTCTATACGAATACTTCTTAGAATCTGCACAGAAACAAAATCTTTAGAAATTAAAATTTTTGGATTCCATATTTAAGAAATACTTAAGCAAAAAATCTATCTTAGTTCTGACTATAAAACTGATCCGATACAAGTTTGCACCCATTAATAATTCCAATATATCCTAAAAGAAGGGAAGAAATTAAAATACCCGTGTCTCTCACTTTTTCTATATCAATTCGTTTAACCGTTTTAACCGCGAATTAATATTTAGTTAATATATTTCATTTTAAAATTAAGACCGCCTTCCAAATAAATATATTACCTAAAGAGCAATTCGCGATTTAAACTATTAAACGAAGATTTTATCATGGGAACAACCAAAAGATGAACTTTGTCGGACTATGTTTTAATAGAAATCGAGTTTTTCAAGTACAACATATGTCGGATTTATTTATTTTGTAACGAGCGGGAATTCCCGGGATCCCGGGAAATGCAGAAAAAATTCCCGCTGTCCCGGGAAATGAAAAAGTCCGGGAAAAGAAAAACCCTAGTAACCATGCTAGTAACTCGTTATTCGCACTATTTTTGTAAGCGAGCGGGTAATGACCACCCATAAATTTTGGGACATCGCGAACAAAAGTAACTAAGCGAGTAAATAGCCTGGTACGTAGTGAAACCGTTTATGTGCTACGTACTAGCTTAATTACTTGGTAGTGTCTGTTTTTTGCTGGAAATATCCTCCATTTTAATACCCAGTGAAGCGATACATTAACTGTAAGCATTTGTATAAAGAGGAAAAGTAACGCTTTTAATAAAAATTAACAAATATTACAAACTATTTAATGTATCTTTGCTAACACGACTTCAACTGTGTAAGTCGATACAATTTAATATACCAGAATTTTTCAGTTATCTATAAATTTTATTGCGAAAATTATAATGTTATTTATACTCAAATGATCATAAGACTGTAAAGCATCATCTATTACAGAGCTTTGAAGAATTGACTCGTTTTTGAATGAATTCACTACCAATCGAATTAAATTTTTTGTAGAATTGAATGAATTCATTTTCTTAAGAATGTTAATTCACTGAATTTGTTCAACTGAATGGGTGGAACTAAAAACAAATTCAAAGATTTAATAAATTTGCTTTAGTTCTTTTTATTAAATAAAGTGAATTAATCCTTTACTAAAGTAATACACCACTAAATTCGTTCAATTTCATTTTTGTTTATTATACTAAAAAAAAAAAACAAATTACGTTCAGTGAATTGTAAAAAAAGTTACGTTCACAGAATTAAAAAAAAAAAAAACGTTCACTGAATTGAAAAACGAAAAATTATGTTCACTGAATTCAAAAGCTGTTTTCTGCCGTTCAGTACAAAGTGGAGTGTTTTCAAAATATTTTTAAAATAATGCAGTCATAATTGGTTACTATTCTATACCTCAAAATAATTGAAAAAAAATCCCACAACTCCCAAAACACTGTGAAAATTTTCCAAAAATGGGACCTTTTACCGTTCTTGTTTGCTTCTTAAAGCGGTGTTAAAAATTGACTTATATGTATAAGTACCATAGTGCACTCAGAGAAAAAAATTTATTAAAATTTAAAATTGAATAAAAAATAATCTGAGGATGAAAAATTTAAGAATAAATTTTTCATTGGGCTTATCTAAAAGAAGTATGCTTTCAGAAAAATATAAATGCTTTATATGTCCTTAAAGAATCTTTTAATCTGGAGGCAAAAGTTTTGGTAACTTTTTCACCAAAAAATTACTTAATTTAAGTTTTGTTTCTTTAATTTTTAATTTTAAAGACGTGGCATGAAAATAAAACAATTAGCTGCAAATATATCTAAAATTTAAAAAAAAAAATTGGACTTGATTTCGCTCAGACATTGGCAAAAAAAAACTGGACCAGATTATTGCAAAAACGAAAAATCTCAATTTTCAATTTTCTATACGTTAGGAGATATCCCATCAAAGAGGATAATGAGTTCTCATAAGAAAAAAGTACACTCTTTGTTTCCCTTAAATTTTATATGGATTGTGATCCTTTTAATTCCCGTGAAGAATAAGAGAAACAAAAGGAAAACCGAAAAAGTTAACAGTGCACTGTTTTTATTGTTTCTTATGATTATTAATTAAAACGGTAACAAAAGCAACTTTAAAGCCCAAATTAGTTTGGAAGTATCGTTAAAAAAGTATCGTAAGAATCTTGTAATGAATAAAAAGAGTATAAAAAATAGAAAATACTGATTTTTTGTCTTTTTCTTTAGCATAGAGTTAAATGTCTATTTTCAACAGAATTGGTTTACGATTTTACTTGACAATTGTTTCAATACATAGAAGAAAGACAAAAATATTTGCTGTATTATTTTAACACGTTAAATTGTTTACAAATGCGTTTTCTTACTTTACGATTAGACTAATGGAGCCTAAAGAATGAAATAAATAATTAATTTTAATTATCTTTTATTGTTTTTTGCTTGTAAAACCGTTTTTATTAAATTTATTGTTTCCGCGACATCCTTCATTTTCTCTCGTTCGCTGTTAAATTTCTTCACGTTCTTTGTGTTTTACTTCTCATTCGTGTGTGAAATTTTTTAGAAAACTACGGTCTCTTAAAACACCTTAATGGATACTTCCTGATCCCATATCGAACTCCTATATAAAATAAATGCTAACTCAAAAAAACTAACTTCTCAGGAGAGCTAAAAAACTAGTTATTTCGCTTATTATTGTAAAAATAAACAATGTACCTTCCATAAGATTGTTAAAGTAAAAAAACAAAAAAAAAGGCGGGCAACTTATCTAAAAAGTAACCCGAGTTTAACATTACCTACCACAAATATTTTCATATAAAAATGCCATTCTTAACTATAGTAAAGCACTAAACTTACGTTATTTTAAGATAAGTTAGCAGGTCCAAGACTTTCAAAAAATTTTACAATTAAATTTGACAATACAATAGAATCAATTAAAGTTTTTCTAATTTTATCCCCGTTGCTTTTATTTTTAAATATCAAAATAATGATTAAATTGTCCCCGAAGAACTGGAAGGTGGTCCAAAAAATTGTAGATATTTTTAGTGTAGCATTTGTTTTTTAATTTTGCTACCCCTTCTTAATAGGCGTGGCTTTTAATGAAAAACCAGCGATATCGACCTTTTATCAAATTATATAGAAATTTTCGTAAAAAGTGCCAAAATTCTATGGAGAGTGCCAAGGTGCCATTGAACATTCAATAGTGCCACAAATGGCACTTTTGTGCCATTTTTACCAACAGTGGTTTATAATGGGAATATAAAATAAAAATTTAAAAGCAAACAACAACTATGAAAACAAATATCAAAAAACAACAACACAAAAAAAATAAAAAAAACTTAAAAATAAATTACAAAAAAAATGTATCAATAAACATTATGCAGAGTGTAAAAAATCTGGCAAACAAGCGATGTGACAACCTACTTCATTGAAATCTTGTATGCGACTGATTATTTTTTTGTTCTATGTGTGATCCAGTGTTGCCACCAGTAAAAGAAAAAATTACGCAGCTGTAGGTCAAAAATTATCCAAAACCATATGAAATTACACAAAAAATTATAATTTCTTATATAATTTCAAATTAAACTCTCCTGAGCACAGTGGGGAAGAATAAAATATTTTGTAAAAAATTTCGCCATTTCTTACCAAAGTTTTGCATTTTTTCTATTTAGAAACCGATTTTTAAAGACTTAGAATTTTGCCATCTGGAATGTGCAAAAATTATTTGCATTTTAAAACAATAATTTTGCAATAACCTTCTGCAACAGCAAATCCAGGCCAATTTCCCTGAAAAATATAACAAATTAGTCTATTAACTAAAGGGAATTTCAATTCAATATCTTTTTCAGGCTTAAAACGGCGTGCTTTTAAATTTGAATATTAATAAAATGGTATTTTATCCACATAAAAGCTTCTTTCAGAAAAAAGTATTTATGTTTTTTTCAGAAAGGGTACTTCATTTAGATGCGTATCATGCAAAAATATTACCTACTTGATAATTATTCTCTCCCGTACCCCTCAAATTTTAACCATAAATAAAAATATAACAGTTTCACAAAAATTACCGATATTTTTTTTTTAATTTTATACGATTCTGTTGAAATCTGGAACATGTTGGATTTACTTTTAAAAATTTGCGGAAATTTCTTTAAAAAGTGAAATTACACAAAAAGTACACAAAAATGCCATTATTCAAAAATTATCCAACGAATGTGTAAACAGTCCCGTTTTTGAATAATTATTCAAAAAGTGGCAACACTGGTGTGAGCTTATGTAGGTGTGAGAGCGCGCCCATGGGCATAGGTGATGCCGACCTCAGTTCTAAAATCTATTTTATTTTTCGTTTTCGGTTTAACTAAACCAAGTTTAACTGACATCCCAAAAATTCGGTCTTAATGTATTAATCTTATTTAATTCAATATCGTAGCTTTTTCGAATTTAACGACTGAAGTAAACATGTTACAAACTTATTTAAAAAACTGTTGAACAAAAATTAAAAAAAAAATTGGTTTTGTCTGATTTTGACTTAATCGAATTGATTCAGATGCAAAAGAAGTGTTTCCTTAATATTGCCCTAAAAAATTGAAGCTTTTGTTACACAATAGGTTCAGAAATGGGCTCTGTAAAGGCTTAACATTAAAATTGCCTCTAAAATATGCTATTTCAGACATTATAAAAAGCAAATTTAATTCACTTTGAAAAATGTGTTATATATTATAAAGAGTACTTCTAAATCACTCTAAAAATGCAAACAAAATGTACTCGTATTGATGTGATGAAAATGTGTATCTAAAAACCATACTTTTATTAACATCATGTAATCACTTTTAAATTACTAACAAAATGCTTAAATTGAACTACTGACAACATGGGACATCACGTGTAAAATAAATCAGTGTTAAAGCTAAATTGTAACTACTTCACAATCAGTTGATGCTATTCGGAGTGCTTTTAAAATAACTTTTTTGTAATGGATTTTTTTGTGTGTTGGATGTATGTCATTCTTTGATTATTATTTATTATATTTGTTGGTTATTTAGACATGGAAGGCCTTATTATTGATGGAAAGAGGTACAGCAGTGATGAGGTGGCTGGTATGCTTCATGATTATGCCGATGATGAATTGGTGGGCATACCTATTAATGGCGATCAGTCTGACGATGAAAATGAATGGTCGGATGACAGACAAGATGAATTGATTGATGAAACTCAAATACCCCAATGTATGAGAAACCGAGCTGATGCCGATTACGCCATATTAGATGAAGAGGCAGTTTCAGACAAATTTCTTAATATTGACGAGCTGGACGTATCTATTCTTGAAGCATCTGGAGTTTCTGTTCCAGATTTTGGTACATCAATTTCAGTTGATTTATCCATAGTGAGACAGGAGCCTTCTTCGCCTCCACAAAAAAGGATAAAAATTATGGCTACTTCGACACCTGTGCCAACTGTGGATGATCTTACTGAAAATGCTGCCCTCGATCAGCGGGACAAGTTGGCTCATTTACGCGAAGAATGCTGTAAGTATAAGACGTTATTGTTGACATAATTTCCAATGATTTTGCGAGAGTTCGTTGGAAAAAAGGAAACCTACAGTTGTGCGAAGAGCAAATCTCTTTTCTCGGAAGCTCTAAATTGGAAACAGAGTCAGTTAGTGATTTCGCCACTTCTTACGCATGCTTCAAATATTTTTTTACAGACGGGCTAATGTCGAAAATAGTTGACGAGACCATTCATTATGCAAAAGTTGAAAAAAATAACCAAAATTTCTTTTTTGATGCCATGAAACTCGGTAAATACATCAGCATTATTTATTATATGTCCTATCACAAACTTCCATGTGTAAGAGATTAATGGAATAGGTAGAATGGAGTTGATGCAGTACGTAATATAATGACGGTCAACCGTTTTGTGAAAATTAGGGAGTAACTTCATATAAACAACAACGATGAGTACGATGCCGAAAATCCTGATCGTTTATTCAAAGTAAGGCCAATGGTAAATTCCCTAAATGATCGTTTCCAATTGATTACCATGTTGTCTCGATTATCGATAGACGACCAGATGTGCTTCACCAAAGTTGGGCATTATATGAAACAGTATCTCCCAAATAAACCAAAAAAAATGGGGATTCAAATTCTTCGCCCTTTGCGATACAACCGGTTTCATGTACAAGTTCGAAATTTACACAGGAGAAGAGCATCGCTTATGGCCAGGAGGATCTGATTTGAAAGCCTCTGCGAATATTGTAGTGCGTATGAGCCGTGAAGTTTTCCTTTTTGAAAATTACATAGTCTATATGGATAACTATTACACGACCATCCCATTACTGGTTTTTTTTGCAGACCCAAGGAATTCACAGCATTAGAAGCATAAATCGTAACCGAATAAAGAATTGTAAACTCCCTGACCCAAAGGATATGATGAAAATGAATAGAGGTGTTTCGGCAGAGTTCACAGCAAACATTCTAGGTGTGCAGTTGACATCAATATCCTGGAAAGATAATAAGGTCGTTAACCTTGTGTCCACTTTCGTTGGCATGAAACCAATACTTTCGGAACATGGTAATGATGCTGACGTTCTTACTCTTGAACGATGAGATAAAAAGCACCACAAAATAATCACCATTCCCTGCCCCCAAATCATAAAAGAATACAATCTACACATGGGCGGGGTAGACCTTATGGATTCTTCTATGGGTCGTCTAAAAATTGGACTAAAAAGCCGAAAATGGTACATCAGAATATTCTACCATTTACTCGATCTTTGCATGGTAAATGCATGGTTACTTTTTAAAAGAGCGAAATGTAGTCGACCAGACGTACCTTTGCCAGTACCTCGAGGCCAACAAGAATAGCAGCCAGCTATTGATTTGCGATATGATGGTATGGATCATCTGCCAGTTATTGACGGACGGGCTCGGTGCAAAAAGATAAAATGTGGCGAAGACAAAAAAGTGAACAATGTCTCGATTTTTAAATGCAGAAAATGTCAAGTTCACCTTTGTTTGAATGAAAAACGCAATTGTTTTGTCGATTATCATACTCAGAATGACTAATTATTATTTTATTCAGACTAAAAACTAGCAAAATTGATATTTTCAAAAACTTTTCGTTCCTTTATTAATTAGTTTCATATAATTTTCATTAATTTCAAATAAATAAAAAAAAATAATTCCAAAAATTTTTATTTAATTCAAATAAATATGTATAGAATGCATAGTGTACCATACATGTATGGTACATATCAAAAAACATGATTTTTCCGCGTTTCCGCGAAAATGATACATTTTCCAGGAACATTAATGCCTAATTCGTGTTCAGCGGGGGATTTTACTTTAAGGTAGCTTGGTCTCCATATTGCATTTAAGGGTTAAATAATCTTACCAATTTATACCTATGCAAAAAATTTCATATTTTGCACTTTTTTGCGTATTTTTTTGAGATAGCATATTTTAGTATAGTAGAAATTTATTGAGCCTTTTTTCAAAAAACAATATAAGATTTTAACACAATATAAATTAAAGAAAGAAGACTTAAGACTAGAAAGTATTATCTTAATTTACGATCATTTCAAAACAGCGCCATGCTTTCCGTTAATAAGTTTATAAAAATTCTATTAAAAGGTAAACATGAAATCGATATGCTCTTTCTTGCTCCCGGAGCTTTTATAATTGGAGAGATTATCTCCTTAAATTAACTTAAAACTAACTTAAAATTTGATTAGTATGTATTAAATAAAATAATAAAAAAAAAAATCAAAACTCACAAAACATAACAAAAACTAGTGGCGGTACAAATTTAACCCCTGTGTGTACCGGAATAGCTTGTTATATAAAAGTCAGAACATAATGAAATATTTAAATCGAAGTTTGGAGGTGGTTCATTCATATAGCCAATAGGTGATAAATAGTTTATATTTGACCAACTAAAATGATTTTGTATATTAAAAACAGATTTCATATAGGGATTCTCATGTACAGAGAGTCTTTCAATAAATCTTTTCAAAATATCAGAAACATAGAGACCATATTTTGTCGGAAAATAAAAATATGACTTTTTTTGAAAAATATTTATTATTTAACAGTTTTGTGAGATGTTTTATTCCATATTAGATATAAAAATTGAAAAACTTCAAGAAAAAAACACAACATAAAAAATATCATACACTCATAAAAAAAAGCCCGTTCAAATAGTCAAATTTCTGCTAAAATAACAGGAAATAGTACCTGTATTTGCGCCAGCTGAATTTTTAATGAAGTTGAGAATTATCGTCGCTAAATTTACGTAAGCTAAATTTTACACACTGCTAAATTCACAGACAATTTTATTTAACTTAGCTAAGAAATTTTAGCTTAATTCAACAGGAACTTTGCCTGATTTAACCGAAAGTTTCTGCTAAATTTTCGCTTACAATCTGGGTTTCTGGACTCTTCGGATCTAACCCGAGACAGGCCCATATTTAGGGATTATAGGTGGCTGATAAGTATTAATACTTAAGTACAGAGTAACGAATTTTTGTTCATTTTGCTCTATTTCGCTTAGTTTCCGAGATATAAGTCATTTTATGATTATACAATAAAAAATATGAAAATATAGCGTCATCTCTACACTCATACAAATAAGTCCCTAAAAATAGCAGAAAAAGTTACTAAAAATTAGTTAAAAATGATGCTATAGAAAAAACTGCTAATATTAGCAGAATTAGTTTGCTGAATATTAATAAAATGAAAACAGCAAACAAAAAACTGTTAAATTTACAGCATTTTAGTAATATTTGAGCTAAACTGTTGTTAATTGCAAATAACAATTTAACCTGCTAAAATTAGCAAAAAAAAAATTGCTGAATAGTAGTTTAATAAAAATAGCAAAAAAACTGTTAAATTTACAGATTTCATTAATATTTGAGCTAAATTTTTGTTAATTGCAAATAACAATTTAACTTGCTGAAATCAGCAAAAAAAATTGCTAAATAATAGTAGAATGAAAATAGCAAAAAAAAAAAAAAAATTATTAAATCTACAAAATTTTTGCTAAAATTTTCTGAAATCAACAAAACTTTTGCAGATTACTAATGGACTGGAAAAAGGTAAAAAAGGAGCAAATGAAATGAAAATTAATAAATAAAAAATAAATGTGTATTTAAAAACATACTTGGGACCAGTTTATTGAATGTGTCAATTAATTGAAATTTTTTCAATTGGCATTGTTCAATGCCTAAATGCCCATTTATAATTGACGAAAGAAGTATTTGTTTTCATGTTTTAATAAAAGAATAAATTAATAAAAAAAATTAAAAATTTGCGTATTTCTTATATTTTTTTTTTATTTCAATGCTTTTTTTCAATTATGTGTACATTTCATTACCATTGTTTTCATCAATGCAAATTGAAAGAAATTTATTGGCATTGAATGGTGATAAAATTTGTTGGCATTGAGATTGAGATAAAGTAATGCCAATTATATTTCAATGCCAATGAAAGTTTGCCAAGAATGATTTTTTGTAAAAGTGGTAATATTTATAGACAATAATATGTTAACCATAACAAAATGTATTTCAGAGACCCTTCTTTTGATTTTCATTGTTTGCTGATCGGATATGTACTTCGGAATTTATTTGAGTTTCCATTTTCACCTCTAAAGCTCCACCCACAGGAAAGAAGGTGTGGCTGATTAAAAATATCGTAATCTTTAAATAAGTTTAAAAAGTACAATATTCGGGGGAAAAATTAGGGTCATCCCCGTAAACTTTCTTGCTCCACAGAAATACTTTTAATCACAATTTTCATATTAAAATGGTTCGTCCAAAATAAACCTTGGTCTTTGAAAATTAATGTATTACGATAAATAGAAACTTTTCTCATAAATTTTAATAATTTAGATATTTTATGTATGAGTAGGACAAATTTTCAACCATTTCAATTTGGCTTTATTTAAAAACTTTTTGCATTATTTTTGGCGAGTTAAAAATATGCAGTAATTTTTATGAGTCATTTAACATTCTGTTTATAAGCGCTCCAAAATTGGTGGTTTAGTTTACAAAAAATTTGCAAAATTAGCAAATCTTCTGTTAAAAATTAGTAACTAAAATTCAGCAAAATATTGTAAAGTTAGCAAATTTATTGTTAAAAATTAGTAACTAAATTCAGCAAAAAAAAATAGCAAAAAAATTTGTAAGTTAGTAATGTGGAGGTAGCAAAAAAATTAACTTAAAATTTAATTTTGACTAAAAATTAGTTAAAAATTTGTTAAGTTGAAGTACTAATAGTTTTACTAACTTTTCTACAATTATTTCCCAATGTTTATATATTTGTGTCTCTGCTATCAATATCACATAGAGATGGCGCTATATTTTCATAATTTTTTATTGAAAATCACAAAATGGCTTATGTCTTGGAAACTAAGCGAGATAGAGCAAAATGGACAAAAATTCGATACTCTGAACTTATCAATCTTTATAAGCCACCTATACTCCCAAAATAAATATGGGCCTGTCTCGGGACAGATCCGTAAAGCCTAACAACTAAGACTGTAAGCGACATTTTAGCAGAAATCAGGTAATGTTTCTGTTGAATTTAGCTCAAATTTCTTAGCTAAGTTAATTAGAATTTTCTGTGTATTTAGCAGTTTGTAAAATTTAGCTTACCTTAATTTAGCAGACCATAATTCTCATCTTCATTGAAAATTCTGCTGGCGCAAATACAGGTACTATTTCCTGTTATTTTAGCAAAATTTTGAACTATTTCTACTGGCCGTTTTTATGAGTGTACTTCACGCGGTATTCTAATAGGGTCACTCCAAATGTGCTATTTCGGAAGCTTATATCATTGACTGGAACCGCCCATACATAATGTTTCAATCCGATAAATAGTTTAAAAGTTACATATATAGTACCATTTTATTTTGTTTGAACCCCTATGTACTAATATGATAAAAATTACAACTAGCCATTGGATATCATTGGATTCCAGATTCGTATTCAGCGGGTGCTGGGGCTGCCAGCTAAGCCACCAGCCTGGCTTGGTGAAAGTCAGTAGCAAACTTAGCAAAAATGCCTACTTCCCGAGACGTCACTTTATTTTCTTTAAGTGACCATTCGGACATGCTAAAGACCGTCGCTCGCTTCCATCTCAACAGAGGTGGTCCCCAGGGAGTACTACAAGGAGGCCACTGCCGTAGCAATGGCAGTGGCCTCCTCGCACGCTGTCCTACGAGTCGACTTGGAGTGACTTACTAAGGATATTGGGAACACTTTACCTTATACTTGTCAATTTTAAGGATGACAAGTCTTACTAAGGAACGCTTTAACAAGTTTGCCTTACATACTCCCATACTCCTCAATATTAAACAATGATTAAGAAGAAAATCATTATTTAGCACTTAGGCCTGGCATCTTATGTAATATTAAACAATGATTAAGAAGAAAATCATTGTTTAGGTCTTAATTACAGTAACTTGTCGAATTTTAATCTCTGATTCTACTCTAAATATTGATTAAATTTAAATACAGAAATTTCGGTGATTAAGCTCTTAAACAGAGATTTTTCACCCTACAATTCATGTTAGTACTTACATTTTTTTACTAATGTTGGTAACTTTTTAAAAAGTTTTACGTAAACCAATTTTTTTATAAAATAAACACCTTAAAACATCTCATTATATCCTCTACATGATGTATATCTTTAGTAACTTGCCTAGTAATGTATATCTTCTCTAAAGAGACCAATTTTAACTAGGAAATTATTTGGCGGAAATTAGAATAAATGACATAAATTGGATGGTTAGAATCGGTCATAATATTGATTTCCCTTTAGCACAAATAAGCCACGATTCGTGGGGGTAAAATTTGACCCAAAAAAGTGAAAACAAATATTTTCTTGTGCATGTATTTAAGGTGTCTCAGAACAATTTTGCAGTTCTGCCAAATTTCAGCTATTGGGTATAATTTTTTTTATTATATTTTTTCACAATTATTGAACCAATTTTTACTATTTATCAAAATTTACTCATAAAACTTAACTTACCACATGTCCATAGGTGACCATATCTTGAAATGTCGGACAGAGCCAGTTAACAGAAGTTAGGATTTATACATACTCTTGAGATTCTAATGTAATGAGAATTTTTAAAGACGTCATATATTTTTCCACCAAGGATTATTTTTGGATTCATATCTTTTATTCTCCACAAAACTTCTAAATTTTAATTTTAGCAATCATTCTTTGGGAGATATCACTGCATGTGTATTAGAGTGGTTCAAAAAAAAAAAGTTGAAATTTTCACGCTCCACAACCCTACAAATATGCCACTTTGAAAAAAAATGTGGTCTGATCAAAAAAATCACCAAAAAAGTTTTGTTTAGAGGTAGCACATCGCAATTGAAGTTTCGAGGTTGTACTTGTTCTATTATTTTTAATTAATTAAAAATAATGGAAAAAATGAAAAAAAATATAATTATTATGATCGCGACATATCAAATCTAATATATTTTTAGGTGTACATTACGAATATGAAATCAAAATTGAAATCGGAGTCGCGGATTTCGCGAAATTTGAAAATTACATACAAAAAATGATCAACATCGATCAGGACGTTTTCTTATATTTACCAATATGAAAATTTCGTTTTTGCATTAGTATATATCTGTGGAATGTCATATTATGTGAGATAGGATTTTTGGTAGCAATAAAATTATAGCAATCTAAATAATAGCGAAATATTAAAAAATGTAAAATTTTAAGTAAATTTGCAAGGATATCTGTTATCCTTTTTAAAATTAAAATCAGTGTTATATATAATGAAGGTCCTTGGCAAGTAAATTGCAAAAGTATAACAAATTGCATTTTTCGATAACACCGTCTACAGGTAATTAGGAAAATATCTCAAAAAACTTGAGTTTTTTGAATTTCCAAAAACCGCGAATAATTCATAAACCACAAATGTTTTTTAAGTTTCGATTGCTGATTCATAATCTTCGTTAAAATAAAGATCAGATTTGAGAAATTTGCGCATACAAGGCAAAAAAAGTTGAATTTTTAATTACATCTTTTCGGAAAATTTCGAAACTTTTACTAAAATATGTATTTTTTGTATAATTTTAAAAAAAAAACCGCGAATTACTTAAAAGTTACTTAATTTTTTTAAGTTTTGATTTCAAATTCCTTATATTCACATTAATTAAGACCAGATTTAAAAAAAAATTGTTAAATAATAGCGTACAGGTTAAGACATAATTAAATTTAAAGTCAACCCTACTTTTTGTATAAATTACTCTAGAGATAAATTACTAATTTTTAAAAGACAACTTTTTGTGCTACCTCTAAATAACATCGGATTTAGCTGAAACTTGGCACAGAGAGTTTTTAGACATTAAGGAATAGGGGCAACATTGTGGAGATCGCGAATTCCAACTTTAATGTTTTTTTTGGACCACTCTAATGTGTATATTAAATTTGATCAATATATGTTTTCCTAAACCAATATCAAATAATGTACAGGCATAGGTTGATTTGTTTCCTTTTGGACCTAGTTTCCTAATTATTTCAAACTATAAAGTTTGGATTGAATGTAGTCAAAAACATCAAAAATCATCTTATCCTTCATAAATGCTTCTTAACAACACCTTCCTGGACTAAAATAAAATTTATAATTATACACACTTACCCAATGAAAAAAATTAAGATATGCATGTAGCATGCAAAAAGACACTTCCTATTTGAGGCATTTAGCGATTGCAGATTTAAAAAATAACAATTTAGTCATCTATTGTATAATTTTATCACCCCGTGTCATGCGAAAAATTCAATAAAAAACTCGTATTTCGCGAGTTTTCAAAACTTTTTTATTTTCTTTTATTACTTATTCGTATTGTCAAATGAAAATATCTAAAATTAACAGATCATTGATTAAATTGTAATAAGTTACTGATATTATTTTAAGTGAGTTTAAGGTTTAATCAATGATTTCTTAATCAATAATTAATGTAAAATAATCATTGGAGATAAGATACCAGCCCTTAATTACAGTAACTCATCAAATTTTAATCTCTAATTTTGCTTAAACATTGTTTAAATTTAATTACAGAAATTTCTGTGATTAAGACCTTAAACATAGATTTTCCACCCTACCAATCCAGTTAGTATTAACATTTTTTTTCTAATGTTTGTAACTTTTTAAAAAATTTTACGTAGACCAATTAATTTGTAAATAAACACCGTACATCTTTATGTGCCATCTAAATAATGAACATCGTTAGTAACTTGCACATATATCTTCTCTAAAAAATACCAATTGGAATTGAGAAAATATTTGGCAGAAATTTTAATAATATAACATAATATTGGATTCTGTACTAATAGTTTGTTAGAATCGGTCATAATTTTGATCTTTATTTAGCACAAATAAACCATGATTCGTGGAAGGAAAATTTGACCAAAAATGTGTTTAAGGTGTCTCACAATAATTTTTTTAATTCTGCCGTTTTTAATTACAAATAATTTAAATTTTCCAATTTTCTGAAAAAATATGAGATATATAAAGATATAAGACATCCTTCACGTGCTCCTGCAAGATCTTAAATTGCAGTTAATGAGTATAGTTTTTTATTAAATTTTTTCTTATTTTGCTTATTTATTGAACCAATTTTTACTATTTAATAAAATTTAACCATAAAACTTAATCTACCACATTCTATTAAAAATTGTTGAAATGTCGGACAGAGTCAGTTAACAGAGGTAAGATACTGCTAAGATTCTATGGTAGTTGTTTAGATCAGTTATAGGCATACTTAAATATTTCCTACAGTAAATTTTTTAAGTACGCCATATATTTTTTCCTCCGTAGAATATTTTTGGATTCATATCTTTTATTTTCCACAAAATTCGAAAATTCTATTTGTTCAATTAACACAAAATTTCACAGACATGACTCTTTAGAAGATTTTTGCTTTGTACACAAAATTGTGGGAAGATATCTTAAAAATAGAATCAAGAAAATCAAGCGTTTAAGTTTCGCGGTTTGTAAAAATTTACTGCTTTAGGAGATGTCACTGTATGTGTCAGGGATGGAAATGTGTTTTCTCATTTTGTACCAACCATTTTTCATATATACCAAAATTTTTCATATATAGAAAATTTTTCCGAGTAATGTCAAACTTGCAGAAAATATTCTTCTACAAAAATTTTACTTTTTCAGTACAACAAGTTCATTTATACAAAAATTTTAAATTTGAAAATTTTTGAAATTGTACCAAATGGTTCGCGGTAGTACCACGGTACCAACAGAGGTCAAAATGTACCCAAAAAAGTACAATTGTACCATGTTTTCCATCCCTGGTATGTGTATATTAAATTTGATCCAGATATATTTACCTAAACGAATAACAAATAATATAGAGGCATAGTTATTTTACTTTTCCTTTGAATCTAGTTTTCTAATAAATTCTGACTTTAAAATTTGTATTGAATGCATCCAAAACATCAAAAATCATCTTGTCCTTCATAAATATTTCTTAATAACACCTTCCTGGACTAAAAACAAATTTATAATAATACACACTTACCCAATGAAAAAAATTAAGATATGCATGTAGCATGCAAAAAGACACTTCCTATTTGAGGCATTTAGCGATTGATGATTTTTAAAACAACAATTTGGTCATCTATTTTATAATTTTATGACCCCGTATCATGCGAAAAATTCAATAATAAACTCTTATTTCGCGAGTTTCCAAATTTTTTTTATTTTCTTTTATTTCTTATTCGTATTGTCGAATGAAAATATCTAAAATTAACAAATCATTGATTAAATTTTTATAAGTTACCGATATTATTTTAAGTAAGTTTAAGGGCTAATCAATGATTTCTAAATGCATGATTAAAGTAAACTAAGCATTTGAGATAAGATAGCAGCCCTTAGATTTATAATTAATAAATTTTTTTAAAAAATGTTGTAAATTTACTATGGGAGTTAGCATTTATTTTCACAAAAAAAAATGTACTTTGAGATATCAGAATAACAAAAATTTATATAAAACGAGAACTACTTATTTTTTTTTGCTTTTAAATTTATATCACAGTTGGGTATTACATAGGGGAGATATTTGCCATCAGAAACTCATTTTGACCAAATTTAAGTTCACATATTTTAAATACAGGCTCTCGATATGTTTATTGTAGGCCTTTACTACCACATTATAAAAATATTGCTCTTTTTAAAACTGGTTCATAAAACGAAAAATGGCAAACTTTCAAAGTTTTCACATGCTCGAGGAGTCCTATTTTGGAGTGCAGTGGCATAGCTCCCAATGGGGCTGTGCAGGCGCGGATCTAGGATTCACTCAAGAAGGGGGGGGGGCTAAACATTTTTTTATATCTTGTAGGGTAGTCCTGCACTCATAGAAATAAATCTGTAAAAATAGAAGAAAAGTTACTAAAAATTTGTTAAAAATTATGCTGCAGAAAAAACTGCTAAAATTAGCAGATTTTTTACTAAATACTAGTAAGTAATAAGAACAGCAAAATTAAAACTTTTAAAATTACATAATTTTAGTTATGTATATTAGGTTAACTTTTAGTTAATTGAAAACAGCAAATTGTACTGTAAAATCTGCAGAAAATTTTGCTAAATATTAGTAGACTAAAAATAGCAAAAATAAACCGTTATATCTGCAAAAATTTTGCTATTTTTTAGCTAAATTTAGTTAAATGCAAATAGCAGTCTATTCTGCTAAAATCAGCAGAAATATTTCCTAAAAATTTTAAGCTACTGTTTTCAAAATAGTCGATTTTTATTTGCATTTAAAAAAAATCGAAAAAAAACTTCGGAAATTGAAAATTTTTTGTGATTTTTTAGGCTACTAATTATTTAGAAAAATGTTTTCCTGATTTTAGCAGGTTAATTTGCTATTTTCTATTAACAAAAATTTAGCTCAAATATAACTAAAATTCTGTATATTTAACAGTTTTATTTTGCTGTTTCTATATTACTAATATATAGCAAAAATAATCTGCTCATTTTAACAGTTTTTTCTGCAGCATCATTTTTTTATTTTTTATTTATTTATTTATTTATTTATTTATTTATTTATTTATTTATTTATTTGAACAATGCAGTACAACAAGCGCTGGTCTTATATTAAAGTACTGGGAAGATAAAGTTACAGTATGCGTTTTTTTAAATAAAAATATTATAATACTTAATACTACAACATACAATTTTAAAATCATTAAATAAATTAATTAATTTTAAGAAATTGGCAAAAACTAACAATAATAAATAATAGTACATATGAAGATTTTGTTATCCTAAACGCCCGAGTAAAAAAAATTTATCTCGCGCAATATCTAATTATATCCAATTTGATATTGTTTAAGATCTGCTGTAATATCTAGCTGATCCAATTAGATCTCAAAATTGGGTGTATCCAATTATATCGTATTAGATCCCATTGTATATATGGGGATAAACTAAGATCAAGTTATATCTCAAAATTGGGAGGTCCAGTGATATCTTTGGGGATAAACCTAGATCTATTTTGATCCGAAAATTGGCGGATCCAGCTATATATTTGCGGATATTTTTAGATCTAATTTGATCCGAAAAATGGCGGATCCAATTAGATCCAGCTATATATTTGGGGATAAACTTAGATCTAATTTGATCTCAATTTTGGCAGATCAAATTAGATCCCGCAATATATTTGTGGATAAACGTATATCTAATTTGATCCCAAAAAGTGGCAGATCGAATTAGATCTAGCTATATATTTAGGGATAAACTTAGATCTAATTTGATCCCAAAAATGACACATCGAATTAGATCCAGCAATATATTTGTGGATAAACTTAGATATAAATTGATCTGAAAAATGGCAGATCAAATTAGATCCAGCAATATATTTGTGGATTAACTTAGATCTAATTTGATCGGAAAAATGGCACATCGAATTAGATTCAGCAATATATTTGTGGATAAACTTGGATATAAATTGAATAGAAAATTGGCAGATAAAATTAGATCCAGCAATATATTTTGGGATTTAGTAAGACCTAATTTGATCCGAAAAATGGCAAATCGAATTAGATCCAGCTATATATTTGTGGATAAACTTAGATCTAATTTGATCCGAAAAAGTGGCAGATCGAATTATATCCAGCAATATATTTAGGGATAAACTTGGATGTAAATTTATCCGAAAAATGCCAGATCGAATTAGATCCAGCAATTTTTTTCGGTATTAAAATGGCAGATCGAATTAGAAACAGCAATATATTTGGGGATTGACATCTAAAAGTACCCTAGTAAAAATGATTTTTATATAATCAGATATGATTTTTATACAATCATTTATGATTTTATATAATTATAACTTGTGAAGTATTGTGAAACATATATTTTTATATGATTATATCAAAAGATATTTAATTATATAAAATTATATTAATCAGATCCACCATTTTCCGGATCAAATCTTGTATGGGTTAATATAATTATATAAAAAATATGTTATTTGATCCGAAAAATGGTGGATCTGGTTAATATAATTTTATATAATTTAATATTATTTGATATAATCATATAAAAATAAATGTTTCACAATACTCGACAAGTTATAATTGTATAAAATCATAAATGATTGTATAAAAATCATATATGAATATATAAAAATCATTTTTACTAGGGTATCCATAAAAATGACAGATAAAATTAGATGCCGCATTATATTTGGGTACTACGTAAGATCTCCATTTATTTGGGATTAAATAAGATCCCAGACATATATTCCCAACTGTTCAAAAAATAATAGACTGGCAGAGCACTGATTGTATAAAAATTACAATATTTTGTTAAAATAAGGTTTAAACTCAGAAGGTAACGAGTTCAATATGCATTTCTTTTACAAAATTAATTTCTTTTTATAAAATTAAAATTTTTTTTTCTATAAATTTTTTTATAAAATTATATATTTATTTTTTTATTAAATTGAAATCTTTGAATAAAATAATTTTATTTACATCTTTTTGACGCTCTACACCATTTCCAATTGTATTAATTGTTTTAAGATTTATCAATTGTATTTCAGAAATAATCAATTGAATTTCAGTTTTATCAATTGTGTTTCAGAACTCATCAATTATTTTTCACATTTATGAATTGTATTTCAGAACTAGTCAATTGAAGTTCAGTTTTATCAATTGTGTTTCAGAAATTATTAATTGTATTTCCGAAATTCACAGCTGTATTTCAGAAATTATCAAACTGTATTTCAGAAATTATCAATCGTATTTCCGAAATTATGAAATGTATTTGAGAAATTTTTGTCTATTAGCTATGAAATTCTGAAATAGATTTCATTATTTCTGGACACAACTAAATAAATAAATAATTAAATTTGCGTAATATTGTAGTTTCTGAAGTGCAAATAATATTTTGTGATATACAATTAAAATTTTCTAAAATACTTTTAATAATTTCTGGAATACCTTTTTTCGATGCTTATAAGTTAGCTCGAAATGCTTTTATCATTCATTTAATTTGTAGCTATCATACATCTATAACAAGTCTCCTTAGATTAGAGTGTAGAGGTCTTGGCTGACAATCTGGTGGACTGAGTTAAATTTCATGTTTTTAAAAGCAAATATTAAAAAAAATTTTCTCAATTTTTTCAAAAATGTTTTTTGAAATCTATTTTTTTGCCAAGATAGTTAATGCAACGTTCTGCCAACGCATAACCGACCATCGCCAACGGTTTGCCAGCATTGTGCCGAATTATATTTTTCTGTCTGGGATGTTAAACTTAAACCTATTGTATATTAACATTAATTAACACTATATTTTTATTTTTAGGAAATACATTTTTATTTTATTATAAGTTAACATTAAATAGAATTTTAGATAATGGTACCAATTTGTAGTTGTAATTATTATATATTAAATCGTATATTCATAAACATTCTATACAGTTAGACGAGGTTTATGGAACTATTTAACTTTATAAAGTGTTTATAAATTATAACTTAAATGTACATATATATATGTTAAATGTACGTGAACAAATTGTTGATATGGACCCACAAATTGTATCTCAACTGATATTGGAATTATTGTACCATTACCATACATCAATATATATTGAATGATATACATATATTACAATATATGACACTGTATTATAAATATTGTTAATGAAGTAACATATCTGATAATATTTTTTATAGCGCCATACATAGTTTTACATTATTCAAATTAAACCATATATGGAATTGTATTCAAAATGTTGATGTGGTACCAAATTTGACCATATATTGTTTAAATTGTGCCATATATGACAATATATTGGTTAAATGATACCATATATGTCTATATATTAATATTGTTTAAATGACACCATATATCAATATATATGGGACTATATATGGTAGCATATATTATCATATCTGCATCTGTATTAAAAATGTCGTTCATCAGGTACCATATATGAGCATATATTGTTGAAATGGCACCATATGTGACAATATATGGTTTAAATGGCACCATATATGGTAATATATTGCTTAAATAACACCATATATAAATATATATGGCACTATATATGGTAGCATATATTATTATATGTGGAACTGTATTAAAAATATTGTTCATGAGGTACCATATATGGACATATATTGTTGAAATTGCACTATATATGATAATATATGGTTTGAATGGCACCATATATGATAATATATGGTTTGAATGGCACCATATATGATAATATATGGTTTGAATGGCACCATATATGATAATATATAGCTTAAATAACACCATATATAAATATATATCGCACTATATATAGTACCATATATTATCATATCTGGAACTGAATTAAAGATTTGGTTTATGAGGTACCATATATGACCATATATTGTTTAAATGGCACCATATATGATAATATCTAGTTTAATTGTCACCATATATAATTATATATTGTTTAAATGATACCATATATAATTATATATTGCTAAAATGCCACCATATATATTAAGATATAGTTCTATATATAACTATATATGCAATAAGATCAACCATGTTATGTAATATATAATTATATATGCCATATCTAATATTATGAAGGCCGATATCTAATTAGATGAAATTATATATGGCATAATATAAGGAAAATTTTTCGGAAAAAACGTCATATATAATTATATATGGATATACATAACCACATGTCTAATTATATATTGTAATATATGCCACATATGATTATATATAATTTTTTTTACTCGGGCGGTTAACAATAGCAGATTTAAAATGTTTAGCATTGCTAATATTTTGAATATTTGGGGGAAGAGTGGTCCAAAGACGAATTGCATTTAAGAAAAAGTGTCTTTCCGATATAAGTTTACGGTGAAAGACTGAGTTTATTCTATTGCCTCTGTACGACACTGAAAAGTGTATCCTCTTATATAGGTAGTCTGGCTCCTTTGTATATATGACTTTATGAAAAAACAAAAGTGTTCGGCATTTTAATAAATTTTCAAACGGCATACCACACATCTGTTTCGAGTACTCTGAAATCCGGCTCCGTCTATTGCGGCCATAGACGTATCTAGCAACATTGTTATAAGTAACATTAAGCCTTTTCATACTTAACGAATCACAGTTAGTGAAAAGCTCACACCCGTACATAAGTGTTGGCAATAGATATGTCTTTGCAAGTAACATTCTAACATTAAAAGGTGTATAATATTGCGTCATAAATAAATTTCTTAACATTCCGTATGTTTTACCACATAATGCATTAATATGATCCGACCAGTCAAGTTTTTTATTGAAAATAACACCCAGGTTTTTGGCAGTACCATCTAGCTCAATTTCCGAGTTATCAATTAGGATTGGTGGTAAGATATCAGATTCCATTTTACCAATTATTATGGCTTTAGATTTTCTTGCGTTCAAACTCAGACCGTTTGCTAACGCCCATTCTCCAATACAACTTAAGTCATAATTGATTTTTCTAATGCAATCATCGACATTCGACGGCCTGCAACTTATATAGAGTTGCACATCATCTGCATACATTTGAATGCCACAGTAACTTAGCCTGGAGGGTAGATCATTAGAATATATTGTATACAAAAGTGGGCCAAGTATAGAGCCCTGAGGCACACCTCTCAAAATTGAGCAACTGTTGGACCTATCGGATCCTTGGTATACTGCTTGACTCCTATCGCTCAGATAAGAAGAAATTAACTTTACAGCAGCGGCGGAGAAACGGAACATGCGTTCCAGTTTGAAGCAGAGAATAGCGTGTTCAACTGTGTCAAACGCTTTTGAGTGATCAAGCAAAATTAGAAAAGATACCATATTTTTCTCAATATTCATTCTTAACTCTTCAGTAACATCTATTAGAGCAGTTATACAGCTATGCTTTGGTCTGAAACCAGATTGTCTATCTGAAAGTAGGCAATTATCATACAAAAACTTGCTCATTTGTTTATGAATAAGACGCTCAAAAACTTTTGATAAATAGGGTAATATTGCTATTGGTCGGTAGGTGTTGTCATTTTTGAGTATAGGAATAATCTTAGCGTGTTTCCACGCTGATGGGAAAGTCGATGTTGTTATAATCGTATTAAACAAATATGTTATATGTGATAGGGTATAAGTCAAAATCAGTTTTATGAACTTGGGATGGATTCCATCATGTCCAATAGAGTTAGATCTGATGCCGAGAACTGATTCTAGAACGTCTTCCTGGGTAAAATGAATAAAATCAAAACAAAACGAATTTGGTTGAGTCGTACTGTTGTTAACATAGCGTGTTGAAGGTATTGTATGATTATTAGTCAAGTAAGCATTAGCGTTGTTATTACTTGTGTTATTCGTAGAATTATCATCGTAGAAGTTAATATTTGATACAGGCATTGGTATGTTTGCAAAATCATGATTCAATTTATTAATATCAATAGTATTATCGGATTTAACGTCACTATTAACTACACCCATGTTGCGAATCTCCCTCCATTTCTTTTTTGAACAGACTGCTGATTTAAACTTTTCCTCATAGAATATTAATTTTGCAGCTCTAATTCTAGAATTTACTTTTCTCCTTGCCTCCTTAAAGGTATTATGCAGTTCTGTAGTTTTAAATCGTTTCCACCTCTCATAAGAAAAATTTCTTTCTTCTATCAAACCTTTAATTTCATTTGAAAACCATGGTTTTTCTTTACGTATTTTTTTAGTTTTAATAGGAATATATTTCTCATATAGGTATTGTATATTATGGTGCAGGAAATCAAGTTGTTCATCTGCATTTGGCATGAAGAAGAATTGGTTCCATGGAATATTTGAAAGTTCTGTTTCTAATGAATGACTATCTATATTTCTAAAGTCACGAAATTGTATGGTTTGTGTTTGTTCAATAACCATTGTGTCATACTCATAAGACATGAAAATCAAATCATGTTTAGAAAACAAGGACGCAGAAATCTGATCAAATAGTAACAATTGATTGTGATTGTTAACGAAAAACAGATCTAGCAGAGTAGATGAAGTATTTGTAAAATGAGTGGGTATGGAGAAATTGACAAGAATTAGCCCAAGAGCATTCATATCTTCCATTAATCTTTTGTCAGCAATTATATTTTCGTTGAAGTCTCCGGTAATGATAACATCCGTGTAACCAAGAGTTAGTGTAGCCAATTCGCTTAATAGTGGGTTGAGATCAATTCATTTATTAGGTCTATAAATGGAACCGATTAAAAGTTTTTCGCCGTTGTTGTTAAGAACTTCAAGAAAGAGGTACTCGATTTTTTCACCTGCAGGGGATTTACATTTAAAATTACAGCGTATTGGTGATTTAATATAAATAGCTACACCACCAGCATTCGAAGATCTATCGGCTCTGAAAAGACGGTAGTCATTCAGGCTATAAACACAATCTTGCACTTTGGGATTAAACCAGGATTCCGAAACACATAAAATATCAATACCAGAATGTTCAAATATATAACGAAATTCATCCATTTTGTTGTTGAGACTTTGAGCGTTTATATGGCAGACATTTAAACCAAAACTTCTTTTAGATAATATTCTGATCATATTGAAGAGATTCTCTTTGGAACCAGCCCCCCTAGTATTATATGGTAAGATCATTATTGTAAAAAAAGTTTTTACTAGCAATGCAAACAGAAGTATACACGTAGATAATTTTATTAACCGTTGGATTATAATGTATATAGTTAAAATGTAAAAAATTTAAAATGTAAAACAAATTATTCATAAAAGTATAACATTTTATTAGATTATAAAGATTCTTGGCATTCAGTGGTATTTCCATCTTCATTGCGCTGATAAGGAAATAACTGAATTAACTGATCAAAATCGAAGATGCAAATAGGTTCATTACAATTAAGTTGTCTAATATAAACAAGACCTCTGTTTGTAAAAGCAGATTTGAACTAATTTTTAGTAACTTTTTCTGCTATTTTTACAGATTTATTTCTATGATGTATCTTTAGATATTTTATGGACTAGAAATAGAAGTTTTAATGCATATTTTGGCATAGGTTTGCCAAGCTGCTTAATTCATTTGCTATAGTTCTTTTTATTAAATCAAATGAATTAATCCCTTATTGAATTAATTCACCACTTAATTCGTTCAATTTCATTTTCGTTCAGTATACTAAAACAAACAAATTACGTTCAGTAAGAATTTTTGTTCGCGAAATGTTATGTTTTTAACATCTTATTTTGTAATAGCATATCCGTTTTAAAAGGTCAAAAATAAAAAAATTAGAACAACAAAAATTTGTTTTCGCGGAATGCATGTTATTTTTTTTCGCGAAACCGCTAATTTGATATATATAAATCGTATATTTTTGAAAAGCTTGTTGCAAATATATAAAATATAAAAAATTAATAAAATTAAAAAAAATTTTGGGCATTTTTTTTTCATATATATTTTTCTTGTGAAAATGTAAACTCCGTTACAACAAAAGAACCTAAAATTGTACAAAAAAGTTCTTGCGACACGCTGTAGAAAATATCTTTTGGAGTTAGGTTAAAAATGAGTAAACTTAATGGCTCCATTAAGAAAAGCCCGAAATATTAACACTTTTGGCATTTCACAAATTTGGCAAAAAACGTATTATATTTTTTGATTTCACCATTATAAATTAGATTAAATATAATAGATATAATAGAGTACCCCTATTATAACTCATAAATTCTTTGTAAACCTTGCATAAATACAAGCCATATTTTTTATGTATGGAGTTTGACATTCAATTCATAAACATATCAGGTTTACACAGTTTACGAGTAGAATATGAGTTTATACGAAAAGCTCTAATATATTGTTCGATTTTACTAAATTCCCAAATATATTGCTGGATCTGATTCGATGTCATTTCTCGGATCAATTTAGATCTAAGTTTATCCCCAAATATATGACTGGATTTACCTCTCTAAGTTTATTCCCAAATACACTCTAAAAAATGCATGTAAAATTACTACATTAACTGCTTAAAATTTAAGGTAAAATAGCACACAATGCTCATATTTACGCACAAAGTGATTTTAAAACTTTTTTACGCACTTATGATAGCAAAGCTACTAACAAAATATAGTAACAAGCATGTTTATAAACATGTTTCAAAGTTTTAAACGTTTGTTTTTTAGTTATAGGCATTTTGTGTGTAAATATTAAAATTTATAAACATAATTTGTATCATGTGTCAAATCAACGTTTCAAAAAAACGAAAAACAATAAATTGAAAACTGAAAATCAATAAATCGAAAATTGTTTAATAATTGGCAAAATTAAATGATTTGGCAATTTGTATTCACCAGAAAATCCAGCTACTATTTAAAAAAGATAAGTTGAAAATCTTGAAAATAAAATTTTTTTTAAATAAAGCTAATTTGCAATGCATTTACTATTTTTCAGTCTTAAATATCGAAGCATGAAAAGGAAGTTTTAACTGAAAATATACAAACAAAATCTCGTTTTTTATTGTAATGGTATCAAATTCGTGTAGTATACTAGAAAATGATCCCGCGAATCCACGTAATATTAATATACTCCCGGTCAATCAATTTTAGATAAGAATCTGCACTAAGCCCTTACGGAAGCAAACTATTTTTGATTTAATTATATCTTTTTGTACAGGGTCTGTTCCGAAATGCACCAATTTTTTGCATAATATGCGCAGACGTTCGTAAAAGAATCAGCTGGCAACACTGCATTGTCAGATGTTCGAAAATGCACCAACCCAACAAATGATGCGCAATCTAATGTCAAAAATGCATCATAAAAATATCTGATGCAAAAGCATCGCAAACTTATCCCAGACACTATCAGATGCAGAGCAGTGGTGCATTTCTGAACAGGCCCATAATTGACTTCCGTCACTTACTAAATGAATATATGTATGTAGTTGTTTGTAAATAAAACCATTATTAAGTAAATAAAAAAATGGCGATTCAAGCGTTTTTCTTTTAGATGGTTTATCAATAGTTTTAAAAGCGTTATTTATTATGCGTGTTTCGAAATATCTAAAATGTAGATTTATGCATTTAACAGTGCGTTTTTAGACACATAAAATTTAAATTTAAACAAAATTTAAATGTTGATGAATCTCTTTGCTACAATTAAAAATGTACTTTTAAACACTTGTGTCTTTTATTTTTAAACACATTATGTCTACATATTTGGATTTTAAGCATTGTGTCTATTTATACCCAACTTATAGTAGGTATCAAGTTACCTCCTTTTAGTAGAGTAGATTTCAACAAAAATTTATAAGAGTGTATATGACTGGATTTACCATTTTTCGGATCAATTTAGATTCAAATTTATCCCCCAGGTTAAAGTTAGATATCATTGGATCTCCCAATTTAAGATCCATTTAGATGCGCTAGATTATTAATGCACATATTAAAGAACATCAAATTATATACGGTTATACGAATTATATATTGCGCTAGATCATTTTTTTTTACTCGGACATCATGTAATTTGAAATATATTTAAAGCCTACAAACAGTAATTCATTTAGTCATTGTTAACCCATTAATGCCGGAGCATACTCATTTATATGCACAGTGAGACCTCGCAATATCAGACAGTAAGTGTTACATTAGAATTAATCTTGTATAAGGAGGTGCCCGCTAGCGAAGGCATAGACATAAAACAATTTTTTACGTTTTCTAATCTATATTGTTTCAAAATATGTGCCAATATGATCGAAGCATTTTTTCACTCCGAAACGAACATTTTGGACTGATTGATTGCTTCTTCAGGCGTCTTAAATCGCGTTCCGCGAAATTTATTGGGAACAGATAAAAATCGTTGGGTACCAGGTCTGTACTCTGTGTAGAGTGGTTCAAAACTTTAGTATATATATATATATTTGTTCCTTTTACTCCTGCAAGGAGCATAGGGCCGCCAAAATTTCGTGATTTAGTTTTATTCGAGGATTTGTGTCATTTTTTCTTTATCGGCCTATGTCTTCCGACAAACAAATGGTTGTATACCACTCTGCATTAACAGTCTTCTGATTCTATACCAACATGACCCGCTATACAAAAGAAACACGCGATCATTTTCTTAGAAACACTTCTACTACAAACAACTTTTGTTAAACTTGGTTCATTTTGAAAGGCTTTTCATATTTATAAAAAAAAAAAGTAATTTTTGTAATTTTTTTATAATAGTTATTTATAGTTGTTTTATTTTCGTACAGTTAGAAAACACATTTTGCATTTTGAAGATATTCGGGAACCCATCGGGCTGATTTCTTCGTGTATCTAATCTAATCGAAATCTAATCATGGTATTTAAGCCCAGTTCATCAGCAAGCATTTTCTGTGTCATTCTTGGATCTTGGTCAATTTTGTACTTAACTATAAATACCCTTGCATTATCTGTCGAAGATTTAAAAAAGTGACCGGTCAAGATGCGAAGAGATGCCCAGCAAAACCTTCTATTACCAGGTAAAGGGAAATGTAATAAGAAACCAAAAATTGTAACTACTTACACTTTGGTCGCATAACACATTATTTTAACATGGGGGTGTCATTGGGGGTAAATGGCTGCCTAAATCGTACCGGTATAGGCTAAAATAAGTGATTGCGAAGGCAGTACTGAAATAAGTTGTTACTTGTAATATTAAATTGACTAGTTAGCTAAAATAAGTACATACTTGTATGGAGTGAAATAAGTCGTTACACATTAGTACAAATTTCATTGGTTACAAATAGGGAATAAAATAAGACGTTACCAGTAATGACTTTTTTTAAAAGTACACCGATCCGAGCAATGTTATTAGATTCTAAATATTTATTAAATCGTACTTTCGCATAATAAGAAGTTATAATATAATACCAATAACTTATTATTTTTACCCTTATTAATAAGTTATTATTAAACACAATATCGGTAATATATTATTTTAAAGGCTTCAAATAAGTAGTGATATATCTCCATATCGGTAACTCATTATTTCATACCCCCCACATAAGTATTGCTTTATCACAATACTAGTAACGTATTACTTTAGGTTTCTAAGTAAAACCAAGGGTAAAGGGGTACCCATTACCAAGGGTTTGCTGGGTGGTCCCTTCTCACCATATGCAGTTTGACATTTATTGAATATTTCCACAGTCCGAAATCCGTAATTAATGGCAAACTGAACCACTTGTTGCGTTGGGAGTGCAATATCTGCCGAATCTTCTCCTGCATTTTTGAGTTTTCTTGTCTCCAATTTTTAACAATCTTTCCAAAAATTTAAACAGCATATCGACAAAATTAATTTAAAATTTTATTTTGTTAAATATTTATTAAAACCTGCCTACTAAGCGAACTTCTGTTGGTCCCCTTATAAGTATTGTATTTCTAAACCTTTTCTGTCTTTCAAAGCTATGCAAAAGGTAATGACATATCATTACTAGGTAATCAATACGGTGATGACCTGTCATCATGATTTATTATTATCATGATTTTGCTGGGAAAATTCTCAATTAACGAAACTGGTCCGCTGTTGAATATGTCTGTTAAAGGGAGATTTCACTGTACTACATAAGTAAATAGTATTTACTCGTATAACACATACATATTTAGTACATTAAAACAATCAATGTTAAATTTTTTTTATCTCATTACCAAAGAGTAGCAACAATTGTTACTATTTTTTGTTTAATTTTACTATCAATGAGTGTACCTACTACCGCCATCAAGTAGCCTGTTAAACCCGAATGAACGAATAAATTAATGAATGAATAATTCAATTCTGTTCCAATGTTCTATCCCGTCTGTCTGTAGTTTGTTCGTTTTCGTATCAGTTTCATGTACAAATATGTGGCATTCAGTGATTTTTAACATAAAACATCAACACAGAGCAATTCTAATTTCAGTTTTTAATAGAACAGCAATTGCAACGCTTTAAGAAAAAAGTACTAATTCGAGTTTAAAAAGATTATACGTTTAACAAAATTAAAATATATTGTAAGTGTAAAAAGTTGTGGGTGTGCCCAAAGAAACAAAAAAAAAATTAATAAATTTTCAATTGTTTCATTATAAAAAATATGGAAAAATATAGATCCAAACGTAGTGATTTATTGTTTGAACATAATACAAAATTAATAGCTATTTATTTAGCCCCGCAAGATTAAAATAAATGCCCTGTAATGCATATAATTAAAATGTTGATGAACTTGTGAAAATTTAAGTGCCTGTTGTATTAAAATCTATGCAACTTACCAAGTAATGAACATAGTTGTCTAAACTCAAAGTTTAGCACATATTACCCTTTATATCAACGATTCTCAAATGGGGGCCGCTACCCCTGGGGGTTCTTAATTGCATCCTAGGGAGTCCGAGATGAGTCCCGCAGAAATACTTAAAAATAGGTGATTTTTAAAAATTTAAAGTTAATAATTAAAATTTTTATTTGGAATATACAAAATAAGCTTACTTTCATTATTTAAACAAAGATGGGAATAAGAAATAATGAAAATAGAGTGATTTTTAAAGCTTTTGCAGGAAATAATTTAATTTAATAATAAATTCTGATTTAAATGGAGGTAAACATAACGGCATGTCGTACCAAAAAATCATATTGTGAGCACCTTTCATATTCTGGTGATATTTTTTGTAAAATGGAACAAGCATTGAGCGGATTTAATTAATATCGTATGTGGTGTAAACATCCTGTTCTCATCCCCGTTGTGGCAAAAATGTGTTGCCCACCCTAAAAGTCACTGAAGTTTGGAACACGGATTACAAGGGGAAAATAAGATTTTTTGTGCATTTTCTCGAAAACATTGATATTTAAAACTAATTCGAATTAAAAACACTAAATAATCATGATCTGGAGTGAATTCTGCTTCTAATAAAGCAATAAAAACTTAAATCGGTTAAAAAAAACCGAGTTATTACAAATTTCCCAGTCAATGGATGGTAACCGAAACGAATGCGGTTATCGTTAGGGTAACGATATTTTATGTGATTTCGGTAACGGTATTTTAAAGGTAACGCTATTTCATTTATTTCGGTATCGGTATTTTAAGGGTAACGGTATTTGAGTTATTTCGGTAACGGTATTTTAAAGATAACGATATTTGGGTTATATCGGTAGCGGTATTTTAAGGTTAACGGTATTTAAGTTATATCGGTAACGGTATTTTAAGGGTAACGGTAGTCAGTTATTTCGATGCATCTTGCAATTTTTTATACAAAAAAAAACGAGATTAAAAACAGAACCAATTTATCAACTTAATGTAAAAAAAAAAACTCAATAACCAGGTGAAATTAGTAAAAGCGGTAACGGTATTTTAGGGATAACAATATATCATTTATTTCGGTATCAGTATTTTAAAGATAACGGTATTTCAGTTATTTCGATAACGGTATTTTAAGGATAACGGTATTCCGGGTATATCGGTAACAGTATTTTAGGGGTAACGGAAGTGAATTGATAACTTTATTTATTGCCTGCCAACCCTGTTCGCAGACCACTTAATCAAGAAATTCGGTTCGAAATTTTAAAATTTATTGAAATAATCTATTACAAAAACATTTTTTTATTCTACATATAAGTTCCAAGAAACTCAGATAAGAAATATTATTTCTATTGTGTTTTGCTAACTCGTTTTAAATTAGTGCCAAAGAGGTCAGAATTCTTAAACACTGTTTTCAAATCTACAATTTTAAATTTTTTGAAGCAATTTTAAAAAATCAATGATTGTACTTTAAGGTTTTATTGAGAACATATTAGAGATTGAAAAGTACAAAAATTGTAGGAATTCCTTTTTTCATTTGGCTGGGGCAGAGATTTTATTTCAGCGGATTTCGAAAAACAGCGATTTTTGCCATTTATTTAGCTTTTAGGCAATTTTAGATTTTTCTTCTTTTAATTCCAAATAATTTTGGCCGGAATATAACAACACAAGGTTAAATACTTCAGTTCGGAAAATAACGGCGAAACATAAATTCATTAAATTGCCCCTGTGTAAGTTCAAAGGTAAGTTTTAGGAGACTTTAATGTTTTTTAAACATATTAATATAACAGATATTCCTGAGCGTATATTAATGAAAATTCTTGGTGTTATTTTTCTAGGTCTAAGAATAATATTCTTAATTTAATTTTAGAAAATTACCCCTTAAGTGCACATGGGGCTTTTCTGACCTTCTGATGAAAATAGACAAATATTTTTTGAGTGGGGCATATAGGTCCCAACAACACTTAAGGGTTAATTTTCTAAAATTAAATTAAGAATATTATTTTTAGACCCCAGCCAAATGAAAAAAGGAATTCCTACAATTTTTGTAGTTTTTAATCTCTAATATGTTCTTAATAAAACCTTAAAATGGAATCGCTGATTTTTTAAAATTTCTTAAAAAAATTTAAAAAAATTTAAAATTGTAGATTTGAAAACAGTGTTTAAGAATTCTCACCTATTTGGCACTAATTTAAAAGGGATTAGCAAAACACAATACAAAAAAATACTTCTTATCTGAGTTTCTTGGAACTTATAGAATAAAAAAATGTCTCTGTAGTAGATTATTTCAATAAATTTAAAAATTTGGACCCGAATTTCTTGATTAAGTGGTCTGTGACTCATCAGTTGCCTAGAGAAATTGTGATAATTGTCCCTCGAGAAATACATCTAATCAGTCCCATTTCGCGCGCATACACATATATTTTTAATTGTCAAAAAGCTAAAAAAAATTGACAACAATATTGTTTACTATCATATTAATACATTTGAAATTCATAAAGGTAGATTTAGAATGAAATTAAAATTAGAATATTACATATATTAGAAAAAAAAAATTAATTTTTAACTTTTGTCAATTATTTGTACATTTTTCGCATAAATTGAAATTATGTTCAGCACAAATAAAATTTCTACACTTTTCACAGCGTGTAGCAAAAAGATTTTTGTTATTTTTATATGTGCAGATGTAGCATCGGCCTCGTTTTGATGTACTTGGTAAATGGCGAATCTCCCGAATTCTTTGATTAACACTGGAAGCATCATTACTTTGAGGTTGTTTTTTACGTTTAGTGATCTGTTTTTCAACGAGATTCAATCCAAGCTCCTCGATAAAAAGGCGACGACGAATATTATGGTTCGTTTTAGAATTTTTCCAATTCGGGAACAATGCAATGAACGTCACGAATGCATTCAACGCACTAACATCAAGCATGTTACAAAATACTGACATTGGTCACCGATTAACTTTTCGTTTGCATGTGTACGTAGCCACCATTTGATCTATAGTATCAACTCCACTCTTGGTTTTGTTGTAGTCTTCAATGATGTTAGGTTTCTTCTGTTCACTATTCTCATTTATGCTGACAACATTGTGGTATGTACTGCGCAATGTCACAAATCGGTACCGGCGAGGAACATATGCCAACATAACTGCTTGCAATTTATGTTCATGTACAACTTCTGTATGATAAATTGGCTTTTGACGCATATCGAGTAGAACTGAAGGAATTTCAGTCCTATTTTTCCTTATTGTTCCCAAAATAGTCATGCGATTCTTATGCAAATCTTCTGCCAATTCATACGAAGTGAAAAAGTTGTCACACGTTACATTTTTGCCAGAAAGTACTTCCACTAAATCCAAAACAACACGCCGTCCGAAATTGCGTTCAGGAGTGGAATTACGATTCCGACCAACATAAATTTGTGTGTTGTATGCATACCAGCTTTTTGAGTCGCATAGCACCCAAATTTTGATGCCATATTTCGCCGGCTTGGATGGAATATACTGACGAAACGGACATCGCCCACGATACGGAACTAACTGTTCATCTACGGTAATGTTTTTTTCCTGGTGTGTATACAGCTTTCAAATTATGATTCCATTTATCGTATACATTTCGAATCGGTGCCAATTTGTCACGAACAGAAGTACTTGTAGATGCAGTGTTGGCCATACGTTGTTCGCGGTAATCAAATCGAATGCAACCATGGACACGCTTGAACATTTTCAAAGACATAGTTGCTCTAAATATTGGCCGACCAGTTTCTTCATTCCACAGTTTAGTGACCGATACACACCAGAAAGCAGCAACAATCCAAAGTATGCGTGCAGAGTGTCCAAATCAATGTTTTCCCATTCGTCTTTGTACTTTCGCACACCATATAAATTCGTCATGTTCAAAATAATATTCTCAACCGGTCCAAGGAACATGTGAAATGCAGACGAAACATCAACTATATTAGCAGCTGCTAATGCTTTTGGACCTGAATTATAACAAAAATGAAACATATAATGAACATGAACCCATAACAAAGATGGTAGGTTTTTACCTGAAGTGAAATTTTCTGCACGTCGAAATGAATTTCTTCGATTTATTTCAAATGGTTGCGATGATTATTCAATTTACTTATTTTTTGAAAAATATTTATTTTCAGGATTTGCTGCATTTTCTTCTGCTAAATTTTGCTCAAGTGGCTCAATGTCATCTTCATCCGAATGCACGCTTCACTTTCATCATTCTCCTCGTCTGATAATGCAAAATCATCGTCACTATTGCACGGAGATTCGCCCGTTTTGCTTTCCAGATCAAAATCCATTTCTAGTTCATCTCGCTGCCTTCTTTAACGTAAAACTCTATCCATTTTTTATCAAATACTTCGAAACACAACCAAAATTCAAATAAATGTGCAAACAAACTTAACTTATGTGTGTTCCAGAACAAACTGAATTTCATAAAACGAAAAAATAAGAGCGTGCTAATTCCAGGTACCTGCTTATGCGCGCCCATACACAGGGACCGATTCGTAACTATAACTGCACAGGCAAATACAGTAAGGGTACAAATTCAAATACGGCTTTTTTTTTGGTTGTTCAGGCAAAATAATTCTACTTTGCAAAATACAAGGTCATTCCGCTGAACCGTTTTTATTTTATTCAAGGTTAAAGATCAAAATTGTATGCGTGCGCATACAGGGGACCGATGAGGGTTAACCGATTTAAGTTTTTATTGCTTTATTACAATGATAATTCACACCACCTTCACCCCACATTCTTTAATGTTTATATTTCGAATTATTTTTTAAATATCAATGTTTTCAATAAAATACACAAAAAGTCATATTTTCCTCTTGTAATACGTGTTCCAAACTTCAGGGTCGATGCGCCACGCCTTCCCGATATCCAATTATCCTAATTTTTTGGGAGACGTAGTTTTACCCCCAAATAAATATTTCCAGGGGGTAGCACGGTCAAAAACTCAAAAAAATATTGTTTGGAGCACCCTAGTGGACAGGGTATAATAATTTTGTACTGATGTTTGTAACACCAAAAAATATTGGACCTAGACCTATCTTTAAGTAAACCGATCTACTCAGAAACACTTTTGGTTTCGATTTAACAATGTCCGTCCGTCCATCTGTCTGTCCATGTATACTTGTGCGCATGCTGCAGGTCGCAAATATTAATATATTTTGATATATTATTTGGTACAGTGACTTATGTTGGCCCAGGGACGGCGCACAGTGCTTTGTCCCATAGGCAAAATTAAAAAAAAACAAGCGGGCTAAAGCCCGCTCGATGGTTTGTATAAGTCCCCAGGTGACTGGGAACTTATAGAAACCAAAGATTAAATTCGGCTGTGCCGAGTCTTTAGATACCCTCCATCCTGGTGTTTTTATTCGGGGATTCTACTAAGTACAAACAAGTATGAATTATTACCCATTTTGTATTCGGTCAATCCACTGTGCAACATATGTGTATGATTTTTTCCAACACTACAAGTAAATATTTCAGTTTAATCTTGTTTAATCTCAGTGCTGCCACAAGCAAGATTCAAAATTCCCAAAAGTGTAGACAAAATTACCCAAAAAATATGAAATTATAAATGACTTCAATTAACATATTATTACAATTTGAACTCCGAAAAAAGGTAATAACCTCATCAGTAAACTTAAAAAAAAGTGATTTGGCCATTTCAATTGTCCCATAGTTGTGGGCGTTATATTATTACAAAGAAAAGTTCCTTAAATATGCAGCATTTATGATGAACTTTTGAGTCTTATATGAATCTTCATAAAATTTAGAGAAAAAATTAACTTTAGAACAAAACACTTAGAAAGCTTGTAAATAAGAGTAAGTTATGATCACATGTGAACGATTTAAAAATAATCTTATTTTAGAGTCTTTCAAAAATCAAGTTTTATTTGCGTTTTTAAATACACAAAAAAAAATCTTTGGCAAGCAATTGGGAGCACTTCAACTAAAATAATGTTTTTTTTGGCATACACAATGTAATAAATTATTCGATAAAACTTTATTAGTTGAAATTTGCTTAATTACTTGGTAACGATTTTTTTGTGTACGTTAATAGCTTATTTGTATAACGAAAGAATTTCAAAGCATGTATAGATTAATACATTTTCCTGATGTATCGGTTTAATTCGTGGATGATCAGTCGCTGTGAATCATTTCATTAACTCGTATGAATAAAAAATAGATATTGGAATTTTTATGCAAACTTCACAATTAGATGTTAAGTCATTCATAAGCCAAAAGTAATTACATACATTGAGGCAGGGTTGGTAGGCTCTATCGCTAAAATACTGTTATAGATTCAAATATCGATACATTTAAAATACCAGTATCGAAGTTAATGAAATACCATTATCCTTACAACACCATTATTTTTTAGTCTAAACTTTTTGTAATTCCACGTCGTAATTGTGAATTTTACATACACTTAGTTAAGAAATTTATTTTACTTTACTTTGTTTTTTCATAAAAAAAATTTGCAGAATGCACCGAAATAACTGAATACCGCTTATCTTAAAATACCATTATCGAAATAATTGCAATACAGTTAACCTTAAAATACCGTTATCGAAATACAATTATCCTTAAAATATTGTAACCGAAATAATCTATGATAGCGTTACTTACCCTCACCGATAATCGCACCGTTTCTGCTACCAACAATGCTTTGAAGTAATTGCTAAGTTGTATTCAGAGACCCACTATCTATTGGCTAGTTTATGAATTAAATTATTTTTTTATGCATAATATATTTTTTTTATTTACAAATTTGATAACTTTCTCAATTCATTCATTTGAATTGAAATTTAAGTGAAAAACTAAACAATTTAATAATTGCTGCCATGTTATTCATATACATGTGTGCAGACCTTTAAAAATATAATTCCTTAATTCGTATTTTAAATCTCAATTTTGTAATAAGTTGATTTCAGTGAATTTTTTTTACCCCGATGTAGTACTTTTCAAGCTGTTAAAAAAAAATCCGCGGAAAGACCTCTGTAGGGAGTTTATTTCTGTGAAAAGTTTGGAAATGGACTTAGCTACATATATCTAAGTCATTTATAGTCAGATAGGAACAATATATATATATATATCATTGAAAGATAGTAAAAATATCTTATGGACGACATTTTTTTTTTGTTTGTTTACCCATTACCGGCGAATGAGATTTATTTTTAAGATTTTTTAAAATAAACCGTTTTTATAAAAACCACCGTATACTACCACATACTTTTTTACTTGTTAATATATTCTCAAGATTAAAAACTTTTAAGATGTAGTTCAAATTTTATCACTTCAAACACCGAAGATATTAGAAGTCAAGCCTATCTATATATCAAATAAAAGCTTTTCGTCTTGATAACATTCTAATAAGCACAATTTTTGTTCTTATATATGATTTTTATGGAATAAAAACATTAAAAAAACAAAAAAATGAAAATTCCTACGCCGAATCATAATGGGTCAACAAAAAAATGCTATCCTAAAGATATTTTTATTACCTTTCCAATGGTGTACATATTGTTCCAACCTTATCATAAATGAAGAAATTATAGTTAAGTTCATTTTTAAACTTTAAACCGAAGTAACTCCCCATACAGGCTTTTCGGTGAAAAAAAATTTCTTCGGGCCCCCAAAAGAAAGTTATATCAGTAGTAAAAATTTAGAATCAATCGGTGAGGTGCCTCTAAAGCCAACATACGTCCAAATTATTCAATAGAATCGAAATTGAATCAACACAAATAGGAACAAATCTTATCTCACTTTATTCAATGTCCAATCATTGATTTAAAGGCATTATGAATTATTCAGTAATTTATAAAATGAATCCAATTTTATGCATATAAATTCAAAAAAAGAATTAACTCTTTCAAGGTCTGGGTGTGTATGTTTGTATTTTTTTCTTATTCAGTAACAACAACAACGCACAGTTAATATATTTTTCATGTTAATATGGAAAATTCTAGAGGTGCTTCTACATTTTCTTTCATAACTTTTAAACGTCTGGACCAAATACGCCCATTTCCAATAGCAAACTGCTTAAGAAATTGGACCAAAATTTTGACTAGCACAACTATTTTGAGCGTGATCGTGATTTCAACAGACAGATAGACGGACACGGCTATATCGGTTTCGCTATTGATAACGATCAGGAATATATATTTTTTTTATGTCCCAGATTTTTTTTTCGATGAGTTACAAACGGAATGACAAAATGATATATACACTCCTGCACAGTGGGATGGAGGGTATAAAAATGTGTGCGGAACGTTAGTGATTTATACCAAGGTTGGTTACCGAAACGAATAACGGTAAGGGTAACGGTAACGGTATTAGATTTCGTTTGTTTAGGTAACGGTAAAGGTAACGGTATTTAAGACTGTTTCGGTAACGGTATACCGTTATCGAAACAGCAATACCGGTACGTACCGGTATTAAAAATTATGTTAAAAACATATAAAAACAAGTAAAAACATGGCATATTTTTAATTTTAAGTACTGCAAATACAGATTTTAAGCTATAAATTCAATACTGGTAGTTTTAATAAGTAAAATTAGTATCTATAAATTTTTTGCAAAAAAAAAAAACTCAAGATTATAAAATAAAAAATAAAAAAATTGTAATTTTTATATAAAATAATAAATACCGGTAAAATACCGGTAACTACCCATAAAAATAACGGTATCGGTAACGATAACGGTATTTAGAAATTTTTTAGAGGTATCGATGACGGTAACGGTATTCAATTTGAAACGGTATTTTACCGATAACGGTATTATAACGATAACGGTAACCAACCTTGATTTATACATTTTTGAAGAGGTGACATAATACCATAAATAAATATGAAAGAGGAATTCAATACCTTCTCTTTTTGTTAACAACAGAGGGCACTAAAATCAAAACAATTTTGAGCTAAAATAGTTAAACGAAACTCAAATTTTAAATGCTTTACAAAAAAAATTGGCAAAAATTCATTTTTAAAGATAATTCTTTGAAACACGGTGGTTTTGTTATTTACTATATTCGCAACAAGCAAAAATTATTTTAAGTGAAAATTTTTTATAGAATAATATTTGGTGGCATCGAAATTTGTAGCGAGACCCGAAAATACGTATTCTATCCTGCTGGCCTTATCGGATTTTTTCAATTTTTCCCTATAAACAATTTCACTGGAATTCAAGTTGAAAACAAGTTCAATTGCAGCCCTGTTTTCCGGTTTCAAGGTTGAGTAAAACTTTAGTTACATTTTATTTCAATAGCATACTCCAGCAAAATCTCAGTAATGGGTGCTCATTACTAAAATCTGAATAATAAGCAGTAGAATTAGGGTCTACTGCTTATAATTCGGTGTTAAAACTCATTATTTTTGTTCGACATGGTCGTCTTTGTAAGTAGTTGTCCATATTCGTTGCATGAAAAAACGCAACGAAAATTGTGCACCCGCTTACCCGCTGCATTATAAAAGTATATAAAATAAGTAGCTACCAAAATAAGTAGTTATTCGTGTGCTTATACGCGGTTAAAAAATAAGTGGTTACAAGTTGTTAAATAATATGACTTACTTATATACTTACTAGTGGTTAAAAAATAAGTAGTTACCAAATTCACATTATCTTTATAAATAAATAAGTAGTCGCTCATAAGCTAGTCTGCTTATAAAAACGGCTTCGCCTAATAAAAATAACTACACTCACAATATTTTATCCTTAAAAACAACCTAAAATACATATTAAATTAATTGAAAACACTATTAAAAAAAGGACTACTGATTTTTGAAAAGAAATAAAAATAATTGAAAAGTCTATTAAAACAATCATCAATTTTTTAACTGACAAAACGTAAAAAAAAAACGATTTTGTGGTTTGTTTTTTCATATTTGAAAGTTTTTTTTTTTTTTTGTTTCGATTTTCAAAACACGACACCATACACAACAGACACGTTCATATTTTTATTGGCTATGTTTGTGTGTATGAGTAAAGAATTTCTTGTAATTTGAATTGAAATAATTTTGTATATAAACAAACTATTTTAACAAAAGAGAAAACCGAAAATATTAGAATTTTTTGTTTTAAAACAGAAAGCAACGAAATTATTTAAATAATTTTTTCAAAAAACAGAAATCTAAAAATAGAATATTTGACTGAAAATAACAACTCCTACAGACGATACATATTTTTTTCTGGTTTGTTTTTTATTGGTTGACAAGAAAAGTTAAACAATATGTTTCAATGTATTTTAATGGATTCTTCAATTGAAAACAAACTTTACCTATTACTTTTTAAATAAACCTCAATCGGTTATGGAAAATATATTGTGAGTGTAGTACTAACGCCGAATTATAAGTAGTAAAAAATTTTAGTTTCATTATATAACCACTTATTTGGTAATGAAAGATTTTGCTGGGAAGGGAAACAAAAATTCAATTTTGAAATATTTTTGTTAAATATACAAATGCTGGAATTTGAAATCTACTTTACTTCAAGCAAAATATAAAGCACTTGAATTTTTAAAACCTATGTGCTTATTGGGTTATTTTTATTTTATTTATTTATTTTGTAGAATTGCTCCATACACAATACCAAAAGACTTATTTTGCAGTATGGAACTGAGGATATGTAAATTTATGAAATCATTAATCAATTGATAACTTAATAACTAATTAAAATTTTTATATAAAATACAAAAAAACAATTAAAATTAAACAATTAAGAAATATAAATATATAAAAAAAAATCAATTTAAATAATTAAGTCATATCATATCAAATAATTATTTTTCACATTGTTATGCCGAAAACAGTTTAAAAATATTTGCTTTGAATTTTCGTGCGTTACTTAAAAGTTGCGAGCTATAGCGCACAGAATTCCAGAGAAATACTGCGAATATGTAGAAATGCCACTTCGAAATTAAACTTTTGTATCCAAATGATCTAATTCTTTTTCCCCTGCTTATATCTGAAATACAAAGTCTGCTGTACAGATGATCAGGTTTATGGGTATATATTATTTTATCTAAGAAAACTAAAACTCTTATGTTTAGTAGATTATCCAAAGAAAGCCCATATATGTATATATATATTTGTTCCTTTTACTCCTGCAAGGAGCATAGGGCCGCAATATGTGCCATATATGTAGCTGAGATGAAAACAAAGATACACTAAAACGCCTATTAAGTCCATATACGTATCGGATTATGTTGTTAAATGCAACGTTCAATTTCCCTTTACTAGTTGTATCACATTTAGCAAATAGCTCACAACCATACAGTAAAACGGGCATCAGATAAGTTTTGGCAAGTAGTATTCTTATTTTCATAGGTGTACAATGCTGGGTCCGCCAAAGAGTTCTAATCATAGAGAATGTGCGACCACAAGCATAGTTAATGTGGTTCGACCACGAATTATTCTCTGTAATTTACTTATAAATTTTATCGCCTTTCTTTTATTTGAAAATAAATTAAATAAAAAGTTATATAATATATCAGGTATGGACACATAAATGGCTTGAAGGGCCAAATTTGGGATTTCACAAACTTACGGAGGGCTGCACCAATTAATAACATTACTCGACAAAAATGAAATATTTTGGTTCCCTAAGCTCGGAACTAAGAAAAGTCTATTGAATAGCCTTCGAGTTGTGGATCTTTCTGTTTTTATTCCTCACCCAGAGAAATACTTTATAAGTCAATATTGGGGAGAAGTACATCAAAATCTTTTATATTTTTATGATTTTTTATATTTTTAATCGAAATATATTTAAAAATTTAGGCACAGACTCAATAAATTTTTGAAAAATTTTGCCCTCCTTAATACGAATCTGAAGTCAAAAAACTTAGTCGAATTAATCTTCGAAAATATAGTTTTCGTTATTTCAAATAATTTGTTTAGGGTTTTCACCAATTTTTCAAATATTCTTAAATTTACTTAATGGATTTTGATCCCTTGTTTTATTTATTGAAACGTGTAACATGAATTACGAAACGAAGGGAATTTTGATAAAAACGTGAAAAAAAAATTATTTTTGTAGAAAATCTGAATGTAAATGAAATTTAAAACTACATTATTTTCGTTTCGATAATTTATAACAAATATCAAACCTCTCAGGCTCTGATTGCATTAAATTAATTCTTAAATTTTAAAAATTCAGTCACAGGACCGATAACCCAACCCAGCCAGTAAATTTGGATACTTTTATGTGGTTCTTATTCAGTAAGTCAAAAATTATTCAAACAAGCACATATTTTTAAAATTTTAAACTTATTCTTAATCTTAGTAAACTGAATCATAAAAGGCTCAAACATTTGAGGCAAAGTTTTAAATCTAAAGATGAGATTCAGAAACGACTCAGAAATGAAAATAAATTAAAATATTTGGTGAACAATTCAAAAATAACTCAAAAAAAGATAAATTTTTTAGCCGAAAGAATTTTTTAATATATTTGAGTAATTTTTCAATCAAAAAAGAAGGCGTTTTTGAATGCACCACTTTCATACAAGTGAAAGTTTAATAATATACTTTGAACACTTTTCTAATTAATTTTTGGGCTCGTTTGTTTGCTGGGAACTCTATAAAAAAATAAATTATGAAAACTTTATTCAAAAGTTGAATATCATATTAAAAAATTGGGATAAGGCGACCTTGTTTGCTTCAAGAGCGGGATAAAATTTTAAGGCGACACAAGTCTTTAAAAAGCGGTATAATCCGGTCAAAAGTAGGATGGTTGGTCAGGTTAAGTACACTAATAGAAAAAAGCCTGTAAAAAGTTTCGCTAAACCTGCTAAAAATGCAGAAATAAGCTGAGTTTCTTTACGTAAGATAAGAATAGCAAAAATAAAGCTGCAAAATAGACGGAATTTTAGTTGTATTTGAGCTAAATTTTAGTTAATTGAAATAAAAATTTACTCTGTTAGAATCAGCAACAAATTTTGCTGAATATTAGTAGAATAAAAAAAATTTTAATTGTTTTAAGAGAATATAAATCTATTTTTGTGAAATCAATAACCTACTATTTTTCATCATATATTTCTAATGATTTTAGCTGGATGGCTATTATTATATTTAACAGTTTAGTTTTGCTCTTCTAATCTTACTAATATTTAGAAAAAATCGTAAAAAAATTTTCTGCAAAGTCACTTAAATAATAATCCGGAAAAATAGCAGAAAAAGCTGCAATTGTTTTGCTATTTTCACAAGTTTGTTTCTATGAGTGTATAAATAACATTTTATTGTGTTTAACTGTTTTACCAAATTTAAGTGCTTCAAGGACAATTCTCAAATGTAGATTTTAGAGATCCTTACGAGGTTCGCAGAACAGCCTTAAACATTTCCTAAAATGAAAGATAATTTTTTTAAATTCAAACTCATTAAAAATAAGTTACTCGTAAGTGGTCATACTGAGCCATAAAGTATTTTTCCCAGGATTAAGGTTTAAATAAAGGAGGAGTCGAAAATACTTCAAAATATTTTTGAGGAATTCTGTGCAAAACAATCGACATTTGTTGATCGGTGTAACTTATTTGAGGCTCCACTGGATGTTTATTTTGTTTTCGCTGTTTTCTATATTATGAATGTTTTTAAATTCTGAATTTTTTATTTTTTTAAATTCATTTATATATTTTTTTAATTTTGTTTAAAATTTAAATTTTTTTATTGTTTTATTTATTGAAGGGCCGCACGAAATTGGTTTGCCCAGAGACTATTAATTATAGAGATAGGAAATCAAAACTTAAACTACTCACCGATAGAGGGCGCTAATATTTAGTATTACCTAGGCAACTATTTAGTATCAGTTTAATATCAGTTGAGCCTATATTTATAAACTCAAAAACTGCTGAAAACTGCTTAAAATAAGGAAAAAACAAACGCGGAATATATTCAAATAATAAAATTTTAAATATTTGTTTGTATTTTTTTCTTTGTTGTTTGTTTTTATTTAAATTTAAATAAAAAAAGAAAATTGTCTTTTTTTTTTACAAAGTGCCATCTAGTGATAACGATTTTTTTACAACTTATTTTTTTGGTGATGCCATACCCCTGGGTTTGCCCATGTATGTAATATATGATCTCAAATCGAACAGAAACATTAATTAAAAAAAAAATAATAAATAAAAAAAAAATTGTTTAATATTGGTCCAGCCAGGAATCGACTTTTAGAGCAATAATGCTTTAGAAGCAATAGTTAAATGATTTTTTGGATGTCGTTTATAATTACTGGGAAATAGAGATGAGCGATCCGGTGATTTTTGAATAACGCTGCTACCAGTGATCGTGATTTTCAAATCACCGTTCTTTTAAACAGTGACCGTGATCACAGGTTTGTAATAGAGATGGGCGATCTGGCGCTTTTTCAGTAACATTGTTCTCAGTGAATGTGATTTGCAAATCGTTGTTCTTTTGAACAGTGATCGTGATCACGGTTTTTCTATGGAAAAGACTGTGATTTTCTGATAAATAAACGAAATAATATTTATGGCGAGTTTTTAAGATATCAGTTAAACTTGGTTATTTAAACCGAAAACGAATTTTGTCAACCATTTCAAAGGTTATTAACAAAAATTTGCCGGAAAATCTTTTTCTCGAGTATAATTTATTTCTTTATTGAAATAAAACCAAATAAACCACATTTTAAAAGCAGTATTCCAGTTACAAACTGCGTTAAACTAAGTTTAAAGATAATCCACTTCCTAAAAACTGGGCCTTAAAAGAAGAATAGTTGCGACCGGTAACAGAGACATGATATCATTGTTATTAAAAAAAACAACATGTATTACTGTGCACAATAAGTTAGCAAGAAAGAATAGTACAAAAATATTAAAAGAACGACATTCCGAGTAACTGCGAAAATAACTGAAATATTTGATCACTGCCGTTACCAGTGATTTATCAATAACTGTGATTAAATCACCGGTATGAAAATATCGCTCATCTCTACTGGGAAACAACAATAAATGTATCAGTTAAAGTCCCAGTTAGTAACTAACTGAACATTCTAAAAATTGGGCTAAATATGAGACCCAGCATTTGAAAATACGGACACATATTTGTTTGTATTTAAAAGTTTTTTTTTTAATTTTGTTCAATGAATTAAAAAAAGCCAGAGGCAGAAAATGTTATTTGATTTTACAAAGTTTGCTCGGTTTTCTATTTTTTGGCCTCTTGAGATATCTGTCTGGCGCGAAAACTCAAAACTGTTGCTCATTTTTAGAGCTGGGGATTCTCATTCACGAATTAGTTAAATTTCAACTGATCTTTTCGGATTTTCTTTTAATTTATTCATAATTATCAAACCAACCATTGACATAAAAAAGGTTCACAATATTAGTTAAAAGGGGCCCGCACAAAAAAATGCTGCAAATAGCAGATTCGTTTTGCTAAATACATACTAGTATTTAAATATACAGTATTTTAGTTATATTTAAGTTAAATTTTAGTTAATTCAAAATAACAATTTACCTTGCTAAAATCAGGAAAATATTTTATTGAATATTTGTAGACACAAGAGCAGCAAAAAATCGGTTATACCTACAAAATTTTAATTATTAAAAGTTAAATTTAATTGAATAAAAATAACGGCCTATTCTGCTACAATCAACAGAAATATTTGCTAAAAAATAGTAGATCGCTTTCATTCAGTAGGGTGATTTTTATTCGCATTAAAATATCAAAAAAAAATCTTTGAAAATTTTAAATTTTTTGTGATTTTTTATTCTACTAATATTTATTCAGCAAAATTTTTGCTGATTTTAGCATGGTAAATTGTTATTTTCGATTTACTAAAATATAACTGAAATTTTTTAAATTCAACAAATTTTTCTTGCTGTTTGTTTACTAATGTTTAGCAATTCTGCTAAACAGAACTGCTAATTTAAGCAGTTTTTTTCTGCAGGGCCCTTTTTAAATAGTATTTAGGGCGTGTGCATGGAATTCTAACCGCTACGAACAAAGTTATCCACTTTTTCCGGAAACCCTCCCATTAAGGCTTTTATGATAGTTTCTGTCACATTTTTAGGGCAGGTGGTCCATCTACGTTTGAAATTTTGCATGTCCTGGGAGACCTCTTTTGTGCCCTTCAATTCTCTTTTAACAAGAGCCCCATATCTCTCCACTGTCCTGAGCTCCGGGCAGTTTGTGTGGATTTGCCTCTCTTGGTATAAAAACCACATTATTACCATTATACTACTCCAGCGCTTTCTTGCTGTAGTGAAAAGACGCTAAATCGGGCCAAAAGTAAGTGGATACATTGTGCTGACTCAAAAATGGAAGAAGTCTCTTCTGCAAACACTCCTTGATATAAATTTCGCTGTTTATAGAGCCAGATGTCACAAATAACTGGCTTCTTTGGCCGCAGCTACATATGGCTTGCCATACTAAGAATTTTTTAGGGAATTTTGTTTGCTTTTTCGACCTAAATTTTTCCGCAACATTTCCTCGAAGATCGGAAACATAAAATTCTTGACCAGGGAGCTGCGAAAAATCAGCCAGGACATAAGTTTCGTCGTCCATTACACAACAGTTGTATTTTTGTATAAAATTTGATTTCAATTTTCGAGCTCTGGTTTTGGCCTCCAAATTTTTAAAAGCGTTTCTATCGGGAACTTTTTCAACTTTGTAGGACTTTAGTCCTGCCTTATGTTTCACTTTACGTACAAAAAAGTCCGAGCATTGGGCTGACCGAGCTGTTTTTCTGCCAGATGTGTTAGGAGCTCTCTTAAGGATGCTTTTAACTTTATATGCCTTACCAATGTTACGATAACCAGTCGTTGTTCCTGTTCCCGGCTTCCTTTCAATTGTTAGGTGTTCCAGATACATTTTTATCACTTTTGAAACTGTTTGGCGGCATACATTAGTCTCTTTGGCAATTTTTTTGTATGTCCATGTTTGGTTTTGTTGAAAATATTTAATTATTTTTGAACGCACTTTTCTTTCATCGTTCATTTTGTAAAAAATTGCAAATTAAAACTCATGATGTAAATTAATTTATTAACTGGCATATTTTTAAAATGCTTGTCGACAAAGTCTAATGCTGTTGGAGTGGATGGGATTCATCCCAAATTTATTAAAATTCTTTTACCACAGTTGCTTCCATTAATCACATTCTTTTTTAACAAGATACTCACGACAAGTTGCTTTCCAACCAAGTGGAAAACTGCTAAAATCATTCCTATACCTAAATCCAGCACTGATTATAGGCCAATATCTATATTACCATTCCTTTCTAAAGTTTTCGAAAACCTTATACACAACCAAATTATCACATTCTTGGATAATAATAACTTGTTAACTGATCGTCAGTCTGGATTTCGAAAGAAAAACAGTTGCATAACAGCTCTAGTAGACGTCGCGGAAGAGATACGGGAAGAGGTAGATAATGGAAATATTTCATTTTTGGTTCTTTTGGATCATTCAAAAGCGTTTGATGCCGTAGACCACAGTATGTTATGTTACAAATTGGAAAATATGTTTAATTTCTCATCAACTGCAACACGTCTTCTGTCAACATATCTCAACGACCGTTATCAGTTTGTCGAAGCAACTGGCAGAAAATCACAACGTCTGCCCGTGACAGGAGGTGTTCCGCAAGGTTCTATTGTTGGTCCACTTTTGTTTTCGTTGTACTCAAATGATCTCCCGCTCATACTTAAATACTGCAAGATTAGGATATATGCAGATGATGTCCAACTGTATATCAGTTGTAATGAAGCCTCGTTTGAACAGTGTGTTAACACTCTAAATCAGGAATTAAATTATATTTATTTATGGGCAACCGCAAATGGTCTTAGTATAAACCCTAAAAAATCCAAATGTATTGTTATTCAAAAGCGGTTATCCAAAATCAATTTAACACCAAAAATCTATATTAACAATCAGCAAATAGAAATTGTAAAATCTGCCAATAGTCTTGGTATTTATTTCAATAACTCACTCACATGGTCAAATCATATTAATAACGCTTGTGGTCGAACCTTTTCGATGATAAGATCACTTTGGAAAACTCAACATTGCACACCAATTAAAATACGAATGTTACTTGCTAAGACGTACTTAGTTCCGATTTTGCTTTATGGTTGTGAACTCTTTGCTAGCTGTGATGAAATAAGTAGTGGTAAATTGAAAGTTGTCTTCAACAATATTGCCCGCTATGTCTTTGGATTGAAAAGACGTGCGAGAATATCATTGTTTGCTATTAAACTATACGGCATTAGCTTTGACGATTTGCTAAAAACGCGCATCTTATTATTTCTACATAAAATTATTTATACGCGCCAGCCTAAACATCTATTTGAAAAACTAAATTTCTCAAACTTCTCTAGCAGAGGCAAAAGGCTAATATCAATCGAACACAATAGCCTAATATCCAAATGGCAGTTCTATATTCATGACATTCCTCTCTGGAACTCACTTCCTTATGACACTCAACTAATATGTAACGCACAACAGTTTAAGGAAAACATTATTCATTTTTTCAAACACTGATTATATTACAAAATGCTAGGTAATTAATTAGTTTGATGCTCTTAATAGTTTTCAATATGATTGTTTAATTAATTAGTACATATGTTACATATATTTTCTTTTTGTTTTTTTGATCAATTGTAATTAGATTTTAAGTTAAAAATTTCTAATATTAACGGTTTTTATTTATCAATTGTAATTAGTTTATAAGTTAAAAATTTCTAATTTTAACGATTTTTATTTTTCCACAGACTCAGTTCTATACTGTAATATGAGACTCTTAGTCTTGTGTATGGAACAGCACATAAATAAATAAATAAATTGTCGAAAAAAAAATATGAGAAGCTTTAAACCAAAGTTATAGGCAAAAATGTGTGTTAACATTTTTATGATCTCACTCCTTAATAATATTTGTTTTTTTAACGGTTGCGCCTTTATTTCACAATAAACAAAATTAATTGAGGAAAACTAACTGTGTAATTTTGTTGGACACTATAAACAGAAGTATCCGAATTCAGCATAAAATTAAATTTTTATAGGATCAACGATCGTTAACAACTTTTTAGATAATTAATTTTCACAAATAAAGAATTTTGCCATTTGTTCAGATGAAATAAGTTTTTAAAAAAACAACAAAAAATGTAAAAAACTTAAAAAATAAAAAACGTTTTTGAAAAATCGCACGAAAGAATTCGCTTCACGTTACAGATTACACAGTACAACACTAAAAATGCATCGGGCATGCGACATAACAATTCCGATAGATTTTAGAACGAATATCACGAATGTGAACACCAAATTTAAAAATTTGCGATAGTTTTTGAAATATTCGCAAATTTGCCTTTTACCAAAAAGACAATTTGTTCTTCAAAATTTCTTATTTATTCATATACCCGAATAAACCACGGATAATTTTTAATATGATTTAAAAGTATAGACTTTGGGCTTTTAGAACAAAATCAACTTATGTCAAGGTTGGTTACCGAAACGAGTAACGGTAAGGGTAACAGTATTTAATACTGTTTCGGTAACGGTATGCCGTTATCTGTGACTGACGTGGGTTTACTTGACAATGCAACTTCATGTTATTGGTGTCTGTTAGACTACCACGTCAGTTAGAGAGGGTTAATAAGTAAAATTATTATCTATAATTTTTTTTGTAAAACAAAACTCAAGATTATAAAATAAAAAAGTTAAAAAATTGGCAGTTTTTATATAAACGGTATCGGTAACGATAACGGTATTTACAAATTTTTTTAGAGGTATTGGTAACGGTATTCAATTTGAAACGGTATTTTGGCGATAACGGTATTATAACGATAACCAACCTTGACTTATGTTGATTAGGTAAAGGATCTAGGATACAATTAAAGTGAAAACTTCACTTATTTTCTCTTTTTGCAAATCTAGTAAAATCCCTTAATTTGAATTACAAAATCCCAGCAAAATCTTTCATTACCAAATAAGTGGTTATATAATAGAAATTCATAGCTCCGCACATCTTATTTTGTGGCGTCTAAACTCATTATTTTTGTTTGGGGTGGTCGTTTTTATAAGTAGTCACGCTTACCCGCTCGCTTACGAAAAAATTAGAAATAAGTAGAGATTTTGAATAATAAGAGATTTTGAATAATAAGTGGTTACACACATGCTTACAAAAAGTTTAATTATAAGTGGTTATCCGATTGCTTACTTGATTCTTAAAAATAAGGAGTTAGGCAAATACTATTAGCCTAAGGAAATACATTCAGAAAAATTTTAGTTTTCTCTAGTGTGTAATTTTAGGACTCGTCATAAAAATTTAAACATAAAACATATTTGCATATAATAAAAAAATTTAACTGTGTAAAAAGTACTTATTTAAACTAATACGAGTAAGTCATTATTTTATATTTAGAAACAATGAATACAATAGGCCATTATTAAGAAGTCATTATTTTATATTATAAAATAATGCAAAAGGTAATGATATATCATTTTTGGTAATGCAGATATTAATGAGGTGTCATTACCAATATTTTGCTGGGATCTTAACACATGACGTAAATTCCTATTCCACTAAATTCATTTTATCAAAAGAATGACAACTTCTGCATCAAATTTTCAAGAAAATTCAATCTGAAGTACAAATTTAATATATTTTATATTTCAAATTAATTTTATATGTTGTTACCATGGCAAAAGGAAATTTAAGGAGACGGCCTTAAATCGCAAGTTGACATAATAAGGTCCACCCTAGTATATATAGGGAAGATCATCGTAGGTATCAAAACATGCTATATATCAAATTAAAGGGCATATTTCATCATTTTAAAAGGTTGCAAGAAATAGCGTTATTACTTTCACCTTTGCATTTTTTTGCCAAAAATTTATTAAAAAATTTAATTTTCCTACAAAATCATTTTTGCAAATATTTCTTAAACTGTAGCTAACTTTAAAATTCTAAGGCCATATTCGTGATCTGCGTCCCAAAGTCTATTAGAAATTATGTGTCGCAACCGCGATGCATCAAATTTTTCTTATTTTGTTGTACTGTGTTAGCAATGCGATATTTTTTCTAGAATTTTTTCCCAATCAGCAAACATTGTATAGTACTCATAATTCTAAGGAATTTATTTTTTTTCATTGGTCGATTAATTGTTTTACTAACATATTTTTTCAGTGTATAAATTAATTTAATGCAACAAATTTTTGTTTTTAGCCTTATGCAGTCGTTTCTGATATTTCTCATTATGTGTATGGAAATATGCAGTGGTCAATTTTATTCTCCTCAGCAAGCTGCTCTTAAACTGGGAACATATCAACAGCCTCAATATACACAATATCAACAAGCAGCGCCTGCACCTGCCTCGCAACAATATGCCCATCCCTCCGTGATAGCAAATTCCGTGTATGAATCGCAATTACCAGCAGAACTCTCAAAAAGTGCTCGTTTCTATAAGAATCCACATATTGCAGCAGCGTTGGCAAAAGAATCATGGTTTACGGATAAGGAAATGCCAGTTATTGATCGCGAAGCTGAAAAGATACCACGTGATATGGTTTTCAAAATATTTAAAAATGCTGGGTGGATTAAACGTAGATAAAAATGTATTTAAGGATTTGTTTGTTGAAATCTTAAGCAATTTGCTCTTGTTGTTGTAATTAAAGATTGTTTTTAAATTAAATATCAATTTTAAGTTATTTATGTGTAATATATTGTATTTATTGTACTTATATTTGTTAAATAAATCATTGTTTTTATACTTGTGTAGAATATATGGAATGAAATGTGATTCAAAGATGACCCAGCAAAATATTTCCATATAGCCAAATAAGTGGCTATATAATGAAACTAAAATTTTGTACTACTTATAATTCGGCGTCAGAACTAAGTATGTAGTTATCTTTGCAAGACGAAGTAATTTCTATAAGCAGTCTAGCTTACGTACGACTACTTACAAAAAGAATGTGATATGTGTAACTACCCTACGGGGAAAGGATAGGTCCCAAGGGGGCAGAGACAGGTCGTTGATCGGTCATATTATTTGAAAGTGACATATCACTTTAATACGGTGTTGTCATTGGAGGTGACCAATTGCCACCAATTAGACATACTTTGACGTGTCACAGGACTAATCTAAAAGGACATGTCACCTAACTGACGTAAAGGAATATATCACCGAATTAACCCAAAAGAAACCTCCATAGAAAGAGTCACATTTTGTGACATGTGACCCAACTAAAATAAAAAAAGCTGACACACAACCAGTCCCATGATATACTAAAACCCATTTTTTGCCAACTTGCCTTTTACATTATGGTTTTCAATACAGAATCGGTATTTTTTTCAATACCGAATTTTCGGTATTTGCGGTATTCATATAAATATTCTCACTTAGCGAGTTATTGCGATAACTTTTGCAAATGGAAACTGTTTTGCTTGAAATTTTGCAAGACCAGTTTTCAGAGGTCACCCCATATTATACTAAAAGTTGGACTTTGGGGACAACTTGAAAAGCTATGCTGCCATATAAAATTTTTGAAAAGTCGCGATTTTAACGTATAGGCCGCTATAGATGAATACATTTTTTTTGTTGAAATATTTTGCTTTTAATTGCTTCTTTGCTAAGCCATATCATTTATTAAGGCCGATTTTGCTTTCAGTGATTCAATTGGCTAAAACCTTAAAAAACTGTAAAAATCCATATAAAACGCGAACAGTGGTTTTAATATAAAGTTTTATGCATCAGATTTTAAGCCTAAATGTGAATACAGGTCCTGTGCTATATTGATTGCATTTGAAAATTTTTGTACATAAAAAACTAAATGGAAAACTGCTGAATTTTAGAAGCATTTCGCGGAAAATATGTACCTTAGATCGAAAAATAAAGTAAGCCATTGTAATGAGCATGTCCAAAATATATAGAATTGATGGTCAGAGCTCTATTAATTTTTAAAAGTCAAGATTTTGCCATGCAGTGTTATGTTTATTTGTGAAAATTCAAGAAACTTTGTTAAAAATAGCGTTTGTCTTTTGAACCCATTGGCGTTCCAATTTGAAATTTTCACAGTCTGTAGCTGAAATATTAAGTTATCTGCTTCAGTAATTTAAAGAAAATTAAAGATGGGTTTCTTGAGATATTTGCAAATTAAGGATATTTTTCAAATTGTATTATCCTTTTTGCATTCAACAAATTAGATTTTATATATGTAATACATACATGGGACTAATTAATTAGGTGGACTAATTAATTGATGAATTCATTACCATTACATTGATATCAATTGTAATAAAATTATTTTCATTACCATTTTTTTAATTAATGGTAATGATTCTAAAATTTAATTTCATTGATTAATGACAATGATTTTAAATTTCATTACCATTGATAATGAATAAATTAAAAAAAATAATTGCCATTGACAGAAAAACGTAAAAATGGAGTAAAACTCGCTGAAATCGAAGATGGAATATGCTCATTCAGGCTCATGCTCATTTGAAATTAAATATTACTTTCTATTCCATTATTATTTGAATCCAGGTAAAGTTTAACGGAATTAAATGGATTCTCCTTAATAAATTATGTTTTATAACTTCCCTGGCCAAACCAGTTATTCGTTTTCATTTGTCTGAATTTTTTTGTAAACAAATAGTTTTTAATCAATTGTAATTAGTTTTTTTATACATTAGTGTAATTTCATTACCATTAGTAATGATTTTTCTAATGAAAAATATTTCATTACCATTAAATGGTAATGGAATTTTTTTCATTGTCATTAGTATGAACTAATGGTAATGAAAATTTAATGGTAATGAAAAATTCCCATGTATGATGTAATACTGGTAAAAATTTTATAACAATCGGATAACGCGTTCAAAAGTTGTATTCATTTGAACATCATGTATTTTTCACAAATTTACTGAAAAAAATCAACTTCAAACGCGTGCCAAAATGAATTTAAAAAAAACTTCTATTTTTGTATACATTTAATACGGAATGATACTATATTGAAGATGTAAGCTATAATAATAAAAACGAGTAAAAAGGTTAAAGTCGGGCATGCCGACTATATAATACCCTACACCAGTCTGACTTAAAGCCAACTAATGTTTGGATCCGAAATTTGAATGGGTTAAACGGACTTTAGTCAAAATTTTCTAAAAAATCATAAAAGAAGAGAAAATCGGAAATATAGCCCATATGGCCGATAGGTCCAAATATGGACCGATCCTATCTAGAATCAATAGACTTTTTCCTTGGGACCATGTAAGTCAGCGAACCAAATTTCATTGAAATATCTTCGTATTTGCGACCTGCAGCGTGTAAAAAAGATAATTTTGGGGGGTACCCTTATATGGGCACTTGGTCTAAACATGGACCGATTTCAACCACAATCAATAGGCTCTGTTCTTCGGCCGACATAGGTCTGTGTACCAAATTTCATTGAAATATCTTCGTATTTGCGATTTGCAGCGTGTAAAAAAGACAATTTTGGGGGGTACCCTTATATGGAACATGATTTCAACCAAAATCAATAGGCATCGTCCTTGGGGCGACGTAAGTCGGTGTACCAAATTTCGTCAAAATATCTTAATATTTGCGACCTATAGAGTGCGCACAAGAATGCATGAACAGACAGACAGACGGAGGGACAGACAGACGGACATCGTTAAATCGAAATAAAACAAAATTCTGAGCCGATCGGTATACTATAAGGTGGGTCTAGGACCAATATTTTTTGGTGTTACAAACATCAGCATAAACTTATAATACCCTCTCCACGTAGTGGTGTAGGGTATAATGACCTGCTTCTTCTCCTGTTTCCAATGCTAGCACGTAATTTGGAGTAGAATCAGGTAGGCTTAAAATTAGTTTCGTAAAATGTTTTTGCTATTTATCTACGTCATCATACCAAGCGTAGCCTCATATTTGGGCACCATAACATTGTATGGATCTACACACTGTTAAAAAAAGTTTCCACTTTGCACTTATGGAAATATCTTTCCCTCCAATAAAATTTTTCCTAATAGCATTTACACTTGATCTAGCCGCATCGTACTTTGCCTTTATATGCTTTGTAAATGACATTTTTAATGTCAGCAGCATTCCCAGATATTCCCATTCGTCCACCATTGCGAAAAATCATTATTTCGGATTTGCATACCCCATATCGAGCAATATTCCTCAAGTTTATATATCATCTTCTATAAAGTATTTAGATTGTAATCAAAAAGTAATAGATTTCATGAAGTTTAACGTTAAACATAAAAAATCATGAACTTTTCGCAACTGACTTAACTCTGACAAAACTATCAAGTAATCTCAAGTAATTATTTCTGCAAATATTCAGGATTTTAGTGAAATTTGTAGTGCATAAACCGGATACAACAATATATGATTTTCTGTATGTTCTTATCAGTTCAGTTTTAATTTTATACCACTATATAATATCTGATCAGATCGGATCGCGGCATTATTCGGATACATTTATATCTAATATTATCAAATGGTAACTGAATTGATGCAAACTTATGTAATTATATGGGCCCATTTCTCGGATAAAATTGTATAAAGATACATGTTAAATTACATATGACTATATTAAGGCCCATATTAATTTTTTTTAATCGGGCATGTTTTCTTAGCTTAAAATTAACTTTAGACTTTAAACGCGTTTTTCTCACAACCATGAGTTCAGAATCGGCTGCTAATGTACAGCCAAGGTGGTTAACCGATTTAGATCCGGGTTTTTTCTCTTACATCCAATAAAAAACTCTACACCATTTCCAATTTTAATTGAGAGCTTTCCATGTAGTATTGAGAAAAAAACAATTGAAATTTGGATTTTCTATTTGTTAATGGAAAAGAACTAATTGATATTAAGATTTTCCATTTCATATTGAGCTAAAATCCAAATAAAATTGAAATTTTCTTATTAAAATTGGGAAACGAATAAATGATATTGAGATTTTAAAATTGAAATTGTGAAAAGGACAATTGAGATTGAGATTTTTAATTTGATATTGAGAAAAGAATGGATGATATTAATATTTTTCATTTAAAATTAAGAAGAAAACAAATGAAATTGAGATTTTCTAATTAAAATTGAGAAATGGATAAATGATATTGAGATTTTACATTTGAAATTGAGAAAAAATAAATGGAAATTAGATTTTGTTATTGAAATTGAGCAAAAAAAATACAAATTAAAAAAAGTTCATATGAAATTGAGAAATTTTTAATTGTAATTAGGAAATTTATTAAAATTCTTGCGAATGAAATTAAACCTTGCACGGACACAAAAATAGCAAGAAATTGGAAATATCTTACACGCCCATATATATAAAGGGTGGTCCAACCAAAACGCACGATGTTAATTGTAAATAAAACAAAAATTTTTCAGAGAATTATCTTAATATTTTTTATTATAGAAGGATCTATGACAATTATGTGTGAAATAAAATATCGGCCAAATGCTCGCCACGGCTTCGGTGGCGAGCATTTGCACCTCCATCCGATAGACCATCTTTTCAATGACTCTGAGACATAATTGGAGTTCAATGTCGTTAATGTGCCGAATTATCTCATCCTTTAGCTCTTGGATGAATTATTCTTGGCTTATTGACGTACACTGATAGGATTTTCGTTCATAGCATTAATGAATCGTTTTCATTAAAATGGATTCATTGATTTAATGAACAAATTCATTAACTGAATGAAAATTCATTGTTGTTATGAATTTTTTCATTAGATTTTTTTTTAATTTTTTCATAATTTCATAAAAAAAATTCATTAAATTAATGAAAATTTCATAAAGAAAAATTTAATTTAAAAAAATGGTTTCAGGTACAATTTTACCTCTTTTTGGTTTTTCCTATATATTGTGTTATTTTTGGGCTAAACAAAGAGACCCTCATCTCGGTAGCTATATCGGCTTTAAGGGAACAAGTTGATTTTAGGGGCACAGCCACGATTTTTCCCCAGATAGTACTTTTTGGGCTGAATAGGAAAAAAAATTTTTTTTGTCGGAGACCCCTATTTCTGGTCAAAGTTAAAACATGGACTTGCCCGTATCTCCGGTATTTATTATCGGTTCAATATGACAATATGAGCATCATTGGAAAGGTAATTGAAATGGGTTTAATATAACATATTTACTAACCCATTACGAGCCGATTCCAGTTTTTTTTTTTTAATTTTAAAGCGAGTTTTTTGTGAAAAGCCTTTGAATATCAAAAAAGTGCTTACATAATGGTATGATTTGTTTACACATAATTGCATCTTAGATCAACTTTTGCTTTTAACCCTTAAGCCCGGTATTTTGTTCATACTTTTGTGAAAAAAGCCGTCAAACTTAATATAAAAAAAAAATATTTTTCACTTACGTGGAATTGTTGTGAAATCTATAAAACGCTTCATTAAAAATATGAATAAATCATTATACTAATAATAACTTCATGTCTTATTTAAATAATTTCATTAAGTCTATGCTAAAATGAAAAATATTAATGAAATTATTTCATAAAAGTAATGAATTTAATTCATTAAACACATGAACCTTTCATAATGTTTATCTTAAAATTAATGAAAAAAAATTATTAAATTTTATGAAACTTTCATTAGATCAATGATTCCATTCATTAAAATTGATTTAATGAAACATGTTTCATTAATACAATAAAACCGTTCTTTGGGGACTTTTCAATGAAAAAATTCATTGTATTAATGAACAAATTCATTAATACTATGTACAAAATTCTATCAGTGTACACTTTTCCTTTTAAATATCCCCAAAAAAAAGAAGTCCAACGGTGTCAAATCACATGATCGTGGCGACAATTAACATCGCCACGAAGTGAGATAACACGGCCAATGAATTTCTTGTGCAAAAGAGTGATTGTTTCATTGGCTGTGTGGCAAGTGGCACCATCTTGTTGGAAGCACATATCGTCCAGGTCCATATCCTCAATTTCTGGCCACAGGAAGTCCTTTATCATCTCGCGATAGCGAACACCATTCACGGTAACTGCTTGTCGGCTCTTATGCCACACTATCGCGAACAACACCAATGTTTTTCGCAGAACGAACTTGGCGAGCATGCACAGGTGTTTTCACATTTCCTCCAGACCCGGTTTGCTGAAATTTGCGCACAATTCACCCGATTGAGGACACATTTGGTCGATTATGCTGACCAGTGAAGTGCACGAAATGCATTTTGATTTGAACGCCCATTTTCATAAAAGCCTTCAACAATCTTAACGCGCTGCTCAATTGTGTACCTCTCCATGGTTGAATTTGTCAAACACTAAAACAATGAAATGTCAAATTAAGTTGGGCAAAAAACTTGACGTTAAATGTACATCGTGCATTATGGTTGGTCCACCCTTTAAAATACAGTTGCGAGCATTAAAAATGCAACACTACGCTAAATCATCTAAGTATGCTTTGATTTCTTCCAATGGTTTTTTATTTGCGCTTATCTTTTGTTATTATATTCGTTGATGTGTAGTTTCATATTTTAAGTCGTTTGATTTGCATTTATTTCCGTGAATTAGTTTTTACGAACTTTTTTTTGAAACTAGTGCCTATTTTGTGCGAGCAAATAAAAATGCAACGAAAGAATAATATGTATCAGGTAAGTAAAAAATTTTATTTATTTATACTAGAAACAACGCGTTAAACACGGCGGAAGATCCCTTATGCTGTGGGGTATGCAATCGTTGTCGTAAATATAACACACTAGTTTTAATTTTTATTTTGAGGTGCATTCTCATGTGATGGTGTTGGACCAGAAGTCAAAATTGAGGACAGAATAAACACAGAGGAAAAATTTTTTTTTTTTTTTTCATAATTTTATTTATTGAATCTTCACAGCAGTGAACTAACAATAAGGTTATCAAATCTTATGTACTAAAGCTAAAATATTAAGCCCAGCCAGTGCCAGACAAAATTTTAATTTTAAACATTAAATATTTTTTCAATTTGATGCAAAGTAAATGTATAGAAAAAGTTAAAAACGATAAATTAGAAGTTTAATTTTAAAAAGGTCGAAAAAACTAATTTTTAATTTTTTAAATAGAAATTAAAAAACCAACATTTTGTTATAAAGAATATACATTTATTCTATAGAGCCAAATCAGCGGTGGTCCTTCTTAGGAGGCGACGGTGTCCTTGATCCTCAAGCAGTTTACAAGCCAATGATTTTGGGTGCAGTTGCAGCCTCTTTAAGTAGTTTAAGGTGTATCTTGCGATTTCATCATTAACGGTGGGAACATTCAAATCTGAGTGTATGTTCGCATTTCTTATATACCATGGTGCGCAGACAATGGTTCGCAAAATATTGTTCTGCTTCCTTTGAATTTTTTGAACATTTGATGCAGACGCAGTGCCCCAGATTTGGATGCCGTAGCACCATATAGGTTTCAAAATCGAATTATACAACAACAACTTGCAATCAAGGCCAAGTCTAGAATTTCTTCCAATTAGCCAATTAAGTTCTATTGCTTTAAGTTTTATTTGTGTTATTTTGGCGTCGATATGGTTCTTCCACGTGAGACGACGATCAAGATGTATACCAAGATATTTGAAATTTGAGTGTTGGGGCACTTTGTGATTGTTAATTTTGATAAAAGAGCATGTTTCTTTTCTTAAAGTAAATGTCAAATGAATACATTTCTGTTCATTCACCTTTATCTTATACTTTTTCAGCCACGATTCCAGTTCAAATACGTGTTCCTGCAATATTCGAGAGGCTTCATATGGGTTTTTGTGACAACTCAAGATAGCCGTATCATCAGCAAATGTAGACGTATGAGTATTACTATCAGTTGGCATGTCAGAAGTATACAAAAGATACAAGAGTGGGCCTAAAATGCTACCTTGAGGGACACCGGCCCGAATATCTTGAGGAGAGCTGAAGAAATCACTTTCCTTGACAACAAATTTACGATTGCTTATATAGCTTTCGAGTATATTATTTGTGTTACGTGGCAGTATATTTTTAATTTTAAATAACAAACCTTCATGCCAAACTTTATCAAAGGCTTGCGATACGTCAATAAAGAGTGCAGAACAGTAATTCTTATCCTCAAAGGCCTTTCGTATTTCACTAACAAGTCTGTGAACTTGCTCAATGGTGCCATGCTTTTTACGAAAACCGAACTGATGAGCAGGAATTAGGTTATGTTGAGTTACAGTTATCGTTATTCTGTTTGCCAATAGTTTCTCGAAGAGTTTTGATAAATTAGATAAAAGACTTATAGGCCTATAAAATTCAACTTTAGTGAGGTCTTTTCCTTGCGCTCGTGGATTCTATGCCTTCACGAATGAAAGGAGTAATTAAAAATAATGGCTATTCCACTAAATAATAAAAATCTAATTAATATGCTGAATTTTTAAACAAATAAAATCGATTAAATGTAAAATACATAAAAGTTGACTTTTTTTCTCGCACAAAATAGGCACTAGTTTCATAAAAAAGTTCGTAAAAACTAAATCACATAAATAAATGCAAATCAAACCACTTAAAATATAAAACTACACATCAACGAATATAATAACAAAAGATAAGCGCAAATAAAAAAACCATTAGAAGAAATCAAAGCATAGGTACTTAGATGATTTAGCGTAGTGTTGCATTTTTTATGCTCGCAACTGTATATAAAAGCTATCCGCATTGAACCGGTTACAATAAATAAAGCTGCTAACAAGGCCAAATATTCAGAATACGTTACTTGTATGAACGAGTACGTCAGAGCCGGTAACCAAATAGCGTGGCTGGACGAAACAAATTTCAATTTGTTTTATCGCCGTAAACGTGGCTATTCAGGATTTTGAACTCGCGCTAGCCAAACACTCCCAACATCATTTACTATTAAATAAAAATAAATAATAAAAAAAAAAACTGAAAAAATTTTATACACAAATTTAACGCTTAGAATATTACTTAAGATGGGGTTTCTACTTAGAAGACGTTCGTTGTCACACGAATGAGCGACTACATGTATTTTGTTTTTGTATTGCATGTATTTTTATACCCTACACCACTACGTGGTCAGGGTATTATAAGTTTGTGCTGATGTTTGTAACACCAAAAAATATTGGTCCTAGACCCACCTTATAGTATACCGATCGGCTCAGAATTTTTTTTATTTTGATTTAACGATGTCCGTCCGTCTGTCTGTCCATGCATCCTTGTGCGCACTCTACAGGTCGCAAATATTAAGATATTTTGATGAAACTTGGTACACCGACTTATGTCGGCCCAAGGACGAAGGCTATTGATTTTGGTTAAAATCGGTCCATGTTTAGACCTAGTGCCCATATAAGGGTCCCCCCAAAAATTATATTGTTTATACGCTGCAGGTCGCAAATATTAAGATATTTTGATGAAACTTGGTACACCGACTTATGTCGGCCCAAGGACAAAGCCTATTGATTTTGGTTAAAATCGGTCTATGTTTAGACCTAGTGCCCATATAAGAGTCCTCCCAAAATTATATTGTTTATACGCTGCAGGTCGCAAATATTAAGATATTTTGATGAAACTTGGTTCACCGACTTATGTCGGCCCAAGGACGAAGGCTATTGATTTTGGTTAAAATCGGTCGATGTTTAGACCTAGTGCCCATATAAGGGTCCCCCCAAAACTTATATTGTTTATACGCTGCAGGTCGCAAATATTAAGATATTTTGATGAAATTTAGTACACAGACCTATGTTGGCCCAAGGACGAAGCCTATTAATTTTGGTGAACATCGGTCCATGTTTAGACCTAGGGCCCATATAAGGGTCCTACCAAAATTATATTGTGTATACGCTGCAGGTCGCAAATATTAAGATATTTTGATAAAATTTCGTACACCGACCTATTGATTTTAGACGAAGTCTATTGATTTTAGTTAACACCGGTCTATGTTTAGACCTAGTGCCCATATAAGGGTCCCCCCAAAATGGGCTTGGTTATAAACTGCAGGTCGCAAATATTAAGATATTTTAATGAAATTTGGTTCGCTGACTCACATTATAGAAAATTTTGACACAAGTCCCATTTTAACCCATTCGAATTTCGGATCCAAACATTAGTTGGCTTTTAACCAGACTGGTGTAGGGTATTGTATAGTCGGCATGCCCGACTTTAACCTTTTTACTCGATTTTCGATATAGTTGTTCGCTTCACAGACATTATTTCTCACATAAGGAAATTCGTGCTCTCTTCTATTTTGGATTATTAATACTGACACTAGCAAGTGTCATACGGGCTTAAGACTAAAATATATTTTACAAAAAAAAATGTGGAAATTTTATTTCCCCGAATTTACTGAATTTACTGAAATTTTCAGAGCATATAGGGGAGAGTATGGCCTATCCAAATAATATACAGCTATGGACATAGAAATAGGACACTTCATACAAAATTATCTTCATGCATTTCTCTTAATAATTATAAAGCAATAATTATATTTCTTTTCTATTATAGTAAACTGTAATCAAGTAGTCTCAGATTATATATAAAACTTTGCAATATTTATAACATGCAAATATTTACAACAAAATTACTTTACTTTGTTCATATTTGACTTGGACATAAAAATAGGACACTTGCAATAATTGTCAAAATTTTGCTCGATGCACTTTGTAATAATTTTCTTTTCATAATTTGCGTTTGAAATAAGTTAATTCTTTTCTAATTGCACCAATATGGGACGTGGAAAACATTGTAATCCAGAAAAACAAAGACTTATATTTCAATTCCACAACGAGATGAAATATCCAACTGAAATTGCTAAAATACTAAAGTGTTCGCGAAATATGGTATACAATGATATTCGTCATGTGCTGCCGACAAGAAATATCATACGCAAAATAAAGAACGTAAGCCAATCCGTAGTAAAACTACAACTTATATGGACAAGACTATAGTACGCAAAAGCAAACTCAACCCTTTTATGTCCTCCCGTCAAATAAATAATGAAATCAGGGAAAAATTTACGGTGGGGGTAATATTATGGTATGGGGGGCTTTTTCCTGGCGTGTTGTTGGGCCTATCGTAAAAGTAGAGGACAAAATGATCAGGTTTCAATATTTGAGCATTCTTAAGAATGTCATGGAGTCATTTGCCTATGAAAATATGCCAGTTAAGTGGACATTTATGCAAGACAATGATCCGAAGCATTCGTCGAACATAGTGAAGGATTGGTTTTTACAAGAACAGATTAAGGTTTTGGACTGGCTAGCCCAAAGTCCGGTAAAAACAAAAGTTTCGCAAAACAATTAGCCTGGTATTCTATACCAAAAGAAAAATGTCAGAGATTAGTTGAGAGTATGCAAAGAAGATGCGAAGCGGTTATTGCACACAGAAAATAAATTGGTTGGAGTTCCATCGGAACCAACGAAATATTTTCATCATTCAATAATTTTAATTGCAGTTATTTAAAATACATCATCAGGAAAGTTATATTTATATGATGAACCAAAACACTATCACCTTATCCAAAATATTGGCTTTTCGAACCAATATTGAAAAAATACTAACTTCCACATTACCTTCAATACCAAAAACCACCAATTTATCGAAGACTTATGGCGTTTTCTTTTCTGAAAAAAATTTTGCCTTTTTTTTGCATTTTGCTTTTGAATTGCCTTTTTTGTGTTCTTTTCTAAATTAAGGGTAACATTCTAAGAGGGCTAGGTGTTCTTTTCTAAAAATGTTGCCTAAATAAAGGGCAAAAAGGCAACATTTTTCGCCCTCAAAAAATTTACGGGGTAGAGTGTTGCCCTGTTTTTTTCTTTATGTCAATGCCATGTGTATATACTGTAATGTTTTTTGCCAGCTAACTCACAACTTGGTGGCCTAGGGGGTACTATCATGGCTTCTGATGCAGTAGGTCGCAGGTTCAAACCCCGGTTGGAGCAAAATATTTTTTTTTGTTTTTTTTTTTGTTTTTATAAAATTTTAATTAGATTTTTATAGTTTTGCTGTTATTTAGTATTTAACAATTTTTTAGGCTAAAAATAAATAAAAAATTATACAATTTGCTTTAAATATGAAAAAAAAAATTTAATTGAAAAAAGAAAATACATAAAAAAATTTATTTTTTACTTTGTCTGGAATTTGAACCCGTCCAGCCCATGTCAAAAGCAGGCATCACAACCACTAGGCTACAATTAGTAATAGTTTGCGTAAACAATATTGCATACGAGTATACAATACACATACATATGTTTAGAAAAATGCAACAGTGATTTTATTGTGTTCTATTCTGATTGAAAAAATGTAACATTTTAATGGGGTGAGGGCAACATTTTTAAAATGTTGCCTTTTAACAAGGCAACATTTTTTTCCAGAAAAGAAAACGCCATTAGTCATTTGAATAAAATATCGGCAGCAAAAATCAAGTATCAGTTGTGTTTCAATAAAATCGATCACTCTATCCAAAGTATTAGTTTTTCCAATCAATTTAATTTTTTTTTTTAACTTTAGTAGCTTAAAACATTAATTTCCATTATTTTGGTGATTGTAATAATATATTGAGACAAGGAACAGAAGTTTTATTTATCATAATAAAATTTTGGAATCTATCATATTTTTTTGTTTCATACATATGCGTGTTTAAATTCTAAGTTAGACAACGACTAAACGAAAGTATCTGTGGCGCAGGAGGTAGAGACACAGCCTTATAGCTTTAGAGATTTGAGTTCAAACCTCAACCAAGGCATTACTTTTTTTTTAATCATTTTTTTATTGATTCAAATTAAAAGACACAAGTGATTTTCTGTTGTGAATATAATTTTATTCAAAAACAAAATATTTAAAATTTCAACCTGAGAAATTCAAATTTGAAATTTGACAAAAAAAATTTATGTCGAGTTTAGCCTAGAGGAAAAGCAATGGGCTGACAAACGGAAGGTCGCCGGTTCAATCCCGGTTCACGATATAAATTTTTTTAATTTTTTTTTTTATTCAAATTAAAAGACACAACTGTCTATTGTTGATATAAATTTATTTATAGACAAAATATTCAAACCTGAAGTAATTTAAATTTGAAATTTGACTAAAAAAATTTAAATAGAGCTTAGCTTAGAGGGAAAGCAATGGGCTGACAAGCGGAGGGTCGCCGGTTCGATCCCAGTTAGCGAGATAAAAAAATTTTAATTTTTAAATAAATTTTGTGGAACGTGTTTTTCTATTTATAGAATTTATAATCCACAAACATTAACGTAATCTATTAACACAACAAAAATTCAAAAATTGTAAATAAATTTCGGTAGTTACAATGGTATTAAAAATAAATAAAAGTGATTGTACCTAGAACTACAAAAATTCGGTTGGCGAAAAATTCGGTTGGAACTACGAATCTATTTTCTGTGTGTGATAATAATGGATTCAGCACAAAATATTAGTGTAATATTAACGCTAAAAAAATAATAATTATTTTAAAAATCCAAAAAATGTACGGTTTTTTGTAAAAATATAAAATGTGTACTATTTAGAAGTCCAGGTAGTTTTATTAGTTTATACATATTTACCAATATATATAAAATAGTTGAAGGATTTTGATTTAAATAAAGAATGAATTACAATCATCAATAATAACACTTCCCAACACAAAAAAGTGTCCTATTTCCATGTCCATAGCAGTAAATATAAAAAAAAATTGAAAAAAAATTTCTTCTATAGTCGATACGCTGCTTAATTTGAATAAAAATTTAAATTCACTGAAATGGTTTCTGGTTCCCTGGTATTCTACACTCAAAAAAATAAGTTAGTAGAAAAATTAGTAAAACGTCTTGTAAAGGGTGGTTAAATTTTAAGGGCCGATGTTGATTTTTAATAAAACACAAATTATTTGGGAAATTATTGTCATTACTTTTTATATGATAATATTGGTATGTTTTAATTATGTATGGAACAAAATATCGGCCAAATGGCCGCCGCGACCTCGGCGGCACACCTCCATCCGATGGTCCAAATTTTCGATGACGCTGAGGCATAATTGAGGTTCTATGCCGGATTATCTCATCCGTTAGCTCTTGAATTGTTGGTGGCTTATCGACGTACACCTTTTCTTTCAAATAACCCCAAAGAAAGAAATCCAACGGTGTCAAATCACATGATCTTGGCGGCCAATTGACATCGCCACCACGTGAGATAACACGGCCATTGAATTTCTCGCGCAAATGAGCCATTGTTTCGTTGGCTGTGTGGCAAGTGGCACCATCCTGTTGAAACCACATATCGTCCATGTCCACATGCTCAATTTCTGGCCACAAGAAGTCCATTATAGCGAACACCATTCACGGTAACTGCTTGGCCAACCTCATTTTCGAAGAAGTACCGCCCGATGACGCCGCCAGCCCATAAACCGCACCAAACACAAAAAACAGGTGTTTTCACATTTCCTACAGACCCGATTTGCTGAAATTTGAGCACAATTCTCCCGATTGTGGACATATTTGGTCGATTATGCTGACCAAAGAAAAAACGAAGTGCACGAAATGCATTTTGATTTGAACGCCCATTTTCATAATAAGCCTGAATAACGTTAACGCGTTGCTCGATTGTGTATCTTTCCATGGTTCAAATGAAGTTAGTCTGAAATTGAGAAATGTAAAATGAAATGCAGAAAAAATTTGACGTTTAGGTGTGGTTCACATTCAACATCGGCCCTTAAAATTTAACCACCCTTTATATAAAGAGTATTAGTTTTCAGCTATTTTCCTGAAACGGAATTTCACAAAAGTTTTAGTTATATTTTTTAGCACTAAACTAATTTTGAACTCATGTTTTACTAATTTATTTTGCTACAAAAATTGTGCTGATAACCGCATTTATAGCGTGGACGACAACCAGATAGACAAGATGTAGATGTCGCAGCTTGTCTGGATGTAGTACAGATAACGGAAATGATAATTAAAAAAACAGCTACTCAATTTCTATATTTAAATTTTCAGCAAATAAATTAACTACCCAAAATTTTAAAATTATGTTTATTACTCATACGTCACGTATAACCAATAGAGTTGCTATATAAGTCGAAACATTTGTTATTAACCACCTGTTAACCCATTTTTGCCGACTTGTTGACAATTTTGTGACTACCTTTTCTAGAACAAACGATTGTGGGCCAGAACCCAATAATTTATTCTGAACCTTCAGCAATACGCGAACAGATTATCTGCCTGATATTAATGAATTTTTGCATAAAACCAATGCAGTTTCATTGAAACTCGTCAATTGAAACTTTTCATTGAACTAATGGAATTTTTTATAAAATGTTGTGAAAAATTTTCTTTTATTTCCCGTGAAAAAAATTTATTCGGTAGCAAATCTTTTTTTATTTGGCAGTATACTAAATTATAAAAAATTTTATCCAGAAAATGGATTAATCAAATTGTATATAAACGAATAAAAAAGATATTTGAATTGATATAATTTCATCCAATTTTATCGGAGTTTTGGTCTTATTCAATTGCATTCAATTTTGTTTGTTTATATGAATATGTATAGTGTAGGAAAACAACCAATTAATTAACTGAGGGAATTATCTGAATGCCCGAGTAAAAAAAATTATATATAATCATATGTGGCATATATTACAATATATAATTAGACATGTGGTTATGTATATCCATATATAATTATATATGAGGTTTTTTCCGAAAAATTTTCCTTATATTATGCCATATATAATTTCATCTAATTAGATATCAGCCTTCATAATATTATATATGGCATATATAATTATATATTACATAACATGGTTGATCTTATTGCATATATAGTTATATATAGAACTATATCTTAATATATATGGTGGCATTTTAGCAATATATAATTATATATGGTATCATTTAAACAATATATAATTATATATGGTGACAGTTAAACTAGATATTATCATATATGGTGCCATTTAAACAATATGTGCTCATATATGGTACCTCATAAACCTAATCTTTAATTCAGTTCCAGATATGATAATATATGGTACTATATATAGTGCGATATATATTTATATATGGTGTTATTTAAGCTATATATTATCATATATGGTGCCATTCAAACCATATATTATCATATATGGTGCCATTTCAACAATATATGCTCATATATGGTACCTGATGAACGACATTTTTAATACAGATGCAGATATGATAATATATGCTACCATATATAGTCCCATATATATTGATATATGGTGTCATTTAAACAATATTAATATATAGACATATATGGTATCATTTAAACAATATATTGTCATATATGGCACAATTTAAACAATATATGCTGGCAAACCGTTGGCGATGGTCGGTTATGCGTTGGCAGAACGTTGCATTAACTATCTTTGCAAAAAATAGATTTCAAAAAACATTTTTCAAAAAATTGAGAAAACTTTTTTAATATTTGCTTTTAAAAACATGAAATTTAACCCAGTCCACCAGATTGTCAGCCAAGACCTCTACACTCTAATCTAACGAGACTTGTTATAGATGTGTGATAGCTACAAATTAAATGAATGATAAAAGCATTTCGAGCTAACTTATAAGCATCGAAAAAAGGTATTCCAGAAATTATTAAATGTATTTTAGAAAATTTTAATTGTATATCACAAAATATTATTTGCACTTCAGAAACTACAATATTACGCAAATTTAATTATTTATTTATTTAGTTGTGTCCAGAAATAATGAAATCTATTTCAGAATTTCATAGCTAATAGAGAAAAATTTCTCAAATACATTTCATAATTTAGGAAATACGATTGATAATTTCTGAAATACAGTTTGATAATTTCTGAAATACAGTTGTGAATTTCGGAACTACAATTAATAATTTCTGAAACAGAATTGATAAAACTAAACTTCAATTGACTAGTTCTGAAATACAATTCATAAATGTGAAAAATAATTGATGAGTTCTGAAACACAATTGATAAAACTGAAATTCAATTGATTATTTCTGAAATACAATTGATAAATCTTAAAACAATTAATACAATTGGAAATGGTGTAGAGCGTCAAAAAGATGTAAATAAAATTATTTTATTCAAAGATTTTAATTTAATAAAAAAATAAATATATAATTTTATAAAAAAATTTATAGAAAAAACAATTTTAATTTTATAAAAAGAAATTCATTTTGTAAAAGAAATGCATATTGAACTCGTTACCTTCTGAGTTTAAACCTTATTTTAACAAAATATTGTAATTTTTATACAATCAGTGCTCTGCCAGTCTATTATTTTTTGAACAGTTGGCAATATATGTCTGGGATCTTATTTAATCCCAAATAAATGGAGATCTTACGTAGTACCCAAATATAATGCGGCATCTAATTTTATCTGTCAGTTTTATGGATACTTTTAGATGTCAATCCCCAAATATATTGCTGTTTCTAATTCGATCTGCCATTTTAATACCGAAATAAATTGCTGGATCTAATTCGATCTGCCATTTTTCTGATAAATTTAGATCCAAGTTTATCCCCAAATATATTGCTGGATCTAATTTGATCTGCCATTTTTCAGATCAATTTATATCTAAGTGTATCCACAAATATATTGCTGGATCTAATTCGATGTGCCATTTTTCGGATCAAATTAGATCTAAGTTTATCCCCAAATATATAGCTAGATCTAATTCGATCTGCCACTTTTTCGGATCAAATTAGATATACGTTTATCCACAAATATATTGCCGGATCTAATTTGATCTGCCAAAATTGAGATCAAATTAGATCTAACTTTATCTCCAAATATATAGCTGGATCTAATTGGATCCGCCATTTTTCGGATCAAATTAGATCTAAAAATATCCGCAAATATATAGCTGGATCCGCCAATTTTCGGATCAAAATAGATCTAGGTTTATCCCCAAAGATATCACTGGACCTCCCAATTTTGAGATATAACTTGATCTTAGTTTATCCCCATATATACAATGGGATCTAATACGATATCATTGGATACACCCAATTTTGAGATCTAATTGGATCAGCTAGATATTACAGCAGATCTTAAACAATATCAAATTGGATATAATTAGATATTGCGCGAGATCAATTTTTTTTACTCGGGTGATATTAATAAAATTTTGCACAAAACCGATGAATTTCACTAGGCCTCGTCCATTTTCTAAATTAATGGAATTTTTGATAAAATGTCAAAATATTCTTTTTATTTATTAAAAGTTTTATACACTTAATGAAAAAGCTTCGTTAAAACTAAATTCATAAAATATATGAAGCTTTTTCATCAAATTTAAGAAATTTTTCGTTTACCTTGTGAAGAAAACTTAATTATTTTACTAAAAAATTTCATTAAAACTGGTCCAGCTAACTTCTCTCTGTGTGGGTTATATAATCCATTATCAGTTAGTAGTAACTACACAGAAGAAAATAATTATAATCATACAGAAACAACGTTTACTAAGATAGAAACAGCTTTTAAATCACACAAATCTCAGGTTTTTTTTTCTTTTTATATAAAAAATTGTCTGCCTATCTTTAAAATCGGAAAACACATTAACTTAAATATGAAAAAGTTTAACTAGAATCATATTTACTTTAATAAGGATAAGTATTATAGCCACCAATTATAAAATTTCGTTTTGAAGTTTCTTACTTAAATAAAATATCCTACTAAGTGATGACTATAACACTGGCCCTAATATTCATACTTTATTTACAAAGTATTCGTAAAAAATTAAATGTTAATTAAAATCTGATATAGTAATTAATTTAACTAAAATTTTTTCTCTGTGTCGTTACTTTTCTTATTATTTCTTTCATTAGATTTAAGATTAGATATTATTAATTAGAAGTTTAGATATTATAATTAAAAAAGTGCGACACTGGTATGCCTCATTTATCCCAGAAATGAAAAAATTCTGGGTCATTAGAAACCCTAGATGCAAAAACCCCTCGATTCGAAAAAAAAATTTCGAATTCGTAATTCTTGCAAATATTGTTAAAAATATAATTCCCCGAGTAAAAAAAATTATATATAATCATATGTGGCATATATTACAATATATAATTAGACATGTGGTTATGTATATCCATATATAATTATATATGACGTTTTTTCCGAAAAATTTTCCTTATATTATGCCATATATAATTTCATCTAATTAGATATCGGCCTTCATAATATTAGATATGGCATATATAATTATATATTACATAACATGGTTGATCTTATTGCATATATAGTTATATATAGAACTATATCTTAATATATATGGTGGCATTTTAGCAATATATAATTATATATGGTATCATTTAAACAATATATAATTATATATGGTGACAGCTAAACTAGATATTATCATATATGGTGCCATTTAAACAATACATGGTCATATATGGTACCTCATAAACAAAATCTTTAATTCAGTTCCAGATATGATAATATATGGTACTATATATAGTGCGATATATATTTATATATGGTGTTATTTAAGCTATATATTATCATATATGGTGCCATTCAAACCATATATTGATCATATATGGTACCATTTAAACCATATATTATCATATATGGTGCAATTTCAACAATATATGCCCATATATGGTACCTCATGAACAATATTTTTAGTACAGTTCCACATATGATAATATATGCTACCATATATATTTATATATGGTGTTATTTAAGCAATATATTACCATATATGGTGCCATTTAAACCATATATTATCTTATATGGTGCCATTTCAACAATATATGCTCATATATGGTACCTCATGAACAACATTTTTAATACAGTTCCAGATATGATAATATATGCTACTATATAGTGCCATATATGTTTATATATGCTGTTATTTAAGAAATATATTAACATATTTGGAGCCATTTAAACCATATATTGTCATATATGGTGCCATTTCAACAATATATGCTCATATATGGTACCTGATGAACGACATTTTTAATACAGATGCAGATATGATAATATATGCTACCATATATTGTACCATATACTTTTATATATCGTATCATTTAAACAACCCGAGGAAAAATAGTTACATATAGTCATATATGTGATTAAGTTATATCTGTATAAATATACAGTTTCATCCGAAGAATGGCCCGATATATTTTTATCAATTGTTTATCTAAATGTATCAGTTTAGATCTGACCTGATTGAATTATGTGTTAATCAGATGAAATTGTATCAGATATTTGATTTGATACAATTTTATTGGTTTGATCGTAATTGGTTCAATTTTATATAAATAAAATATAATTGTATCCGACATTTACCTTATACAATTGTATCAAAGTTTTAAACTGATATCAGGTCAAAATTGGGATATAACTATATAATTTTGTATACAAATATATCTATTTGGACCTAAACTGATACCATGTAATATAAACCAATAAAATTGTATCAGGTCAAAAATCTGATACAATTTCATCTGATTAACACATAATTTAATCAGGTCAGATCTAAACTGATGCAATTAGATAACAACTGATACAAATAAGAACTGATACAATTTTATCGGGCCATTTTTCGGATCAAATCAAATAATCTAAGTTATATATTACCATATAAAGCTCCATATTGGTGCCATTTAAACAATATATTGTCATATATGGTGCCATCATATATGGTAACTGATCAGCAACTACAATATTAACTGTATTTCAGAAGCTATTAATTGTATTTCAGAAATTTTAAATGTGTTTTAGAAATTATGGAATGTATTTCAGAAATTTATTAATTGTATTTCAGAAATAATCAAATCTATTTCAGAACTTGTTGATGGTTTATCATAGTTAATAGAGAAAAATTTCTAAATTGCATTTCATAATTTCTGAAATACAATTGATAATTTCTGAAATATAGTTTGATAATTTCTGAAATACAGTTGTGAATTTCGGAAATACAATTAATAATTTCTGAAATACAATTGATAAAACTGAAATTCAATTGACTAGTTCTGAAATACAATTCATAAATCTGAAAAATAATTGATAAGTTCTGAAATACAATTGATAAAACTGAAATTCAATTGATTATTTCTGAAATACAATTGATAAATCTTATAAACAATTGATACAATTGGAAATGGTGTAGAGCGTTAAAAATATGTAAATAAAAGTATTTTTTAAAAAAAATTCAATTTAATAAAAAAAATATAATTTTATAAAAACATTTGTAGAAAATAAAATTATAATTTTATAAAAAGAAATTCTTTTGAATGGGGAAAATGTTTTTAGTTGATCTGTTATTTTTAAGTAAATAAATGTTATTTTAGTTTGACTCAAGATCATAAATTAATATCATTTTCTGTTTAAATTATTTTCAAATCAAAGAAAGATGATACAATTTTTACAAGTAAATTACAAAGAATAAAAATTATTGAAAAAATTTCGATAAGACCAGCAAGGAGAATGCGCATTTTTATAAAAAAAAATGCACAGCCGTGAAAGGTATCGAACGCGAGACCTTCTGAGTTTAAACCTTATTTTAACAAAATATTGTAATTTTTATAAAATCAGTGCTCTTCCAGTGTATTATTTTTTGAACTATTGTCAATATCTGTCTGGGATCTTATTTAATCCCAAATAAATGGAGATCTTACGGAGTACCCAAATATAATGCGGGATCTAATTTTAGCTGTCATTTTTCTGGATAGTTTTAGATGTCAATCTCCAAATATATTGCTGTTTCTAATTCGATCTGCAATTTATGGGATAAATTAAGATCCTACCAAATCCCCAAATATATCACTGGATTTAATTCGATCTGCAATTTATCGGAAAAGTTAAGATCTTACGCAATCCCGAAGTATATTACTGGATCTAATTTTATCTGTAATTTTTTGGATAAATTTAGATCTTACTTAATCCCCAAATATATTGCTGGATCTAATTTGATCTGCCAATTTTCTATTCAATTTATATCCAAGTTTATCCACAAATATATTGCTGGATCTAATTCGATCTGCCATTTTTCAGATAAATTTAGATCTAAGTTAATCCACAAATATATTGCTGGATCTTATTTGATCTCCCATTTTTCAGATCAATTTATATCTAAGTTTATCCCCAAATATATTGCTGGATCTAATTCGATGTGCCATTTTTCGGATCAATTAGATCTAAGTTTATCCACAAATATATTGCTGGATCTAATTCGATCTGCCACTTTTTCGGATCAAATTAGATATACGTTTATCCACAAATATATTGCGGGATCTAATTTGATCTGCCAAAATTGAGATCAAATTAGATCTAAGTTTATCCCCAAATATATAGCTGGATCTAATTGGATCCGCCATTTTTCGGATCAAATTAGATCTAAAAATATCCGCAAATATATAGCTGGATCCGCCAATTTTCGGATCAAAATAGATCTAGGTTTATCCCCAAAGATATCACAGGACCTCCCAATTTTGAGATATAACTTGATCTTAGTTTATCCCCATATATACAATGGGATCTAATACGATATGATTAGATACACCCAATTTTGAGATCTAATTGGATCAGCTAGATATTACAGCAGATCTTAAACAATATCAAATTGGATATAATTAGATATTGCGCGAGATGAATTTTTTTTACTCGGGTCTGTATAAAAATTTTACTTTTTAATTTATTTTTATCCCAAAACTTGTGCACTACACATAAAAATTCAAAAAGTAAGATTTTAGCTAACACTTTTCTTTTTACGAAAGGTACAAAATTTACGAATGCGAAAATTTTTATTCGAATCGAGTTACGCGGTAACCCCCCAGCTTTCTAATTTTGTATTGAATTATTGAGGGCGTGTGCGGTGTCGCTAAATTGGAACTAAACTAAACTAATTTTCCAAAAATACATATCTGATTAAAAAGTTTAGAAAAAATGTGTGCGGCAACCAATTTTGACATTCTATTTAGTTTTATAAAAAGGACTGACAATTTTTTAAAAATCGGAATCGCAGATAAACTCTTATTTAATTTTATACGTTGTTATTCACTCTTTAATATGAATAGATACAATTGGATCAAACCTAACTTGATCAAATCTAATGGTTTTTTCACGGGTTATTAAAAGTACCATACACACAGAGAAAAAATATTCCATTTTCCAACTGAAGTTCGGTTACATCTACTAAAATAGGTTGGTGCAACCGAATATTGGTTTTCACAACAAAATTCTGTTTATACAACTGAATTTTAGTTGCAATACTCAAAATATTTAGCAATCACATTAAAATATGGTTTCACCGAACGAATTTATTGGTTGTAGCAACCAAAATAGGCTTAACAATTCGGTTGGCAATTTTTTTCCTGTGTGTATACTTAATGAAAACGTACACACAAATTATTTTGAAGGTAAAACTAACTAAAAGTACAATTTAAAACGAATAAAATTCATTTAATTGTACAATTTTTTCATTTGCTTTTGACTATCAATAATTGACAATAAGAAACCGTAAAATCAACTTAAAGTTAATTTATTTTTATTATAAAAATAACAAGCAAAATGGTGTGAAGAACTAAATTTATATTTGATTTTACTCAAAAATTTAAAATAAAAACAATTCAAATAATTGTATTGTTGTTTTTTTATTTCAAACAACTTTTACTACACTCTAAAAAATGTTTGTAAATTTACTACTATAAAATGGGTAAAATTTTGTTTAATTTTACGAAAATTCGGTAAATATAAACAAAAAAGCGTAAACTTTTTTCATACACACTTCCATACACAATAATACACACACAAAGTATTTTTAGACATTATGTGTTTATAAATAAACACATTGTACCTAAAATTACTGTTGTTTTGTTAAATAAAATTTTTACGCACAAAGTTGGTAAATATACTATCCTATCTGACATTTCAAATTGGAAAAAATTTAAAAAAAAATTATAAATAATAAAAAGAAAAAGCGAAAACGGATTATTTTTTGTGAATTACAACTTTTCCACAAACACATTAGAGTCTGGAAATAGCAACATAAGCATGAAATTGTTTTTGGTAATTATTGTTAACGCATGTGTTAGTCTAAACCTCATTTCAAAATTGAAAACGCCGTAAGAGAGATACGGCCTACGCAGGAACAACTGGGTGCAATGACTCCTGCTCAACAAAATGCCTTCTTTGCAAGGGAGGCAGTCAACCAACAACCGTCAACAATAGCGGGAGAAAACGCCGTAAGAGAGATACGGCCTAGGCAAAACAACTGGGTGCAATGACTCCTGCTCAACAAAGTCAGTATTCATTGAGTACTGCCTAACTTGCAAAAAAATCATTTTGTTGAGCAGGAGTCATTGCACTCAGTTGTTCCTGCGTAGGCCATATCTATCTTATGACGTATTCTCCCGTTATTGTTGACGGTTACTGCCTCCCTTTCAAAGAAGGCATTTTGTTGAGCAGGAGTCATTGCACCCATTCAATAGTTACACTCTAAAAAATGCTTGTAAAATTACTACTATAACATATGTAAATTTTTTAGTAAAGTTACATAAAATGCTTAAAGTTGGGCACAAAATGTCTGAAAATAAAAATTAGGCATTTGTTTTAGAAAAATACCTACAAAATACAGTAATTCCCATTTTTAAAAACATATATTATATATGATTACGCACATTGTGTCTAAATTTTCATATTATGCACAAAGTGTGTAATAATGCGTATTTTAAACAGTAAAAACAATAAGGTCAAAATATATATACAAATAATATTTCATTCAAATATTTTTCGTAAAAGAATAAAATATTGTTTCTAAAGCAAACTAAAACGAGTAAAAAGGTTAAAGTCGGGCATGCCGACTATACAATACCCTACACCAGTCTGGTGTATTGTTTGGATCCGAAATTCGAATGGGTTAAAATGGGGCTTATGTCAAAATTTTCTATAATGTGAGTCAGCGCACCAAATTTCATTAAAATATCTTAATATTTGCGACCTGCAGTTTGTAACCAAGCCAATTTTGGGGGGACCCTTATATAGGCACTAGTTCTAAACATGGACCGATGTTCACCAAAATCAATAGGCTTCGTCCTTGGGCCAACATAGGTCTATGTACCAAATTTCATCAAAATATCTTAATATTTGCGACCTGCAGTGTATAAACAGTATAATTTTGGTAGGACCCTTATATGGGCACTAGGTCTAAACATGGACCGATGTTCACCAAAATCAATAGGCTGCGTTATTGGGCCAATATAGGTCTGTGTACCAAATTTCATCAAAATATCTTAATATTTGCGACCTGCAGCGTATAAACATTATAATTTTGGTAGGACCCTTATATGGGCACTAGGTCTAAACATGGACCGATGTTCACCAAAATCAAACTTGTTCGTCCTTAGGCCAACATAGGTCTGCGTACCAAATTTCATCAAAATATCTTAATAGTTGCGACCTGTAGAGTGCGCACAAGATTGCATGGACAGACAGACAGACGGACGGACGGACAGACGGACATCGTTAAATCGAAATAAAAAAAAATTCTGAACCGATCGGTATACTATAAGGTGGGTCTACGACCAATATTTTTTGGTGTTACAAACATCAGCGCAAACTTATAATACCCTGACCACATAGTGGTGTAGGGTATAATAAATTTGGAGATTTTAACACGAAAGCTAAGGGATATATAAAATAAAAGTTCGTGTAAATTTAAAATTATCATATGAAGACCAAACGAACCCACTAAAAATGTAACATCTTTATAATTTTGTATTCATGAATTTCTTCTGGATATCCAATGGCAAAAAAGATTTATAGAAGTGCCATTTGTAATATGGATGACAAGAAAAGAGATGCACGATTTTTTAAATGATGACAAATTTTGTGTTTCATGTTTCTAAACAGGTAATTTCGATATAATCCAAATTCAAATTGTCTCTATCCTTTTCCATTCTTTAGAAATACCCAGACTAAAATTACATAGGCTAACAAGAGGGTAACCAAACATCCCAAAGGTTTACGGTCTAAACTCACATATAAAATCAAAATTGGCTTTAATAATATCTAGAGGCTTCAATATATGCCAGTGTGTGATAAAATCTCAGCTTGATACAGAAAAACTATCATTATTTTGTGAATTTTTTATAGAATAACAAATCTGTGGTTTTCTGTAAAAAAAAGTCCTTATAAACTGACGGTTTTCTTTTTATCAGAAAAAGCTCTGGTGATCTATGGGATTTTTAAAAAAAATTACACAACTTTTTAGATGTTTTTGTCATAAAAATTCATTCGAATTTGGTAATTTTTTTTAGGCAAAAGTGGATAGAATCAATCAGATTTTCTATAGCAAAAGCCCTCAGATACTAATGACCTTTTCATTTAAAAAAGAAAAAAGGAAAGTCACCCGAATCTAAGTGAAAGCTTTTATAAAAAATACGTACTATGACACAGTTCAGAATTTCATATTATTCTATCAGTTATTCTGATAGAATAATCGTAAGATACTGGGGACTTTTCCTACAGGAAAACCTCCACATTTTGAGAGTTTTCATCTGAACACAATTTTACCTGAAGATTTACTTATAACATACCCCATGTCGTGCTTTTCTCTGATTTTAAAATTAATGTAACACATATTATAAGTTTTTCGCTATATTTGTATTTATAACTTCGTTTGTATTTCTTTATAATAAAGACTAAAATAATTGAATTTTTTTATTTAAGCTGCTTTCGATATCTAGATATAACTTTTAGTCTGTTTAAATATAAAACTTTGGGATGTATACATACGCATTTTATCTGTATTTTCAAGCATATAAATATGCATTTTTAAATCACTTTGCGCTTAATTATGCACATTTTGTGTGTATAAATATTACACACATTGTGTGTATAATTTTAAATGTACACACACAGAGTCATTTTACCAAGGTTGGTTACCGTTATCGTTAAAATACCGTTATCGCTAAAATACCGTTTCAAATTGAATACCGTTACCGTTATCGATACCTCTAAAAAAATTTCTAAATACCGTTATCGTTACCGATACCGTTATTTTTATGGGTAGTTACCGGTATTTTACAGGTATTTATTATTTTATATAAAAATTACAATTTTTTTATTTTTTATTTTATAATCTTGAGTGTTTTTTTTTTACAAAAAATTTATAGATAATAATTTTACTTATTGAAACTACCAGTATTGAATTTATAGCTTAAAATCTGTATTTTCAGTACTTAAAATTAAAAATATGCCATGTTTTTACTTGTTTTTATATGTTTTTAACATAATTTTTAATACCGGTACGTACCGGTATTGCTGTTTCGATAACGGTATACCGTTACCGAAACAGTCTTAAATACCGTTACCTAAACAAACGAAATCTGATACCGTTACCGTTACCCTTACCGTTATTCGTTTCGGTAACCAACCTTGCATTTTACTGATATTATAGTAGGTAAAAAGTTACCTACTATAAATAGGGTAAATTTAAACGGAAATTTATTAGAGTGTATATCAAAATTTTAAATAAATTTTATACAAATGCCTTAAGATCCCAAAACGACTAATTGGGACATAAACGATTATGAGAGAAGGACTCGGATATTATTATTAATAAAATACGTACCAAAAATTAATTTATTTTATTAAAAAAAAAATTTTTGGGTGGTGCTTGAAATTAGCACAACTGTTGTAAATGTACGCTTTTTGTTGGATTTTTACTCACTTTCTGTGGTTTTTTGCGCATTTTTTGTGGATTTTTACGCATTTTATGCGTACATTTACACGTGAAACGTGGTTTTTTACACACATATTTAGTAAATTAACACACTAATTTTAAAATTTCATTTAATTTTTACGCACTTTCAATGTAAAATTACAAATTATTTGTGCACCAACTTAAACACAATGTGCGTATTTTTTTTCAATTACGCACATAGAGTAAATTTACCGAATTTATAGTAGGAGTTCAGTTTCCTACTATAAGTTGGGTAAATTTCAACAGATTTCAATTTATTTTTTTAGTTTTACTTTAAAACAAAAAAAAATTGACTAGAAATTTTGACTGTTACAAAATATCCGTATTTTCATTTAGTTAAATTTTTAAATAACTTGTGAAAAAAGTTAAAAATTATTTTTCTTCTACGAACAACTGTTATTATTGTGAAAAACAACTCAACGGAAAAACTTCAGAAACAACTAAAAAAAAGTGACTGTGTTTATTTTGTGAGTGTATGATTATATTATATCCCTACGGGAAATTTTAACAAACTGTCACCGAACTGCCCCCTTTATATGAAATAGAGTGGCCACTTTTACATGACGTCATAGGAGGGGAAATTGACCCCTTGTGACATGTCACAAGACAAATCCTAGGACAGGTTACTGAACTCTCATAAAAAAGCAAAGTTCAGGGACCTGTTCTGGGATCCCTTTATTTTATTTTATTAATTCAGAGTGCCCACTAAACAAGCTTTATTACATTGAGCATTAATTATGTTCGGAATAGCCCTAACAGCCTGTACCATAAAGGTACAGGTTAATCTCTTTTTTTGTTCTTTTTTCTGCTTCTATTCCCTTTCGTATTTTTTAAGTAAATAACTAAAACAAGTTTAGTTTAGAAACATAAACGGCACTCTGGTTTTCTACATTGAACAATAAACAAGTGAACAGTAAATTGAAAATTGATAAATTTAAAATAAAAGAAATAAAAGAGCAGAAAAGGTTTTTGTAAAATTTGAAATTAACATTAAAAATTGAACTAAACAAAAAAGAAACTAAAATAGTGAAAATTACAATAAGAAAATTAAATGAAAATGAAATATTTTTAAACAAACCAAATAAATTAAAAGTTTTTTGAATTTTGTCCAATATACAACCAAAATAAAACATATAGAAAATAAAACACAATCCCTTGTAAAATCCCTACAACTAAATAAAACTTAAAACTAAATAAAACCAAAAATTAAATTTTAAACTAAAATCAAAAAAGGACCGTGTTATAATTTAGGCAAGCCCTAAACATTTTGGTCCTTCGAACCGGATAGTAAAAGTGAGTGTAAAAAGTGATTATCAAAGTGAGTGTAATAGTGTATGGGAAAAAATTAAATTAAAATTTAAAAAAAATTTATAACTTTAAAAACAAAAAAAACTGACCTACATATTTGTGTAACAAATTAAGCCTTTTAAACCTTTGCTAAGAGGTCACCTTAATTTGCCCTTGGTGAACAACAAAAAATTTAAAAAACAACAACAACAAAAAAGTGTAGTGAAAAACAGCGACAATATCAGGCCAGCTGCAACAAAACACAACGTAAAACAGATCAGCAGCATCATCGACAGCGACTGCAACAGAGCCACAACAGAAAACAACGTCATCGTCAACAAAGCAAGTAAGTAAACAAGAAAAATACATTGTACTGAAAATAACAAGGGGAGAAGAACAAACGAATACAGTTCTTTCAATACAGCATACATTCCTCGAAAATAAAAGAAAAAAAACTTGCTTGTTTCTTGTTAGTGTTACTAACCGACTTGTTGCTACTGCTTTTGTTGAAATAAAAAATAGAGTTGCCGCTTGTCGACATTTTGTCAATTTTCCGGGGACATTTATAATAACAAATCGGGATTGAAAATTTTTTCCCAATTTGTTAGAAGACCCCATTATATCGCTAGCAGGTACTTTTTCACCCATCTAAATTAAATCGTTCCTGAAAATAAAAAATTTGCCGACTTTTTATAAACCTTCTGAAGACATTTTATTGGGAAAAAATTTCCTTTCATTGAAAGTTTTAGCCCCTTTACCCAAGTTTATCGCCTTTTTTGTCTGCCCCTACCTTTTCTAAGCCATCAAATTCAAAATGCCTCTAGAGAAATTCGTTAACTGCACAAATGACTTGCTGGATTTTGAAAGCTTTCATTCTGAGACCGGGGCCGAAGATAATATTCACGCTCTAGAAATTCTTCGCGTCGAACTCGACTCTCTTTGGACCCAAGTCAAAAGAACTTATGAAGAGTGCCGAGACTTAAAGCAGGAACCAGACGAAAAACCAATTGACAAAACTAAACTCCGGAATCGGTACAAAAAGGCCCTAACTGCATATAAAAGTTGTGCTGCTTCCATAAATGCTGAAATTCAAGCACTGTCAGACACAAACGTAACAGGAAACAACTCGGAAAAACAATCGGTCAACGAATCTCCCAGATTAGATAATAATTCTGTCTCTTATATGAGATTGCCCGTATGCGATATGGACCCATTCCTTGGTGACCCCACAAAATGGCCCACTTTCAGAGATCTCTTCACTGCTATATGCATAAGGAGTGAACAAATGGGGAAGGTGGAAAAACTTATCTACCTAAAACAGAAAATTGGTGGCGACGCTTCCACAGTTCTAGGAAACGTCCCTATGACCAATGCAGGCTTCGATATCGCGTGGGAAAGATTATTGAATAGATTCGATAATAAAAGAGAACAAGTTAATGCACAACTTCGAATTCTTTTTGATCTTCCAAACGTTTCAATGGACTCCGCTGCATCTGTTCAGAAACTACAAAGCGCTGCTAATGGGGTGTTAGAGACCCTTCGAACTTTAGACATTAGGTATTGTTGTTGGGACCCAATTATGGTTTTCATTTGCCAAATTAAACTGCCGCGACCATTTGTAGAAGAATTTGAAAATTCTCTTGAGGACTGTGCGGAGATTCCAACGTGGACCCAATTTGACAAATTTTTAACAAAGAAATTTAAGACACTTCATTCAAGTGTCAATATTAAGGCTACAAAATTACCAGGTGTACAATCTCAATCTGAGGACAAATCTTTTAACAGGGCAAAGAAAACTCACTCATTACAAATAAATACAGCACAAATTGAAAACGGGTCAAGACCAAAGAATAATGCGAAACCAAACAAGGGCTCACGAAATGACCCTAACCTCACTTGCCCACATTGTAAAGAGTCGCATGCCTTAAGAAATTGCCCAAAATTTTTGGGAAGAAATGTAAATGACAAAATTCAAATCGTAAGGGTCACAAATGCTTGTTACAATTGTCTTGGTGTTAGTCACAGCGCAAAAGATTGCAAAAGCAAATACAGTTGTAGAATCTGTCGTCAAAAACATAATACTTTGTTGCACAAAGGGACAGAACCACAATCTACAGCCCCGATTTACGACAACGGTACGGTGCGTCCAAGCACAAGCGCCGCAGCCCTCTCTTATAACTTACAGTCCGCTTCAAATTTTGCAATCCCCACGACTACAACACTGACCCTTCGTGCAAAACCCCCAAGCAATATTGAAACTTTACTGTTCACTGCAATAGTAGAAATCGAAACTAGAGGCGAAAGATACCAGGCAAGAGCGATCATCGATCCTGGATCACAAACAACATTCATATCAGACAAGTTAAGAAACAGATTGAAGTTGCCTTCGACACAAAACCCAATTCAGTTTAGCGGTATGACTGATGGTTCGGGTAATTCTACAAAAGCCTGTTTGTTTAACCTCTGCTCCAGAATTGACCCTAATTTCAAGTTAGAGGTCTGGGCACAAGTAGTAAAGAACATGTCTCTACTTTTGCCAACACAAACATTGATTCCTCCACAACTTAGTGAGACTGCAGAATTGGAACTTGCAGACCCTCATTTCTCCCAGAGTCGGCCTGTTGACTTAGTAATCGGCCTCGATATAGGCCCATTAATATTTTGCCGCAAAACACCTATTCGTAATGTAGGATCGTTGTTGGCGCAAAAAACAGTATTTGGCTGGGTAGTAGGGGGACCAGCAAATACATCGACTCAATTAACGAGTGCTACATCGCTAGTCAATACAAAGTCCCTTGACCAAATTCTCACACGCTTTTGGGAGGTGGAGGAAACCCCAAAAAAGATTTTGAGGTCAGAAGAGGACACATTATGCGAAAATAACTTCCAATCTACAACCCGTAGAATCCATAATGGAAGATACTTAGTTACCCTGCCCTTTAAAAATGATAAAGAGTTAGGGAATTCAAGAAATATCGCCATGGCCCAATTTTTAAGAATGGAACGGATTCTTAGCCAAAAGCCTGACATTAAGAAACAGTATGATCAGGTAATTTTGGAATACCTTGAGCTGGGACATATGCGGAAAGTTTCTCCCCTGGATATAAATAGTACCCCAAATTATTACCTGCCGCATCACGCAGTAATAAAACCTGATAGGCTAACCACAAAACTTAGAGTAGTTTTCAACGCCTCCAGCCCGTCTTCAAATAAGAGAAGTTTGAACGACATTTTACATCCAGGACCCATACTTCAACAGGACCTAGTGCTCCAAATACTGAAGTGGAGATTCTTCCGATTTGTCTTCAATGCCGACATCACAAAAATGTATCGGCAAATACTAGTTCACCCCACTCAAACCAAATATCAAAGGATATTATTTAGGAAATCTCCAAATGATCCAATTGAAGATTTTGAACTCCTAACAGTGACGTTTGGAGTTAATTGTGCCCCGTTCCTGGCCATTAGAACGCTGCTCCAAATAGCAGAAGATTTCAAACATACACACCCCTTAGCATCACATATTTTGAAGCAAAATATGTACGTAGATGACGTCTTAGCCGGAGGGCACACCTTAAACGATGCCATTGAATCCCGAAAAGAACTATCTAGTGTTCTAAAATCTGCCGGTTTTGACCTGATGAAATGGACTTCAAACGACCCACGAGTCATCCAGGATTTGCCAAACGAGACACTATTACCTCTTGATTGGTTAAACTTATCCGAAAATGCTGGAACAAAGACCCTTGGGATAAAGTGGAACATTTCTTCAGACTCTTTCACTTTCACAGCCCCAGAAGTCGAAATAAAACAATCGTACACTAAACGCGAAGTGTTATCAACAATTGCAAAATTCTTTGACCCATGCGGATGGCTGGCCCCAATCATTGTCGATGCCAAATTAATCATGCAACAAATTTGGTTAGATAAAATCGACTGGGATGACATCTTGAAAACTCTCACCTACATGAAATGGCAAAAATTCGTACAAAATTGTCCTTTAATCAATACCCTGAAGATACCACGTTGGATTCACTATAGCCCCTCTTGTGACGTGGAGATCCATGGATTTTGCGACGCCTCAGAAAAAGCTTATTCTGCAACATTATACATCAGAATTCAACTTCAAAACTCCGTTCGCACTTTTCTTTTGGCTGCCAAAACCCGTGTTGCCCCTATCAAGAAAGTATCTTTACCCCGTTTAGAGCTATGTGGAGCCCTATTGTTAGCAAATTTAACCTTTGGAATCTTACCAAATCTTCAGGTACAAAATTTTAATGCCTTTTTTTGGACTGACTCTACAATTGTACTCGCCTGGTTAAATAAACCGCCTTGTTCCTGGAATACATTTGTGGGAAATCGAGTTTCTGAAATATCGGAAAAAGTTGGAACTCAAAATTGGCAACATGTCGAATCCAAAGAAAATCCAGCAGATGTCGCTAGCCGCGGGTGTACACCAAAAGAATTGGAAACCCATAACTTATGGTGGTTTGGACCTCCCTGGTTAAAATTACAAAAAAATCAATGGCCCATACCAATTTCTCCGACAGATACAAAAGTTGAAGCAAAACCTACAAAAGTTTTAATAAACACCGTTTATGAAGACCCACTGGTACGCTTTTCATCACTACCCCGTGCTTATAGGGTAATCGCATACGTTTTACGATTATGGCGAAATACGGGCGCAAATCGGTCTCAGCTTCGAATTTCCTCGATAGACATCACACCGGATGAAATTAGAGAGGTCAAAAATCGCCTTATAATTTTGACTCAGAAGCATTGTTTTTCAGATGACTATCAAAAGTTATCACAAAAAGTCAAAATTTCATCCAGCAGCAGCCTTTTGACCCTAAATCCGTTCATAGATGGACAAGGTATCATTCGAGCAAATGGGCGTCTTGTTCAATCGCCAGCCCTAACGTATAACGAACGTCATCCAATTTTGCTGCCTCATAACTCTAAATTCACTCGATTGATTACCGAATTTACCCATAAAATTACGTTACATGGTGGAAATCAACTCATGATTCGAGTTCTAAGAACTGAATTCTGGATATTTAGATTGAGGCCCCTAGTTAAAAGTGTGATACACAATTGCAAAACTTGTGTCTTATACAAAAAACAGACACAAAATCAAATCATGGCTTCATTGCCGCCGGAAAGAACAAATATCTCCCGACCTTTCGAAACTACGGGAGTCGATTACGCAGGCCCCTTTGACATACGAAATTTCACTGGCCGAGCATGTCTCATCACAAAGGGATACGTCTGCATTTTCGTGTGTTTTACTACAAAAGCCGTACATCTCGAAGCAGTAAGTGATCTGTCTTCTCAAGCGTTTTTAGCCGCATTTGCACGTTTTATTGGAAGACGTGGATGCCCAGCTCTAGTCTATTCCGACAATGGAACAAATTTCGTCGGTGCAGCAGAACTTATCAAAAAAGACCGCCTAGAGTTTATAAAAAATCTGAAAACCCAGGTGATTCATCATTATAGCCATCAAAATCTTGACTGGAAATTTATTCCTCCCGGTGCCCCTCACATGGGCGGACTTTGGGAGGCAGGCGTAAAATCTTTCAAAACCCATTTAAGAAAAATGATTCCCAATATGAAATTTACTTTTGAAGAGCTGTCTACAATTTTGACTCGAATTGAGTCCTGTTTAAACTCTAGACCTTTAAGTCCTGCTAGCGATGACCCTAATGACCTATCTCCATTGACCCCTGGACACTTTCTCATTGGCGCTCCATTAATGACCCCAGCCGAACCTGAATTATGCACTGAAAATTTGACGTTAATCAACCGCTGGAAACGCATCAAGGTCATCTATCAATCTTTTTGCCAAAGATGGAAATCTGAATATTTAACTGAACTTCATCGCAGATATAAATGGAAAAATCAACGAGAAAACGTTAAAGTCAATGATCTGGTCGTCATCAAAGACAATAATCTTCCACCCAACGAATGGAAATTAGGCCGTATTGTTAAAACTTACTTAGGATCCGATAAAAACACTCGAGTAGTTGACGTACGGACCGCTACGGGAATAATTACTAGACCTATTACAAAAATAGTTGTGTTATACACAGACTAATATGACCTTCTTCAAAATTTTCTCCATGTTAAAACCTTTTCTTCTCTCATACTTACAGACATGGCTTACGTCAAAAATCGACCTTCACATTGGCGCTGGTCGTGTGGCCTATGTAATGAGGACCACTCTATAAGAACATGCAACAAATTTTTAAGAGCTTCCGATTATGAACGTTATGAAGTAGCATTGTTAAAAAGCTATTGTTTAAACTGTCTTGCACGATCGCATCGCACGCAAGATTGCAAGGCAGAAGGAGGATGTCGTGTATGTAACCAACGCCACAATACATACCTACATGATGCCCCACAGCTACAAAAGAATAGCCTCTTAAAATTAAATCGTGCTGACAAAAAAGAGATAAAATTGGAAAAGTCTACATCCGTAATGACGCAAACATCAACAATAACTCCATTTATGTGGCCCAACGTTTTTATACCGACATCCACAGTTAGAATTGCCCCCAAAGGAAAGTCCGACGTATGGTCGTACGTAAGAGCCGTAATCAACCAATCCTCTAATGTTACCAAAATTGCGTCAACGACAGCAAAAAGGTTGGGTCTTTTGGCAACAGAAAAGAAAGGTCATCGCTTTGTGCTTGTCAACATACGATCACGCAACACGAAAAATAAGTTTAATGAACACGTTATGGCATTGCTTACGGATGACCTACCTCGTCGACCTTATCCAGCCCCAATTAAGGACAATCCTTATGAGGAGTTCACCGAGGACACACTAGCGGACATAGACGCACGTTCTAACACTTTACTTGAGATGGAATTTGGCAGCGATGTGTATTCTACATTAAGACGTGATGGCGTAATTCAGCTGGAGATGGGAGAAGTTATTGCCCAAAAAACAGCCCTGGGCTATGTATTCTCGGGACCAAGTACAAAGCCATATTAGATGTCTCACCAAGTCATGGGGGCCGGAATGTTCGGAATAGCCCTAACAGCCTGTACCATAAAGGTACAGGTTAATCTCTTTTTTTGTTCTTTTTTCTGCTTCTATTCCCTTTCGTATTTTTTAAGTAAATAACTAAAACAAGTTTAGTTTAGAAACATAAACGGCACTCTGGTTTTCTACATTGAACAATAAACAAGTGAACAGTAAATTGAAAATTGATAAATTTAAAATAAAAGAAATAAAAGAGCAGAAAAGGTTTTTGTAAAATTTGAAATTAACATTAAAATTGAACTAAACAAAAAAGAAACTAAAATAGTGAAAATTACAATAAGAAAATTAAATGAAAATGAAATATTTTTAAACAAACCAAATAAATTAAAAGTTTTTTGAATTTTGTCCAATATACAACCAAAATAAAACATATAGAAAATAAAACACAATCCCTTGTAAAATCCCTACAACTAAATAAAACTTAAAACTAAATAAAACCAAAAATTAAATTTTAAACTAAAATCAAAAAAGGACCGTGTTATAATTTAGGCAAGCCCTAAACAAATTATAATAATCATTAATTACAATAATTATTATTGCTTTCGTTTAATATCAACATTTAAAAAGTCGTAAAAAATAATTAAAAAATTTTTATACGTAAATAAGCGCCCTTTGCTCCAGTGAGAGTTAGAGGAAGATATATAAATGATACCACCACTTTACTAGATAAGTCACAACGGAGTAGTAATTTGGAAGATGACAAAGTAAATTGTGATAATTTTATGTTGTTTTTGTTATTTCTTTGGGATTTAAGATGTTTATTAACGCTCCTACTTGAAAACATGAAATTCTCATTGAGTTGAAGCTAACAAATATTTCTAGAAATTCTAAAAGGTCGTCCCTTAATTATTTTCTTAGGCCAGAATTAAATCCGGATAGGTACAAGCCTACAGCAAATCCTTTATCACAATTTTTTAAAAAAAGTTTTGAGATTTTAGCACTTTTACTTTAATAAAGAATTAATATTTTTTAAACATTTTTGTAATTTTCTACCAATTTCGATTAATCGATAAATCGTATGAAATTATTCGTTATTCGAAATTTGGATATTTTAAATTATTCGAACAATTTTTGAGAAAAATTGTTCGATTAATCGAATAACGATTAATCGATTGAATACCCTAGTATACACACAGGAAAAAAATTGCCAACCGAATTGTTAAGCCTATTTTGGTTTCTACAACCAATAAATTCGGTTGGTGAAACCATATTGTAATGTGATTGCTAAATATTTTGAGGATTGCAACTAAAATTCAGTTGTATAAACAGAATTTTGTTGTGAAAACCAGTATTCGGTTGCACCAACCTATTTTTTTCGGCAACTGGTTCGTGTTTCATGTGAAGCAACTGTTGTGCTTCATAAAAAGAAAAATATTTTTCACAAAAATCAATTTCTTTAAAAATTGGGTAGAATTTCTTTTCGCGCAAATTTATTATTCAAGACTATTACTTTTCTTGAATTGTGGGTTTATATTTTGTCTTTAGTGAACAATAGTTTATATCAAAATTGTGTAAACATTGGATATGCACTAAAATATTTAAAAACAAATCGAAATTTTTACATAAATTTTAATGATTCCTTTATACACTAATAGAAAATGTCTGTAACAAATTTAGTTAAAACTACTAAAAATTAGTTAAAAATGATGTTGCGGAAAAATGATGTTGCAGATTACTTTTGCAATATAAACTAAAACATAAAAATAAGATAGGAACAGCAAAAATAAAACTGTAAATATACAAAATTTTACTAATATTTGAGTTAGATTTTTGTTAATAGAAAATAACAAATTAACCTGCTAAAATTAGAAAAATATTTTTCTAAATTATTAGTAGCCTTAACAATCCAAAAAAATGTAAAATGTTCGAAGTTGTCTTTCACTTTTTTTAAACAGCAGTTTACAATTTTTTAGCAAATATTTCTGTTGATTTTAGTTGGATAGACTGCTACTTGCATTCAACTAAATTTAGGTGAAAAAACTTTTGTAGATATACCAGTTTTTGCTATTTTCAGTCTACTAATATTTAGCAAAATTTTCTGCAGATTTTACAGTACAATTTGTCATTGTCAATTAACTAAAAGTTAACCTAAATATAACTAAAATTCTGTATAGTTTTATTTTTGCTGTTCTTATTTTACTAGTATTTAGATTAAAAACTCTGCTAATTTCAGCAATTTTTTCTGCAACACCATTTTGAACCAATTTTTAGTGAACTATTCTGCTATTTTTACACATTTATTTCTATGAGTGCATGAAAATCTGTTGTTAACTGTTAAAACACTGTTTTTAATGTAAAGTTTGGTTGAAATTTTGTTTTGCTATTTTCATACAAAATATTTTTCATTATAGTATCTACTTTTGTATAATGTAAAATTGTAAAAATGGTGACTAAACTAAAATATGAGTACTTTTTGAATCCTGAAAAAATCTTTGTACATAAAAATATATTATTATACTTGAATGAAAGCTTAACCTTGGTATATTCCAAGACCATAAATAATTTTTAAAATTTTGTAGTTAAATTCTACCTCATTGAGTTTTAATTAAATGTGTGTAGAAAATACTCAGATCTCGATCAAATTTTCATTAAAAAAATGTATCTATATTTCTTATATAATAAAAAATGGTTTCATTTACAATTTAAATAACCATTTGACCCCTTTAAAGTTCAAGGGGAACATATTTCTAAGGTTCCTGTAAATATGAAGGTTTTTAAGAGTTCGCACTAAATATGGAATCTTTAATTTTTACAACTATATATTTTATAAAAAAAATTTTCTTGCGAAAACAATATCACAACTGATATTTAATTAAAGTTTATTCTTAAAAAATATTCTTTTTACAGTTTGATAAACTTTTCATAAAAAATAGTTCCCGAAAGAAAACCATCTCAAATTATCTTTTGGAAAATGTACATAATCATATTCATTTTCAGTTTTTTTCTTAATGGAAAATTTCATAAAAAAAAGTATTTACTTTCGTAAGTACTTCCTCATTTGTGTATTCTTTTTCTTGTATTTGATTATTGTCTGATTACACTATGGAACATTTTTGGGATTATTGTCTGGGGGGTGAGAAATTCCAAGTCAGGGTGATGGTACTAGGTCAGTATAGTAAAACCCTCAAAGGGTTTGGCGTTCGTATGTGTCATTTTTTTTATGACCTTTTAAATTTTTTCTTTATCTTGATGTTTTTTCGCTTAGTTGTAACATTTTGGCAAAAACGTAGTTTAACATAACTCGAGAACCACTTGTCCGATTTTGATGAAACAAATTTAGAAAAATTTAGAATTACAATTTCTCTAATCTGTTTCTATACCGTTTTCCTATATGTGCAACACTTTCGAAGTTAAAAATAAATGTATGAAGGGAAAAAAGTATTTTTTGCCTAAAAATTTAAATATTTTTTTTTTTTAATTCATAAAAAATCCAAAATGGAAAAAAGTGCCAAAACTAATTACTTTCGCGTAAAGTCACATAACTCATGAGCAAAAAAAGGCATAGATCATGAAAATCGATGCACGCGTTTCTCATTTATTCACAATTAGGTAAATGTATGAATTTCAAAAATTTTTAAATTTAAAGAAGGTAAGTTATAATATCACATTCATTTCCCATGATTTTCCATCTTAACAAATTAATTTTTTCCAATCAGGCGTACTAAATGGTCCAGATATACGAAAGCTGATAAAAAGTGACGCATTCAACAATATTTTGATTGACGCTGAATTGAATGCATGGCAGGCAATCAAAGAAGTAATAGAAGGCTTGTAGGGAAAGCATCGTTCTAACAACTACGATGTTTCTGTCGCAAGGATGTTAAGAGCATTCTCGGAAATTGGTGTCCACATGTCCTTGAAAATCCATTATTTACATCATCATCTGGACTACTTCAGCAAACAATTGGCTACCGAATCTGATGAACAAGGTGAACGCTATCATCAAGTTGCTATGCCATTTGAAATGAGGTAATACTGATCTTTTATTTTTTCAAACTCATTTTAATAAAACAAAAACTTACAGATATAGAGGCAAAAAGTCGCCGAGTGCAATAATTGCGGAAATTTTCTGGTGGAGTAAGTTAGTGTGGCAAGACAAGGATGATCTTGATGATAAAGAATTTTCAGGAGATGCAGAAGGGCCAACAGTGGAGTCACACATTGACATTATGTGTGGTTCAGAAACTGATGATAGCGATGAATGCGATGCCACTAGTCCCGAACAACCACCATCGAAAAAGTCTAGGCAATATTTATTAAAATAAATAAAAATAAATAAATAAAATAAAAATAAAAAATTATAAAAATGTTTACTTAATTTTTTTAGTAGTTTATGGCCAGAAGTCTGGAGTTATTGGGGAAAATTTATGAAAAAGGCGATAAATGACACTTTTTTGAATAAAAACAAATATCAATATTCTTGTCAAAATGGGATACCTTCACTTAATTGTAAATAAAAGCAGAACGCGTTAAATTTTGTTTATAGGTTATGTGACTTTACATGAAATTAATAACACTTGATCCTTTTTTCCGTTTTGGATTTTTTATGAATTTAAAAAAAAAAATTTTAATTTTTAGGCAAAAAAATATTTTTTTTCTCCACAAATTTATTTTTACCGGCAAAACTGTTGATTATAGAAAAACGTTATATGAACGGATTAAAGAAATTGTAATTCTAAATTTTTCTAAATTTGTTTCATCAAAATCGGACAAGTGGTTCTCGAGTTATGTTAAACTACGTTTTTGCCAAAATGTTACAACTAAGCGAAAAAACATCAAGATAAGGAAAAAATTTAAAAGGTCATAAAAAAAAGATGACACATACGAACGCCAAACCCTTTGAGGGTTTTACTATACTGACCTAGTACCATCAGCCTGACTTGGAATTTCTCACCCCCCAGATTGGCTGTTGTACTGTGTTATCTTCAGGATCTAAAAATTAGAGTATAGGGGTGATTTTTGTTAAATTGCTTTAGAACAGTTTTTGATTTTGGAACCACTTTGTATGTTACTTCCTGTTTTAATTTTTTTTCCTTTCCCTTTTTTTCTTTCCTTTTCCCTTTTTTCTTTTCTTTCCTTTTTTTTCGTTTCCGATTTCGGTTTGGGGGGGGATGGGAAATTCCCCCCCCCCCCGCTTGAAACCGCGCATGGTCATATATAATTATAAATGATCATATATAACATAATATATGATCACATATGGTGGCATATAAGCCATATATTTTGAGATATAATAATGTGTGGTCTCTTATAAAAATTTGTTGGTTGTATGGTGTAAGATATTTTTATATATAACTAGCGGGCAAGCCCGCTAGATTTAGCGGCATGCCTTAGGCCTAGTTTTTGGGATGTCAGTTACACCGAAAACGAATTTTGCCGTATCGGGCAAGCCCGCTACATTGTTAACGAATATTTAAAATGTAATTTATTTTGTATAGGAATTAAATATTTTTATGAACGTAAAATACAATGGTCCTTACTATAAAAGAGTATTTTAAATTTATAGTCGACTTTATTTTTAATCATATGGTTTTGTTCATTTTATGTATGAAAACCCTATAAAAATATTCATATTTTCAAACATTTTGACTGATTGAAAATAAATTAACCAATTAGAATTCTCCAAAAATAAATCAAGTCAAGGCATACTGCTACCCAATATTTAAGTCGATAAAAGTCCCCTTGGATGCGAATGCTTATTAGGAGCTTATAAAAAAAAATTAATAATTGTGAAAATTATTATTCAGAGGAAGCCTAGGTTAAAACAAATTGTCTAATTTTAAGTAAAAATAAAATCAAATAGACACACATAATAATTAACAACAAATAACGATGACGATGTGAGGGCTGTGGTGTAATGGTTAGCGCAATGAACTGTTACACATGTGGTAGCGGGTTCGATCCCCAGCTACCGCAACATCTATTTGGAAAAATAATGTGTATGGCTTTTCTATCATTAATACAGTGTCCTCCTTCACTATTCCCATAGCACTTAACCCCACCGAAGTAGAATAATATAACAGGACTTTGAAATAAACAGCCTCAACAAAAGTTCGCCAACTCACCATCAAATTGCGCGCAACAACTATTCTAAAATTCAACATCTCGCTCAATTACAGTGTTGCCATATTTAAGTCCTTTCATATTTCACCACCTCCTATCTCTTCTTTATCACCTTTCCAAATAAAGCAATACGCTGAATAAGGTTGGATTAGATTAGGTTAATACTATAAGTGCTGCCTGGTTGTCATAGTAACGCCAAGGCTTGGTTGTCATAGCAACACGAAAATTTTATAAGATAAGGAATAAGGATTAAGATTAATATTAGCATAGCAACACGAAGGTTGTCATAGAAAAACGAAGGTTGTCATAGCAATACGAAAATTTTATATGTAGGGACGCCCTAATCCCCTAGCGGTATGAAAAGTATCTTACGACCTATTCTCATACCTACACTCAAAAAAATAAGTTAGTAGAAAAATTAGTAAAACGTCTTGTATATCAAGTGTACTAGTTTTCAGCAATTTTTTTGCTGAAATTGCGTTTTCAGCAAAAATTTTAGTTATATTTTTTTAGCACTAAACTAATTTTGAACTAATGTTTTACTAATTTATTTTGCTACAAAAATTGTGCTGTTAACCGTATTCATAGCGTGGACGACAACCAGATAGACAAGATGTAGATGTCGCAGCTTGTCTGGAAACGGAAATGACAAAAAAAGAAAAACAACTCTACACATATTCTATATTTAAATTTTCAGCAAATAAATTAACTAAAGTAAAATTTCGCTACAAGTTTTTTCAGTCTACTAATATTCAGCAAAAAGTTTAGTGATTTTAGCAAGGATTTTTTTCATTTGCAGTCGACTAAACTGTTAGCAAAACTTTTGCTGAAGAAATTTTGCTGAAATTACCAACTTTTTTGCAAGCACGCTCCTGACTAAAAATTTGCTGGCACAGCAACATTTTTTGCTGACTTTACTGACTTTTTTTTTTGAGTGTACCAAATACACATACAAAATTTTATAAAAATCGGTCGAGCCGTTTCGGAGGAGTTCGACCACAAACACCGTGACACGAGAATTTTATATATATAGATTATATATTATATTAAATTCTATAAGATATAATTACATATGATTCTATATATGGTGCAAGATTAACAATATAATTTGAGATATGATTATATATGGTCCCACGTCAGTAATATTTTCTATGTGTTTAAGGAGTGAGATCATAAAAATGTTAACACACATAAAGTTAATTAAAAAACAAACCACCGAATTTTAAGACTTCAAACCAAATTTTTTTAAATGAAATTTAATACAAAATCAAACAAAAAAACCGCATGGAATTCTAACCACTACGAACAAAGTTATCCACTTTTTCCCGAAACCCTACCATTTAGGCTTTTATGGTAGTTTCTGTCACCTTTTTTGAGCAGGTGGTCCATCTACGTTTGAAATCTTGCATGTCCTGGAAGACCTTTTTTGTGCCCTTTAATTCTCTTTTAATAAGAACCCAATATCTCTCCACTGGCCTAAGCTCCGGGCAGTTTGGTGGATTTGTCATTATTACCATTATACCACTCCAGCGCTTTCTTGCTGTAGTGACAAGCTGCTAAATCGGGCCAAAAGTAAGTGGATACATTGTGCTAACTCAAAAATGGAAGAAGTCTCTTCTGCAAACACTCCTTCATATAAATTTCGCTGTTTATAGAGCCAGATGTCACAAATGACTGGCTTCTTTGGCCGCAGCTATATATGGCTTGCCATACTAGGAATTTTTTAGGGAATTTCGTTTGCTTTTTCTGCCTAAATTTTTCCGCAACATTTCTTCGAAAATCGGAAACATAAAATTCTTGACCAGGGAGCTGCGAAAAATCAGCCAGGACATAAGTTTCGTCGTCCATTACACAACAGTTGTATTTTTGTATAAAATTTGATTTCAATTTTCGAGCTCTGGTTTTGGCCTCCAAATTTTTAAAAGCGTTTCTATCTGGAACTTTGTAGGACTTTAGTCCTGCCTTACGTTTCACTTTACGTACAAAAAAGTCCGAGTATTGGGCTAACCGAGCTGTTTTTCTGCCAGATATGTTAGGAGCTCTCTTAAGGTTGCTTTTAACTTTATATGCCTTACCAATGTTACGATAACCAGTCCTTGTTCCTGTTCCAGGCTTCCTTTCAATTGTTATGTGTTCCAGATACCTTTTTACCACTTTTGAAACTGTTTGGCTGCATACATTAGTCTCTTTTGCAATTTTTTTGTATGTCCATGTTTGGTTTTGTTGAAAATATTTAATTATTTTTGAACGCACTTTTCTTTCATCGTCCATTGTGTAAAAAATTGCAAATAAAAACTCATTATGTAAATTAATTTATTAACTGACATATTTTTAAAATATAAATTGCCGAAAAAAAAAATATGAGAAGCTTTAAACCAAAGTTATAGGCAAAAATGTGTGTTAACATTTTTATGATCTCACTCCTTAATATATAATTACTAACGGACGAAGCCCGCTACGTTGTTAGCGTGCCTTAAAGTTAAGAATTAAATTTCTTTTAGAAGATAAAATAAAACACAATATTTGTTGTTAAGGTAAAATAATTGTTAAGGTAAATTTATTGTAATGTTTAAGTACAAATACTATTTTTTGTCTCTTTATTTTTATCCCTCATACATATCGCAGCGTCCTCCTTCGGTGTTCCCATAGCACTTAACCCCATCGAAGTAAAATAATATAATAGGGCTATGAACTAAAAAAGCTTCAACAAAGTTCGCCAACTCACCATCAGATGGCGCGCAACAACTGTTCTAAAATTCAACATCTCGCGCAATTACAGTGTTGCCATATTTGAAGCCCTTCATCTTTCACCACCTTTTCACTTCTCTATCCCCTTTCCAAAGGAAGCAACACGTTAATTAATAGGAAGAATTTCCTGAGTGTTGCTTCCCTTAAAAAAAAAATAAAATAAAAATATAAATAAATCATTTAGTATACCAACACGTGAGCATGTAACAACTAATTGTCTGTTGTTCAAGCCATCGGCTTAGATAGGTCGTATTTGTGGTTGGGTGTGGGGGGAAGCTGCGCTCCCCCACAATTTTTTTAAATTCGCTTTTTTATTTAAAGTACAGTTTTTATAATAAAAGCTTTCACCCAGCCACCACAAATAAATAATTCTGACACAACAATGGGTTTAAATAAATAAATATTTGATCACTTTTTCTCATGAAAGTGGATTGTTAGTAATGAATCCATTATAAATTGCAATATACGTGTGTATGTCAAGATAATTTGGTAAAGTGCGAACTTAGGTATATAAAACCGTAAGTAGTTTTGTTCATTTGTGTTTTGAATGAAAATCAATAACGTAATGCAGGGTTGGAAAGCATTTTATAATATTAAAGATAGCGGGCAAAGCCCGCTACGTTGTTGGCGTGCCTTAAAGTTTTTTTAATTCCAGTTTATGTAAAGGTAGACCTGGCAATTCAAGTAAATTCACAAATTCAGTTGGAAAATTTACTGCGTCGGTTTCTTCCACCGTTGCTTCGTTACCTGCAGTTTAAATATCAGAATATATAAGTTCCATTCCTTTTCTAAGGTTTTTTCTCTTTTAGAAAATTTGTTTAACTTTTTGGAGAGTATGTTTCAATGCTACATAAGTTTCATATTCCGTCGATAGTGTTTGAACAGGTGATTAAAAGGGGTTCTTCACCCCCTTTTTGTTCCTCCCAGTAAAAATTCTAATTATATATAATCTTACCTCAATCGCATGCGAAATTTCAAGTACCAAACTCCGGCAGTTTGAGTCATTCAAATTCCATTCCATTTTGTTTAACAATTTTAGGGTTACAATGCAACTCCTTGCAAGATTCCATTTCGTTCACCATTCCATTGCATTTCGTTCCCATTATCTGTTATTACAATTCCACTCGCTCCCCGTTTCATTCCACTTCGTTCCTACTGTCTTCTGTATCGATATTGATATCAGTCGCTTCTATTTCCATTCCATTTCTTTGCACTTGCTCGGTTCAATTCCTCTTTTAACTGCAGTGTTTCAATTCCACTCGTTCCCCATTCTATGCCATCTCGCTGCTCATTCCATTTCGTTCTATAGTCCATTCCATTTCATTTCCTCTTCCAATCCATTTCCATTGTCTACAATTTCAATTCCACTCGTTCAACGCTTATATCCATTTCGTTCCACTTGTGTAGTGTTTCAATTCCACTCGTTTCGTATTTAGTTTCTTAATTTTAGTGTTCTATATACACTTGTTCTTTAAGTTTTAGGTTTCTAGTTAAGACGCAGACGTTAAAGGGGGGGGGGGGCAATTTTCCCCTTTTGAAGCACCATTTTTACCACGTTCCTGTCCAAAGTCCTAAAAATGCCTTGTCGATAAGTTAGCCCATACTCCAAGGAAAACATATTATAGATTACAGGTTTCTAGCCGAAGGATTCGGTTAGGCCATCAAGGCGGAGAATTATCTCGTTTTTACCCCTCCCGGTAGGAATTTCAAAAATTCCGTCTTAGAGGACGTCTGCGTTGGAGGAGAAATCTATCCAACAGTTTGGCCAGGCCGTGAAGAGGGAAGTTTTTTCCCTTTTTACCCCTCCCGGTATGAATGTCCAAAAATTTCGTCTTAGGGGATGTCCACGTTGGAGAAGGAACCCAAATACCGAATTTAAGCTCCCTAGTTCCAGCAGTTTGGCCAGACCGTTAAGGGGGAGACTTTTCCTGTTTTTGACCCTACCTGTGGAAATTTCCAAAAATCTCATCTTAGCGGATGTCTACAATAGAGGAGGAACTTTAATACCAAATTTCAACTTCCTACCTCCAGCGGATTGGGCAGGCCTTTAAGCGGCACTTTTCGCTTCATTAATCCCCATTTTTGCAATGTCCCTGTCCAAAATTCCAAAAAGCACCTTCCCGATAAGTAAGCCCATACTCCAAGGAACATATGTTTTACATTTCAGGTTTCTAGCCAACTTTTCCTATTTGTGCCCCTCTCGGTAGGAATTTCCGAAAATCCACCGACAGGGAATTTCAGCTTCCTAGTTCCAGCAGTTTGAGCAGGCTGTAAAGGGAGACACTTTTTCTTTTTTTGTCCCTCCCGGTTGGAATTAGGCTGGAAGAGGAACCTAAATACCGAATTTCAGCTTCCTAGTTCCAGCAATTTGGACAGGTCGTTAAGGGGCCACTTTCCCTTTTTGAGCCCCCAATTTATAACGACGCTGTCCAAAATTAACAAAAAGTATCTTTAGCCCTTACTCCAAGGACCCACATTTTAAATTTCAGGTTTCCAGCCGAAGTGGTTTTTACAGGCCACCAAGGGGAGGCTTTTCTTCTTTTTGCCCCTCCCTTTAGGAATTTACGAAAATTCCATCTTCGTGGCTATCTGCGATGGATGAGGAACATTCATACCAAATTTCAACTTCATTGCATCAGCGGTTAGGCAGGCCGTTATTGGGTACATTTTTCCCTTTCAACCACCATTTTTACTATGTTCCTGTTCCAAAATAGAAAAATTGCGTTGCCGGTGAGTTAGTCCTACTCCAGGGAATACATATTTAAAATTTTAGGTTGGCCGAAAGGGATTGGGCAGGCCGTCAAGGAGGAGACTTTTCCCCTTATTTCCCCTCCCAAAAGGAATTTCAAAAATTCCGTCTAAGCGGACGCCTACACAGAAGGAGGAACTAACATTCCGATTTTCCTTTTGGGATATCCTGTAGGGAATTCCAAAAATACAAACTGAGTCGATGTCTACTACAGTGGAGGAACCTTTATAGCAAATTTCAACTTCTTACCTCCAGTGGTTTGGGCAGGCACTTTTCCAATTTGTGAGACTTTTCCCCTTTTTGCCCGTTCCGGTAGGAATTTCCAAAAATCCCGTCTTAGCGCAGGTCTATGCCGAATATCAAGAAACCTTGTTTTAGTGGAGATATCCGTGGGGGAGGAAAAAAAGCACTTTTTTTGAAATTATATTTTTTAAATGGTACTTTTTGGAAAAAGCGAAATTTTTTGGAAAAAGATACTTTGTTTTTACAAAGTACTTTATTTGTACTTTTTTTGAAAAAGGTATTTTTTTGGAAAAATGTATTTTTTTTTTGGAAAAAGGTACTTTTTTGGAAAAAAGTCCCCCTTTTGCCCCTCCCGATAAGAATTTCCAAAAATGCCGTTTCAACGGACGTCTACACCGGTCGAGGAACCAACTTTATAGCTCCTGCAATTTGAGCAGGCCGTCAAGGGGGAGACTTTTTCCCCTTTTTGCGCCTCCCTGTAAAAATTTCCAAAAATCCCGTCTTGGTGGATGTCTACGATAGTGGAGGAACCTTTATACCAAATTTCAACTTCCTACCTCCAGCGGTTTGGCCAGGCCGTCAAGGGGGGCCTCTTTTCCCTTTTTAACCCCCATTTTGACAACGTCCCTGTCCATAATTTTAGAAAGTACTTTCCAGAAAAGTTAGCCCCTACTCCAAGAAACACATATCTGAAATTTCAGATTTCTAGCCAAAGGGGTTTTGGCAGGCCGTCAAGGGGGAGACTTTCCCCCTTTTTGCCCGTTCCGGTAGGAATTTCCAAAAATCCCGTCTTAGCGGACATCTACGCCGAAAGAGGAACCTACATACCAAATTTCAACTTCCTAGCTTCAGCGGTTTGGGCTGGGCGATGTTGAGTCAGTCAGTCACTCACGCTATTCTTTTATTCTTTTTACTATCGAATCCCAGCTGGGGAACAAAAAATTTTTTTTTTTATTTTTTTAACTCAATTTTATTTACATGTAAATAGTTTTTTTTTACAGTTTTTGTGGGCGCTGTGGTGTAATGGTTAGCGCGTGGGACTGTTACACGTGAGGTTGCGGGTTCGAGCTCCAACCAACATCAATTATGAAAAATAGTAATATGTATGAGTTTTTTCTATCCCTCATACATACCGCAGCGTCCTCCTTCAGTGTTCCCATAGCACTTAACCCCACCGAAGTAAAATAATATAACAGGGCTATGAACTAAAAAGCTTCACCAAAGTTCGCCAACTCACCATCAGATGGCGCGCAACAACTGTTCTAAAAATTCAACATCTCGCGCAATTACAGTGTTGCCATATTTGAAGCCCTTCATCTTTCAACACCTTTAACTTCTTCTCTATCCCCTTTCCAAAGGAAGCAACACGATAATTAATAGGAAGAATTTCCTGAGTGTTGCTTCTCTTAAAAAAAAAAAAAAAAAAAAAAAAGATCTTAAAAAAATTAACCCATTTTCTGCCAACAGCACCTGAAGGTTATGTTTACTGCAACTTGGGATTAATAATATTTTAATATGTAATTATATATTGTCATACACATAATTATATATGTGACTAAGTTACTACCCAGCAAAATCTTTCATTAACAAATAAGTGGTTATACATACTATATAATGAAACTAAAATTTTTTACTGCTTATAATTCGGCGTCAGTTCTAGTTATTTTTGTTAGACTACTTATTTAATTAAAAATATAATTTGATATTGGTAACTACTTATTTTTTAACCACTAATTAGTATATGAGTAAGCCTTATTTTTTAACAACTTGTAACCACTTATTATTTAACTTGAATAACTAATTATTTTGGTAACTACTTATTTTATATATTTTTAAAATGCAGCGGGTAAGCGGGTGCACAAATTTTGTGTGTTTTTTCCTGGAGCGAATATGGACAACTACTTACAATAACTACCTTGTCGAACAAAAATAATGAGTTTTGACACCGAATTATATGTAGTAGACCCTAATTCTACTGCTTATTATTTGGATATTAGTAATGAGCACCCATTACTGAGATTTTGCTGGGTATTATCGAATCCCAGCTCGGGCACAAAAAAAAATTTTTTTATTTTTTTTTAACACACTTTGATTTAGTTATAAATATTTTTTTTACAGATCTTAAAAAGATTAAACCATTTTGTGTCAACAGCATCTGCAAATTACGTTTTCAATTAATTGTATTTTAAATATATAATTAGATATCGTAATATATAAAAAATTAGTTAAAGTTCTGAATTTAAGTTCTTCAAGAGCGAAAATGATTTTTTTTGTAATATTTGGCAATATGCTTATGCTAATTTTTGTACTACTACTTTTTTTAATACCAACAAAATAACTTGTGAAAAAGTGTTGGATAAGAATATTTTTTCCAAAGGATTGCTAAGCTTATACATGTCATACCTTATTTAAAAGACATTTATATTAGAGATGGGCGCGTGAGTGAATTTTGACTCACGCTCACGAAAGAAAAATAATAATCACGCACGACTCACGCACGAACATTTTTTTTATAATCACGCTCACTCACGCTCACGTGATTAATTTTAATCACGCTCACGAAGTACTCACGCTCACGAAATACTCACGAAAAATATGAAATTTGTTTTTATCCATGGATGGTAACCGAAACGATGCGGTTATCGGTAAGGGTAACGCTATTTTAGATTATTTCGGTAACGGAATTTTAAAGAAAACGCTATTTCATTTATTTTGGTATCGGTATTTTAAGAGTAACGGTTTTTCAGTAATTTCGGTAACGATATTTTAAGGATAACAGTTTTTTGATTATTTCGGTAACGGTATTTTAAGGATATCGGTAGTAAGTTTTTTCGAGGTCCCTCAATTTTCTTTAAGAAAAACAAACAGAACCAATTTACCAACTTAATGTACGAAAAGCATTCAATAATCCAGTGCAAAAAAGAAAATTTAAAATGTCGGTAACGGTATTTTAGGGGTAACGGTATTTCATTTACATCGGTAAGGGTATTCTAAGGGTATCGATATTTAATTTATTTCGGTATCGATATTTTAAGGGTAACGGTATTTCGGTTAATTCGGTAACGGTATTTTAAAGATAGCGGTATTTCGGTAAAGGTATTTTAGGGGTAACGGTAGTCAGTTGAAAGGGTTTTGAATCGATAACGGTATTTTAGCGGTATTGCTGGTATTTTATCTTAATTATTTAAGGAAACTTTCTTTATTGAATATAAGGGGGTTATTTTGTAATAAATACGCAACGCCTTGCGTTGCGTTGTTTTTCATACAAATTGTTTTTGTGACAATAACAATTTACACACAAATCAAAAATAACCCACTAAGTTTTATTTATTTAGGGCCATTAACAATAAGCAAATTAACCTAAAGGTTGAGCTAACTTTGAATTTTTTAACTTTCAGTTTGTGTTCTTCAGGTTATTTGTTTATTATTATTATTAGAATTAAAATTAGCTTAACTATAAAAATTTTTTTTTTTAATTTAACTAATATGCAAGTGCTTGTGCAAATATAAATATTACTGACACTTTAGAAAAACTTTTATTTTCTATTGTTGATTATACTTGAATGGATGTCACTACATTGCTAGATCTGTCAAAACAACAGAGTAGCATATTGGAAGATGACAATGCAAATTGTGGTATTTTTTGTTGTTTTTTCTTTGATATTTTAAATGTTTCGAAATGCTCCTAGACGAGAACAAGAAATTCTCATTGAGTTTGCACTTTAACTTAACAAATATTTCTAGAAATACTAAAAACGTCGCCCCTGACAATTGCTTTATTCAAGAATAAAATTTGAATGCTTTTAAAACATTATTTTTCATAATTTGTTAATTAGGTTTTGGGATTTTAGCGCATTTAATGCCTTTAATTTAATTTTATGTTTAAAATTTTTAAATAACTTAAAAAATTCACTGTAAATCTTTAAATGTTATTCCAAATTTTTGTGGAGGAACAAAATTTTTCAATGTTTTGTACAGGAAGTCGATTTCTTCTTTACATCAGAATTCTGGCAGGAATAGAAAACACCCGTTCGCTAGTACCTGAACTGACTGGAATACACATTATTTGAAGGAGGGGAAGATCTCTGGAATTTATCCAAAATTGTAAATTATCGCAATCTAGTTTAATATAATCACGCAAACTCACGCACAAAATTTACTCACTCATGACTCACGCACGAAGATTTTTTAACTCACGCTCACGCACGACTCACGTGAGTGCTATCATTTTAACTCACGATCACGCGTGAATTTGGGAAAGTGTTAAAAAATATTTTTAAAAAACGCAGTGCAGTGTACGGTGCCACGCCCCCTCGTCACATACCACCCATATTTATCGCATTGTTTAGCAATATTGTTTATAAGGAGCCGTGATTACTTTGATTGAAATAGGATTGAGAGGAGCCAAGAGAAACTTATATCAAAAGGTAAAATTAGGAATGTCCCAACATTTCCATGTATGTTCTATCGTAGGGTTGATAAAGTTTGTATTCACATTCAGAACTTTGAAAAAGTACTTTAAAAAAAAGAATTTTTTTTGAAATTGTCTTTTTTTTGACAGATACTTTTAGGGAAAAAATACCAAACTAACCAAATGTCTCCATAGTAAACTGTGGATTAAAAATATGTCCCCACAGCATGCGCTATGCTTACATATATAGGTATTAGGGCGGGTTAATGAAGCGTATAGCAAAAGCGTAATCTATAGGTGATTCTAAGAAATTTTGCTCAAGAGACCATAGCTCTAAGTCGGATTTGGAGCCCCCCAAAATTTCAAAATAGATATTTTTCCATATATATATAGAATAATTTAATTAAATTCGTCATAAAATCGGATAGAATTATAGTAGATTTCTTAATCTGGGAATCTGTATTGATACCAATTTTTTTTTTATTTTTAGTAGAGATATTAGGAATTCTTTGTCGAAAAATAGCCTAAATGAACTTTTAACTAATAAATTCTGAATTTTCTTCGATTTTTTTCGAGTTTTTTTTTGCAGATTATGAAAGTTCAGATAATTTCCAACAACTTTTATAACGATAAATTTTTTTGTTTTCGAACTCCTTTTTGTAGGAAAATCGATCTGAAAAAATCAAAATTTTCAAGGTTTCAAAAAAAAAAACACTATTTCTACATTTTTAATTCAATTTATTTTTAAATATTATTCTCGATCTACAATTTAATGTTTTAACGTGGTAATATTATTTTTTAAGGTCCTTTTTACTTTCCATTCGAGGAGTTTTCTTGCGACTTTCTAATGTCACTGCCATAACTCCTTCACGATTCTTTTCTATAACTCGTTTTGAAACACTCGTTAATAATTGTACATGTCTTTCTGTTCCTTGTATGTGCATTGGAATTTGTGGATCAGCCAGTGGTGGTTCATCGAAATCTAAGTATTCTACCAAGTGATCATATGGAATCTATCGAGTAAATGCTGGTTCAAATAATATATCGTCGTTATTCATATCAACCATATTGACATAATGGGTAGCATCGAAATTTAATATATATTTTTTGTAAACTCTGAGTTTAGTTGGATCGTACAATTTTTCTCGATAGTGTAAAATCTTTTTGATAGCTCTATCCCGTATTGCTTTTCGATCATCAAATAACATTGCTAATAAGATATTTTCTGGATGTACGTAATATGAGTTGTTTTGAATTACACCATCTACAATATTACGTAAGTTTGGTTGTAAGTATCGTGTCCAACGTATAGATTTTAATAAAAGTGCACTGCCGTACACAACAGAGTTATAAAACTTCACATTGAAGTACATTGGCACATAAACTGTAATAATATAAACTGCCAAAGTTTTTAAATTGGTCGATTAGATTGGTGTATTAGTTGTTACATATAATCGTAGTAATCTACTTGCTTTGGTTAACCAACGAGAATGTGCAATTGGTCCTGGTTTAATGTTAGCTAAATCAACTGGAACAATACCATTCGAAATTGCTTTAGCTATTTGATATAAATATTTAACATCTGTTGATAGTTCGAGCTCATGTTCATGATCCATCATTGCAGGCATATTCTCCAGTGGTATTTGATCAAAATCAGCTACTACCTGAAAAATTAAATGTTTAGATCAATTAAAATGCAATTATTTTATTTTAACTTTATTCCAATCGAAAAACTAAAATAATGACAATAAATAATGATAATAAATGATGATATTAAATAAAATAAAGTGTTACATACCTTCAATTTCTCACATTCTTGAATAGCTTTGAATAACTTTCCACTTGCTGCTCGTGGTCCACTGGTGACTGTTTTGTCCAATGCTTCATATAAATGACGAAATGGCAGTTCATTGAAATGAAGCAGACATAAAAACCAGTGAATTGGTCTATTTAATTGTTTTTCAAATAATCGTAAAACACCATTTTCTGTTCCAGTATTTGCTGGCTCACCATCACTGCATATGCCAATTAATTGATCAACTGTTAATGTTTTATTGTTGAAAAATTCATTCAGTTTTCTGTGTTTGGTTTTTGAATCTTCTTGATTACTCAAATTTACATATCCATGTAACTCATTATAGGGCTCTTTCAAAACGTTTAGTGCTGGTAAACGTCATTATTTTGTAACGTCATTATTCAGTGTTACAAAGTTGTTCAATTGAACAATGCTGCCATTGACGACTTATTCTACAGGTATCAATACAGATTCTGAAAGGTGATAAAAATACCTTTGAAACAAGCCCAGATTGAGAAATCTACTATAATTCTATCCGATTTTATGACGAATTTAATTAAATTATTCTATGTATATGTGACAGCGCATAGAGAAAGTGACCTAAGGGTAAAAATATGAAATTTGTTTTTATCCATGGATGGTAACCGAAACGATGCGGTTATCGGTAAGGGTAACGCTATTTTAGATTATTTCGGTAACGGAATTTTAAAGAAAACGCTATTTCATTTATTTTGGTATCGGTATTTTAAGAGTAACGGTTTTTCAGTAATTTCGGTAACGATATTTTAAGGATAACAGTTTTTTGATTATTTCGGTAACGGTATTTTAAGGATATCGGTAGTAAGTTTTTTCGAGGTCCCTCAATTTTCTTTAAGAAAAACAAACAGAACCAATTTACCAACTTAATGTACGAAAAGCATTCAATAATCCAGTGCAAAAAAGAAAATTTAAAATGTCGGTAACGGTATTTTAGGGGTAACGGTATTTCATTTACATCGGTAAGGGTATTCTAAGGGTATCGATATTTAATTTATTTCGGTATCGATATTTTAAGGGTAACGGTATTTCGGTTAATTCGGTAACGGTATTTTAAAGATAGCGGTATTTCGGTAAAGGTATTTTAGGGGTAACGGTAGTCAGTTGAAAGGGTTTTGAATCGATAACGGTATTTTAGCGGTATTGCTGGTATTTTATCTTAATTATTTAAGGAAACTTTCTTTATTGAATATAAGGGGGTTATTTTGTAATAAATACGCAACGCCTTGCGTTGCGTTGTTTTCCATACAAATTGTTTTTGTGACAATAACAATTTACACACAAATCAAAAATAACCCACTAAGTTTTATTTATTTAGGGCCATTAACAATAAGCAAATTAACCTAAAGGTTGAGCTAACTTTGAATTTTTTAACTTTCAGTTTGTGTTCTTCAGGTTATTTGTTTATTATTATTATTAGAATTAAAATTAGCTTAACTATAAAAATTTTTTTTTTTAATTTAACTAATATGCAAGTGCTTGTGCAAATATAAATATTACTGACACTTTAGAAAAACTTTTATTTTCTATTGTTGATTATACTTGAATGGATGTCACTACATTGCTAGATCTGTCAAAACAACAGAGTAGCATATTGGAAGATGACAATGCAAATTGTGGTATTTTTTGTTGTTTTTTCTTTGATATTTTAAATGTTTCGAAATGCTCCTAGACGAGAACAAGAAATTCTCATTGAGTTTGCACTTTAACTTAACAAATATTTCTAGAAATACTAAAAACGTCGCCCCTGACAATTGCTTTATTCAAGAATAAAATTTGAATGCTTTTAAAACATTATTTTTCATAATTTGTTAATTAGGTTTTGGGATTTTAGCGCATTTAATGCCTTTAATTTAATTTTATGTTTAAAATTTTTAAATAACTTAAAAAATTCACTGTAAATCTTTAAATGTTATTCCAAATTTTTGTGGAGGAACAAAATTTTTCAATGTTTTGTACAGGAAGTCGATTTCTTCTTTACATCAGAATTCTGGCAGGAATAGAAAACACCCGTTCGCTAGTACCTGAACTGACTGGAATACACATTATTTGAAGGAGGGGAAGATCTCTGGAATTTATCCAAAATTGTAAATTATCGCAATCTAGTTTAATATAATCACGCAAACTCACGCACAAAATTTACTCACTCATGACTCACGCACGAAGATTTTTTAACTCACGCTCACGCACGACTCACGTGAGTGCTATCATTTTAACTCACGATCACGCGTGAATTTGGGAAAGTGTTAAAAAATATTTTTAAAAAACGCAGTGCAGTGTACGGTGCCACGCCCCCTCGTCACACACCACCCATATTTATCGCATTGTTTAGCAATATTGTTTATAAGGAGCCGTGATTACTTTGATTGAAATAGGATTGAGAGGAGCCAAGAGAAACTTATATCAAAAGGTAAAATTAGGAATGTCCCAACATTTCCATGTATGTTCTATCGTAGGGTTGATAAAGTTTGTATTCACATTCAGAACTTTGAAAAAGTACTTTAAAAAAAAGAATTTTTTTTGAAATTGTCTTTTTTTTGACAGATACTTTTAGGGAAAAAATACCAAACTAACCAAATGTCTCCATAGTAAACTGTGGATTAAAAATATGTCCCCACAGCATGCGCTATGCTTACATATATAGGTATTAGGGCGGGTTAATGAAGCGTATAGCAAAAGCGTAATCTATAGGTGATTCTAAGAAATTTTGCTCAAGAGACCATAGCTCTAAGTCGGATTTGGAGCCCCCCAAAATTTCAAAATAGATATTTTTCCATATATATATAGAATAATTTAATTAAATTCGTCATAAAATCGGATAGAATTATAGTAGATTTCTTAATCTGGGAATCTGTATTGATACCAATTTTTTTTTTATTTTTAGTAGAGATATTAGGAATTCTTTGTCGAAAAATAGCCTAAATGAACTTTTAACTAATAAATTCTGAATTTTCTTCGATTTTTTTCGAGTTTTTTTTTGCAGATTATGAAAGTTCAGATAATTTCCAACAACTTTTATAACGATAAATTTTTTTGTTTTCGAACTCCTTTTTGTAGGAAAATCGATCTGAAAAAATCAAAATTTTCAAGGTTTCAAAAAAAAAAACACTATTTCTACATTTTTAATTCAATTTATTTTTAAATATTATTCTCGATCTACAATTTAATGTTTTAACGTGGTAATATTATTTTTTAAGGTCCTTTTTACTTTCCATTCGAGGAGTTTTCTTTCGACTTTCTAATGTCACTGCCATAACTCCTTCACGATTCTTTTCTATAACTCGTTTTGAAACACTCGTTAATAATTGTACATGTCTTTCTGTTCCTTGTATGTGCATTGGAATTTGTGGATCAGCCAGTGGTGGTTCATCGAAATCTAAGTATTCTACCAAGTGATCATATGGAATCTATCGAGTAAATGCTGGTTCAAATAATATATCGTCGTTATTCATATCAACCATATTGACATAATGGGTAGCATCGAAATTTAATATATATTTTTTGTAAACTCTGAGTTTAGTTGGATCGTACAATTTTTCTCGATAGTGTAAAATCTTTTTGATAGCTCTATCCCGTATTGCTTTTCGATCATCAAATAACATTGCTAATAAGATATTTTCTGGATGTACGTAATATGAGTTGTTTTGAATTACACCATCTACAATATTACGTAAGTTTGGTTGTAAGTATCGTGTCCAACGTATAGATTTTAATAAAAGTGCACTGCCGTACACAACAGAGTTATAAAACTTCACATTGAAGTACATTGGCACATAAACTGTAATAATATAAACTGCCAAAGTTTTTAAATTGGTCGATTAGATTGGTGTATTAGTTGTTACATATAATCGTAGTAATCTACTTGCTTTGGTTAACCAACGAGAATGTGCAATTGGTCCTGGTTTAATGTTAGCTAAATCAACTGGAACAATACCATTCGAAATTGCTTTAGCTATTTGATATAAATATTTAACATCTGTTGATAGTTCGAGCTCATGTTCATGATCCATCATTGCAGGCATATTCTCCAGTGGTATTTGATCAAAATCAGCTACTACCTGAAAAATTAAATGTTTAGATCAATTAAAATGCAATTATTTTATTTTAACTTTATTCCAATCGAAAAACTAAAATAATGACAATAAATAATGATAATAAATGATGATATTAAATAAAATAAAGTGTTACATACCTTCAATTTCTCACATTCTTGAATAGCTTTGAATAACTTTCCACTTGCTGCTCGTGGTCCACTGGTGACTGTTTTGTCCAATGCTTCATATAAATGACGAAATGGCAGTTCATTGAAATGAAGCAGACATAAAAACCAGTGAATTGGTCTATTTAATTGTTTTTCAAATAATCGTAAAACACCATTTTCTGTTCCAGTATTTGCTGGCTCACCATCACTGCATATGCCAATTAATTGATCAACTGTTAATGTTTTATTGTTGAAAAATTCATTCAGTTTTCTGTGTTTGGTTTTTGAATCTTCTTGATTACTCAAATTTACATATCCATGTAACTCATTATAGTGCTCTTTCAAAACATTTAGTGCTGGTAAACGTCATTATTTTGTAACGTCATTATTCAGTGTTACAAAGTTGTTCAATTGAACAATGCTGCCATTGACGACTTATTCTACAGGTATCAATACAGATTCTGAAAGGTGATAAAAATACCTTTGAAACAAGCCCAGATTGAGAAATCTACTATAATTCTATCCGATTTTATGACGAATTTAATTAAATTATTCTATGTATATGTGACAGCGCATAGAGAAAGTGACCTAAGGGTAAAAAAATCAATTTTTTTTTTTGAATTGGACAACATCTGAGCATCGAATGAGACCGATCCCACGCCCTCCTGAGAAAGGGACCTAAGGGGCCACCGCAAGCGTGCCCGTGGTGGCCATGCAAAAGAGATCGATTTCCATACATAATGGCATCGAACGTACTTTCACAGGAATAAAGAATTTCATTAATATCCAAAACCGTTTTTGTTTTATTTAAAAAAACTTTTGTTGCGCTCTTATTGAAGAACCCTTTATAAAAGACCTTAACTAAAAGTTACATCTAAAAGACATATATTTCCACAAAAAAATAAATTTCTTTAACGTAGATTAATTTAAATCGCCATTTTTATTTTTACTAGTGTTTCATAACTATAGCCGCACTTACAGAAAAATGGATTTGGAAGTTAAACGCATTTGAATAAAAAATTTAATAAAATAATTTAATGTTAGGTAAAGTCCACCTGATTTTAATTAATACCAAAAATCTCATTTGGCATCCACCATTGTCCACTGTCCACCAATTTTGTTCATTCATTGGTCTTCAAACACGAGTTTCTGCTATTTTAAGATCAGAATTCCGTAGGTATTCTAAATCTTGAAGTAAAACGAAAGCGGAAGATACTAATGGTTTAATGTTCCAAAACTGAATCCACAAGAACTCATTGCAAACTCAACTTCTTCAAATTCTATTTTGGTATTTTTGAATTACTTACATAAGTAGAATTAATCATTTTTCATTATTAGAGACTGAATATTATTCCGACCACAAAAACATGTATACAAATTCTTAGCCTCCTGGATTCAAATATTTATTTAACAACTACATTGCGCACTGCAAAAAAAAATTCCGCCCTTTAAAGGGACACTATGCACTAAAAGTTTAATTTAAACGATGCTAGAAACTTAAAGGTTTGTCAGTAATTTGAGTGCTTTTCATAATTTAAACGCCGATTTTTTCACACAGACCAATGCGGTGCAGTATTATAGTCAGCGCTAAGTACGAATTTTAATAAATCTTTACTTGAGAAATAAATTTTCAAACATAATTTCTCACTAAAGTAAAATTTTTAAACTTATCTTAGTAAAATTTTTAAACTAACTAGTGCTAAACTATAAAAATCGCCGACTCAACAAAAAATTCTATAATGGTCACTGAAAATTTTGATGTTATTACTGGAAATTTAACTATTTTGCGCCCTTCGATATATTTGGTAATTTTAGCAACTCAAGCCTACTGATTTGTAGTATAATGAAATTAGTAGAGAAAATTACTAACCGCCACAAAATTTTAATAAAATTGTTGTACACTGTAATTTAAAAATTGTTTGATAAAATTAGCAACAAATTTTACTAAATATTAGTAACACTCGAAATGTGATGAAAAACAAAAATAAAACTTCTCAAGTGTGATAACTTTTTTTTTAAATACAAAATGACATGTTTTTTGTTTGTTTTGATAGATTCTCATCATTGGCGTACCTAGACCATTTTTCTGGGGTGGGCAAGGGACCCATTTATATTCGGCTGTTTATTTGCCCATTCTCAGACTCTTTATCTTAAAAAACACTTTCGACATTATGATTATAATTTTTTCAAACAAAAAAAAAACATTTTAAAAATAACTTTTGATAAAATTTTCGTAATTTTCAAAATTCAGTAATCCTGGTAGCTTATCCTACCCTCAACCAAAAAAGAAAATTTTGCTGTTATTACGGGAAATTTAACTGTTTTGATCCCAGCGGTATTTTTTGCTAATTTTAGCAACACATGTCTGCTGATTTGTAGTACAATAAAATTAGTAGAAAAAATTAGTAGCCGCTACTAAATTTTTGTAAAATTTATGTAAACTGCAATTCAAAATCGATTTGCTAAAATCAGTTAAAAAACTTACTAAATATCATAATTTTAGTACAATGAAATTAGTATAAATAATTAGTTCCATCTACTAAATTTCAGTAAATTGTTGTAAACTGTAATTTAAAATCAATCTGCCGAAATTAGCAAAAAAGTGTACTAAAAAATAAAAAAACTGTAAAATCTAAAAAAAAATTTATAAAAAATTGTAACAAGCGTATAATTATTTCATAGTCCTTTAAATTTGGAGTCAAAATTGCAAACGGGTTTCCACTTATTACCTTTTTATGCATTGGAGATACAATAAAATTTTATGAGTGTTATTTCCAAACTAAGAATATATCAATAGTAAGAACTATAAACTAAACAAGAATTGTAAAAAATCAAAAAATTAAATTAGTATATTTTTCTGCTAAATTTAGCACTCGGTTTCGAAAAATTAGTAAAATGTTTTGCTGAAATCAACAGCGAGAATTAGTAAAAAAATCCGTAATTTGTAATAAGAGAATAGCAAAAATGATTACTAAAAAAAATTGTATTAAAAATCATTATAAAAATAGTAAAGTTCGATTGGAAACTGTTTACAAATTTTTTACTAACTTTTTTATCTGAGTGTATAAAAACCTCCATGTTTTTATAGAAAAACTCTGAAAAGTGCATCCATTTTTCTGAAGAAAATCTCGTGCAAACAATTCTACTCTCTGAAGAGTATGAACTTTGGATATTTGATAGAGAAGAGAATTCTAAAATTAACCTGTCTCATATTTTCTTCCACATTTTAACCCCATATTTTGACCACTTAAATTACCGAGGTGATCAGAATTTTTTGTGATGTTACTTAAGTGGATGTAGCGGTTTTCGTTTTCTGGAAAATACGAAATTTAGTTCAAACTTAAGGGCTTTGCTACTAATAGTAAATGTACTCTTTCTGCCAAATTTCATAAAAATCCGTCGATTCGTTTCCAAGTTAAGAGGTATCCTAATGGAGTCTTGTCTATCCTTGGACTAAAATAAGACTATTTTGAAAAGCTAAAGCTTCAACCTTACTTTGTGGTTGTTATTAACAGTTTTGAGTTGACTGAAAAATGTTGCTACGATTTTTGAAAATTGTGTTTGTTTTAAAATATTTTTTTTTAATTTGACGAAATTTTAAATTAAACTCTTTCTCGCTTCCAAACCGTGCAATATACACGAAAAATTTCTTTACAAAAATTTAGTAAATTTTATTTTTGATCGAAATAACTTAATTTATTATTATAAAATACTCATTTGTGGTGAATTTAATATACCCCTCCTGGATGCGGTTAGAGGGTTAAAGAAAAACTCATAATCAGAACTAAGATCGATTTTTAATAAGAATTTCTCAAGTAAAAATTTCTTAAACATTTCTTATTTAAGAAATATTTAAGACAAAAATCGGCCTTAAGCCTCATTCATACTGAAACCAAAACTAGAAGTTTTCTTTTTTTTTTTTTTAGTTTTCGATTTGGAATTTGTATGGGATTTGAAATCGAAAACCAAATAAATTTGAAAACTACTAGTTTTGGGTTCAGTATGAATGAGATATTAGTTCTGGTTTTAAAACTGACCCTTAGATTCCAACATATTATCGTCCTAGGAAATCAGTAGACATTTTTCCAATAAAAACACAGGATAAACTGAAAAAAAATAATATTGTGATACTTTTTAATATAAAAATCAAAGATACAAGAATTATAGTAAGTTTTTTTTTAATTCTCGGGTGTGCAAAAGTAGTCTAGACCAGACCTGCCTAAGTCCGCCAATGATTCTCATGTATTTGTGGATGTCGACTGTTTCGTAAAAGAAGTTGAATTTATTTTGTAAATAATTAAGGGCCAGTTATATAGTCAGAACTAAGATCGATTTTTGTCTGAAATAACTAATTTCTAACTAAAATGGCCCTAAGGGTAAGATCGATTGTTCCTTTAAATATCTTTAAGTAAGCAATTTTCAAATCGACCTTAGTTCCGGCTACAAAATTGGCCCTAATTTTTTATCTAAAAAATTCTCTAAAAAATACTTAAAAATTGCGAAATAAAATATAAAAACAATGTTTTTAAATAAAAACAATCGAAATTTTAATTTCATCAAAGGCCGCACAAAAATCATCAAAGGGCCGCATTTACCCACCGTTGTTATATTATATCAATAGAAAACATAATTACCTACTTTTTTGCCTTAAAACTTTTTTTGTATAAGGAACAATTTTCAAGCGAGAAGGATGTAAAGTGAAAATTTTATAAATTTGAAAAAATTAACTTTTTAAAACCGTAAACAATATTTGAAAAATCATCAAAAATACATTTACGATCTGGCATTAAGGATATCGATCCCGAAAATTCCGGTATTTTCTGGATTTAGAAATCCCGGGATTGGTCTTGAAAAAATCCCGGGATTTCTGATTTCATTGTTTGGCATATTTTATCTCTTTTCGTATTTGTTTTTATTGTTATATTCGACCTAAATTACATAAATCTAATATTTTATTTAATGTTATTTAAGAACTAATCAGGGATGATAAAGTTGGTATTATAGTACTTTTTATGGTACTATTAGAACCTCAAAAGTACTATAGTACTCCTATGACTCATTTAGTACTATTTACAAATTTACATATTTTATTCTTTTTTTTTTAATTTTCGTACCAAATATTGTGTTTAAAATGAAGAAACTAACTATCAGAGTTAAAAAAAAAAGGTTTGAAAACCCCAAGTAAAAGATTTAAAAATTGATGGAAACGTAATTCTGTGAAACAAATTATTGAAATATGTACACAAAAATATTAAAAATAAGGTGAATTTAAATTTTTCGAAAATTTCGTATTTTTTATTTAAAAAAATCCTTAATAATAGCAACTTTAAATTGTTGTGATAATCAAGAAGTTGAGTTCATCGAGGGTTATCTTAACCCTCATCGGTCCCTCGAGAAATACATCTAATCGGTCCCATTGTATTGTATGCGCCATAACAACCATTTATGTTTTGTGATTTTATATGTTTATTATATTGTTTACTATCATATTATACATTTGAACTTCATAAAGGTAGATTTAGAATGAAATTAAAATTAGAATATTACATATATTAGAAAAAGAAATTGAATTTTTAACTTTTGTCAATTATTATTACATTTTTCGCATAAATTGAAATTATGTTCAGCACAAATGAAATTTCTACACTTTTCACAGCGTGTAGCAAAAAGATTTTTGTTATTTTTATATGTGCAGATGTAGCATCGGCCTCGTTTTGATGTACTTGGTAAATGGCGAATCTCCCGAATTCTTTGAATAACACTGGAAGCATCATTACTTTGAGGTTGTTTTTTACGTTTAGTGATCTGTTTTTCAACGAGATGCAATCCAAGCTTTTCGATAAAAAGGCGACGACGAATATTATGGTTCGTTTTAGAATTTTTCCAATTCGGGAACAATGCAATGAACGTCACGAATGCATTCAACGCACTAACATCAAGCATGTTACAAAATACTGTCATTGGTCACCGATTAACTTTTCGTTTGCATGTGTACGTAGCCACCATTTGATCTATAGTATCAACTCCACTCTTGGTTTTGTTGTAGTCTTCAATGATGTTAAGCTGCCTACACACTAGGGAACATACTTAAAAAAAGAGAGCATTTTTTGTGAATGTGTGAGTGCGTTTGTGTGTGTGTGCGTGTTGAGAGCGTGCATTTCGTGTTTACAAAATTTTTTGATATTTTTTGTTCCCTCAACCATGTTCCCTAGTGTGTAGGCAGCTTTAGGTTTCTTCTGTTCACTATTCTCATTTATGCTGACAACATTGTGGTATGTACTGCGCAATGTCACAAATCGGTACCGGCGAGGAACATATGCCAACATAACTGCTTGCAATTTATGTTCATATACAACTTCTGTATGATAAATTGGCTTTTGACGCATGTCGAGTAGAACTGAAGGAATTTCAGTCCTATTTTTCCTTATTGTTCCCAAAATAGTCATGCGATTCTTATGCAAATCTTCTGCCAATTCTTACGAAGTGAAAAAGTTGTCACACGTTACATTTTTGCCAGAAAGTACTTCCACCAAATCCAAAACAACACGCCGTCCGAGATTGCGTTCAGGAGTGGAAGTACGATTCCGACCAACATAAATTTGTGTGTTGTATGCATACCAGCTTTTTGAGTCGCATAGCACCCAAATTTTGATGCCATATTTCGCCGGCTTGGATGGAATATACTGACGAAACGGACATCGCCCACGATACGGAACTAACTGTTCATCTACGGTAATGTTTTTTCCTGGTGTGTATACAGCTTTCAAATTATGATTCCATTTATCGTATACATTTCGAATCGGTGCCAATTTGTCACGAACAGAAGTACTTGTAGATGCAGTGTTGGCCATACGTTCTTCGCGGTCATCAAATCGAATGGAACCATGGATACGCTTGAACATTTTCAAAGACATTGTTGCTCTAAATATTGGCCGACCAGTTTCTTCATTCCACAGTTTAGTGACACATTCACCGTATGACCGATACACACCAGAAAGCAGCAACAATCCAAAGTATGCGTGCAGAGTGTACAAATCAATGTTTTCCCATTCGTCTTTGTACTTTCGAACACCATATAAATTCGTCATGTTCAAAATAATATTCTCAACCGGTCCAAGGAACATGTGAAATGCAGATAAAACATCAACTATATTAGCAGCTGCTAATGCTTTTGGACCTGAATTATAACAAAAATGAAACATATAATGAACATGAACCCATAACAAAGATCCCTACTAAAAAAAATTATATGTCTTTTGATATTATATATAATAATATCCGAAAAATGAGAACATCTAATTGTATCAAATTAGATCGTATTATGATCATATTAGATCTAATTTGACAAAATTAGATCTAATTTGATGGAATAATATATGGGTTGATACAATTTTATCCGGATTTTGTCCTCATCCAAATGTATCAAATATAATATAATCATATCCAACTAGATATAATGGTATATAATTCGATACAATTATTCATAATTATATAAGGCATATGTAACTATATATCGGTCTATATAAAATTGTATATTGTAATATGTTGCGCTATATATTGTGAAATATATAGCAAGATATAGTTATATATTTAGGATATAATTTCGTAAAATTTTATATAATTATATCTTGGTATATATGTTCCAATATATAATTATACAAAATTTTATATGATAATATATGACTATATCAAAACTTTTTTACTTGGGATGGTAGGTTTTTGCCTGAAGTGAAATTTTCTGCACATCGAAATGAATTTCTTCGATTTATTTCAAATGGTTGCGATGAATATTCAATTTTCTTATTTTTTGAAAAATATTTATTTTCAGGATTTGCTGCATTTTCTTCTGCTAAATTTTGCTCAAGTGGCTCAATGTCGTCTTCATCCGAATGCACGCTTCACTTCACTTTCATTATTCTCCTCGTCTGATAATGCAAAATCATCGTCACTATTGCATGGAGATTCGCCCACTTCGTTTTCCAAATCAAAATCCATTTCTAGTTCATCTCGCTGCCTTCTTAGACGTAAAACTCTATCCATTTTTTATCAAATACTTCGAAGCACAACCAAAATTCAAATAAATTCGCAAACAAACTTCACTTATGTGTGTTCCAGAACAAACTGAATTTCATAAAACGAAAAAATAAGAGCGTGCTATAAATACACACACACACGGGGATCGATTCGTAACTATAACTGCACAGGCAAATACAGTAAGGGTACAAATTCAAAAACGGCTTTTTTTGGTTGTTCACCCGTGAAAAAAAATTTATTCAGTAGCATATCTTTTTTTATTTGGCATCATACTAAATTATATAAAATTTTATCCGAAAAATGGATTAATCAAATTGTATATAAACGAATAAAAAAGATATTTAAATTGATATAATTTCATCCAATTTTATCTGAGTTTTGGTCTTATTCAATTGCCTTAAATTTTGTTTGTTTATATGAATACGTATAGTGTAGGAAAACAACCAATTAATTAACTGAGAGAATTATCTGAATAATATTAATAAATTTTTGCACACAACCGATGAATTTCACTAGGCCTCGTCCATTGAAACTTTTTACTAAATAATGGAATTTTTGATAAAATGTTGTCAAAATATTCATTTTATTTATTAAAAGTTTCATACACTTAATGAAAAAGCTTCGTTAAAACTAAATTCATAAAATATATGAAGCGTTTTCATCAAATTTAAGAAATTTTTCATTTACCTTGTGAAGAAAACTTTATTATTTTACTAAAAAATTTCATTAAAACTATTCCAGCAAACTCCTCTCTGTGTAGGTTATATAATCCATTATCAGTTAGTAGTAACTACACAGAAGAAAAAAATTAAAATCATACACAAACAACGTTTACTAAGATAGAAACAGCTTTGAAATCACACAAATCTTTTTTTTTTCCTTTTATATACAAAATTTTATGCTTACTTTTAAAATCGGAAAACACATTAACTTAAATATGAAAAAGTTTATACTTTATTTATTTACTTTAATAAGGATAATTATTATAGCCACCAATTATAAAATTTCGTTTTAAAGTTTCTTACTTAAATAAAATATCCTACTAAGTGTTGGCCTTAATATTCATACTTTATTTACAAAGTGTTCGTAAAAAATCAAATGTTAATTAAAATCTGATATAGTAATTTATTTAACTATAATTTTTTTCTCTGTGTAGTTTCTTTTCTTATTTCTTCCATTAGATTTAAGATTACATACCCAGTGTAGAAAATCATTACCAGATATGTTGTTATGTAACTACATACCTGTTAATGATAACTAGTTACTTTTGTTATTACATTTCTTATTACCTTTATATGGCGATGTCGCGAAAAGTAACGAGTTACACACGAGGATACGAAAAATTAAAAAATGTGTCGTTACCTATGTGCTTACCAGTATTGACTAAAATAATGATTCTAAAAATAGAATTTCAAAAAAATTAGTTTTATAAAAAGAAATATTTTTTTAATGTTAAAATTTTTTAAATAAAATTTTCTCGTGCAGGAATCGAACTTGGGACTCCGGTTGCCAGTCAATAGCTCTACTATCTGAGCTATATCGACATGTAATGTTTGATAGATAAAAACGATAAAAACATAATTGACTTGCTGCGCACAAGTCAGCTTACTCGCCAACATACAAAAAATCAAAAAATATGTGGTTACCAGTGTTGAAAAAATATTGAGTCTAAAAATAGATTTCAAAAAAATTTACAAAAAAATCTATAACATTATTTTATTTTTGAAATAATGATAAAAATAAGTCATTATTGGTAACACATTATTTTCTATTTTAAAATAATGAAAAAAGTAAGTATTTATTAGTAACTCATTATTATATATTTTAAAATAATGTAGAAAGTTAGTACGTATCATTACTGGTAGTCCAAAAAATAATGATATGTCATTACCGTTTCTACACTGGGTATAATTAAAAAAGTGCGACATTGGTATGTCCCATTTATCCCAGAAATGAAAAAATTCTGGGTCATTAGAAACCCTAGATGTAACATAACATATAAGCTCAGCTTTTTAATTTTGTACCCAAGTAAAAAAGTTTTGATATAGTCATATATTATCATATAAAATTTTGTATAATTATATATTGGAATATATATACCTAGGTATAATTATATAAAATTTTACGAAATTATATCCTAAATATATAACTATATCTTGTTATATATGGCACAATATATACTTCAACATATTACAATATCCAATTATATATAGACCTATATATAGTTACATATGCCTCATATAATTATGTATAATTGTATCGAATTATATACCATTATATCTAGTTGGATATGATAATATTATATTTGATACATTTGGATGAGGACAAAATCCGGATAAAATTGTATCAAACCATATCTTATTGCATCAAATTAGATCTAATTGTGTCAAATTAGATATAATATGATCATAAACTATCTAATGTGATACAATTAGATGTTCTCATTTTTCGGATATTATTATATATAATATCAAAAGTCATATAATTTTTTTTATTGAATTATTAAGTATATAATTGTATTTAAATCCACAAACATTTTGCTCGATTCGAGATAGTAAATAATTTTATCTAAAATATTCTTGGGCCACATTTAGTTTTATAAAGTGTTGTTCGAAGCAATATACAAATTTATCTTCAACGAGATATAATTTGATCAAGTATATGTATTTGTATATGGCATATAAAATGATATAAGAAAAAAGATATTTTAAGATATGATTATATAAGGCAACGAATAAGAAAATTTTGAAAATCGGAATCGCAGATAAACTCATATTTAATTTTATACGTTGTTATTCACTCTCTAATATGAATGGGTACAATTGGATCAAACCTAACTTGATAAAATCTAATCGTTTTTTCACGGGCAGGCAAAATAATTCTACTTTGCAAAATACAAGGTAATTCCGCTGAACCGTTTTTATTTTATTCAAGGTTAAAGATCAAAATTGTATGCGTGCGCATACATGGGACCGATGAGGATTAATTGAAGTGGTACTTAATTTAATGGTTGAACAAATCAAACGAGCTAAATTGATTAAATCCCTTTAAAATAATGTTTGCTTTCATACGAAATTTAATGCGACTTTCAGGGACTTCATTCTAATAAAAATCTGAATCAAACGTCAGCAAAAAGTTATTATATTCCATACCAAATAATTCATGGTATAATACTATAGAAATAAGTTTAACAAGTTCAAATATCGATTTTTCCGATAGTGGAAGGTATCATAGTTCCGGGCTTATGCTATCTATTACGTCTGATATTAAAATTTCCGAATTGTAAATATCGGCTTGACAGTTTGTAAGATAAAGCCAAAATTATCGTCTTGTTTTCTCGGGTTTTTTATTTTTTTTTAACTTTACACACTGGTTTTCTAGCCATGTCATACACCTAGATACTAGTCTAACAGTTAAGTCTAGATAGCGAATAAATAGCAAAGAATAAAAAAATACTAAATAGAAATAAAATATTCGTAATTTTTCGAAATTTTCCGAGTACAAAACGCCGTAAAAAAGAGCCGGGAGGAACTACGCCAAATTTGAGCCTGAGTCTTTACCCTATGATCACTACCTCATTAACGAATAAAATTATATAAGATCCGTGAAAGAAATCTTATAAAATCGCTTTGATTTGGTTATACCATTAAAAACCAATACATTCAATATCAGATAAGACCTCTTCATGATTACTAGGTCAAAACATGACCGATTTAAACCATTTTCAATAGCGTTAGTAATCGATGCAGTACAAACGTATTTAAAATGCGACCTGTAGTTTACTTATAAAGATGGTTCATTTTATATGGACAGACGAGCCGACATCATAAGCATCAACTCAATACAGAGTGGTGTAGAATAAAAAAAATATTTTTTGGTACTATGGAGGTCGAAAAAGTACTATTTTTTAAGCAGGTTGGTACTATTTTGAAATTCCCATTTATCATCCCTGGAACTAATATTTCCCATTCATAAATAAGAGATTAAATTAGATTACAGATTAAATAAATCTGAATAGAAACCTTAATAATTTAAAAAGTTTTATTCAGCTGTGAAACTTTTAAAAATCGTAAGTCAGCTTTATTTAATCTTTTAACGGACATGTTTTTATTTATTTTATTAATGATTTGCTAAAATCATAACTTCATGGAAAATAATTTTGCCGATTAAGAACAGCAAATTTTTGTTAAATTAGAAATTCTGAAATCAGCAGAGGTATGTGCTTAATATTATATAATAGTTGATTTAAAAAAACTAATAGTCACTAAATATTTCTGATGATTTCAGCAAAGTAGAGCATTCAATTAATTTTAGCCAAATATAACTAAAATTTTGTAGATATAGCAGTGTTTTAGCTACTTTTGGTTAAAAAGTTTATTCACAGGTAAATTATAATTTGCAATTTACTTAAATTTAACTCATAAATATTTTTCTTATATTTCGGAAATTTAACAATTATTTAGCAAACAAGTTCTGCTGATTTCAGTAGTTTTAATCGCGGAACCTTTTATGCTAATTTTTAGTAGCTTTTCTGCTATTTATTTCTTTATACTACAAGAAATAATAAGTAGATTTATAATGAATTATTTTAATTTTTAGGGTTTATTTATTTTTAAAATTAAAAATATGATGAAACAAGAAAATCCCGAAACCCTGAAAAATCCCGAAATCCCGAAAAATTCCGGGATCCCGGGTTTTAAATTTTCAAAATTCCGAATCCCGGGATTTGTAAAAACCAGTCCCGTTCTGCATCCCTATCTGGCATACATTATCGACAATACCGAAGCTAGCTTAGAGTCTCTACTTATAAAATCAGCTACAAATTTTGCTCCAGGACTCACAGGATAACGTCAGTATACATCTTACGAATATCTCTCTAACTCAAAAACTAGCTGAAATTAAACACAGACTACATATTCAGAGCTTGTAGTAAGCAAAACTAGTTTCGTCAAAACTTATTGATGTTTTGTGCCAAAAAGCGAAAATCGCCATAACTTCTGAAAGAACAAGACTATATGAGTAATTCTCAGTACGTGATTTTATTTTATTGATAGAGTTATTTATAGCAAAAACTGAAATTTTTTAACTACTAGATTTCTTGATTCGTCTTAAACCTTTATAAATAAATAAATAAATTCAATATATTTAGATCTTATCCGATATAATATTATCCACCATTTTTCGGATCATAGAATATCTCCAATTATATTAAATAAGATATCATTACATATGACATCATATTATTTTTTTACTCGGGTACTTATGAAAACAATCGTGCTTTGTTCTGACTATAGAACTTAAATCTCTTAAATGAACTTCCCGGGTGAAAATGGTCATATATGATGATACATGACTAAATATATGGGTTCATATATGATTCCATATATGCTCGGATCCGTAATTTGAGGGCACATAACCGTATATGATCATATATGGACATATATGAGTTCATATGTGCTCATATACCTACTTTCGCTCATATATAAAAATACGATTTTTTTTGTATTTTTCAACAAAAACTTTAGAGAAATTGATAGTTAAAGTAAATTATTAACAACCCAGCAAAATATTTCATTACCAAATAAGTGGTTATATAATAGAAATTCATAGCTCCGCACAACTTATTTTTTGGTGTCTAAACTCATTATTTTTGTTTGGCGTGGTCGTTTTTATAAGTAGTCACGTTTACCCGCTCGCTTACGAAAAAATGAGAAGTAAGTAGTTATGAGATTCTGAATAATAAGTGGTTACAAACATGCTTACAAAAAGTTGAATTATAAGTGGTTATCCGACTGCTTACTTGATTCTTAAAAATAAGGAGTTACACAAATACTATTAGCTTCAGGAAATACATTCAGAGAATTTTAAGTTTTTCCTAGTGTGTACTTGTCATAAAAATTTTAACACAAAACATATTAACATGTAATAATATAAATGTATAAAATTTAACTTTGTAAAAAGTACTTATTTAAAATATTGCGAGTAAGTCATTATTTTATATTCAAAAGCAATGACAACAATAGGCCGTTATTAGGAAGTCATTATTTTATATTACAAAATAATGCAAAAGGTAATAGTATATCATTATTGGTAATGCAGACAGCAATGATGTGTCATTACCAATATTTTGCTGGGAATATCATAAATTTGTTTTAATTCAAAGTCTAAATAATAAAAAATCTATCGTACAATAAATTTATTTATATATATATTTGTTCCTTTTACTCCTGCAAGGAGCATAGGGCCGCAAATTAAATTTATTTACACGCTAATAACAATTTAGAAATTTTAAACTAAGTTAATGGATTAATAAACATAAATTATTGTACTTCAAGTAGAGATTATACGACAACTTTCCAGATGTATATCATACATTTTCAATTGCATTGCAAAATGTACCAAGTTTTTATAGATTATAATTGGATACTCTGGCCATGCTCTTCATATTGGTTGCAAACGCCAGCTATAATAAAAAATAGTAAATTTTAATACAATTGTTGGAAATTAAATTAAGAGATTTGTATTAATGTTATGTTTTAATTTGTTTGCCCCCAACATGTTTTTTCAATGAATGATTTGTAAGACTTTATCTTTCCTTCTGAAAGGAATATGTCTGAACAAGAAATTAATTTAAAAAACTGCTTATCTCAAAATAGGATATATTTTAGTTGGGTCGCACTCCATTAAATAACATGCTCTTAATAAACAAAAAGAAAACGTTCTGAATTCAAAATTTTCAAATTGCTTTTAAACGAATTTCAATTTGATGATCATAATTTATTTATTGCACAGAAGAAAAGTCCAATTCATTCAAGAATCCATGTAAAAATCGTTCATTTACACATTCATACCAATTTCCGTTTAAAAATTCATGCGGATTTTAATTCAGTAGAATATGTATAAAAAATAAAAATGTATATGACTCCAGATATGGACGTACGTGACATATATTATCATATATGTAACAATACATGAATTCATATATGAAGATGTATGGCATAGGTATATGGAGCAATATATGCAAGGTATTATCATACATTTCCATATATAAACTTTTATTTTAGATGCATTTACCTATATATGCTCCCATATATGTCAGATATCTTAATATATCATTCATATATGATCATACATGAAACAATATATGGCAATATATGAGCATATATGATCATTTTCACCCGGGTTCTTAATTAATTTTTTAAATTGCATGGTCTTAGGATCACCATCTCTACCGTAAGTAATGCTCAAAAACACCTTAAAATATCGGAAAAAATGTCACTTAAGTATTTCGTTTTATTTAAGTGTTTACTGTAATATCGGCTCGCAGATTTTTTGATATGAACATTTTCATATTCCAAATTTTTTGAATTTTTACCGTAGAAAAATTAAAAAACAAATTTGTTAATTCTAAGACATTAAAAAAATATTAGATTTGGGGTCATATTTTTATAAACAAAAATCACACATCTAATCAAAAATTACCCCATTTAAAATATTTTAAATGCTTTTTCGTATTATTTCAAAGAAATTGCAGACAAATTGAATATCAATTGCATACCCGACTAAAAAAGATGTTATATAATCATATATCACCATATATAAACCCATATATACGTCCATATCTAATTTGATCCGAATATTGGAATATATAATTATATCAAGCGAGATAAGCATGTTATCTCACCTGATACAATTTGATCCGAAAAATGGGTCTATGTAACTGCATCAAATTATATATAAATACATATAATTTGATGAAGATTTTCAAAGAAAATTTTAGTAAATATTGTTGAGATCACTTATTTCCTTCATATTAAATACTAATGCTTAATGTTTATAAAAATTTGTCGGAACAAATTTTTCTAGGTTAGAGTTTTGGTCTTTCTTACAAAATGTGTGTCTTTCTTATAAAATAAAAAATTAACTTCCCTACTAAAAAAAATTATATGAGTTTTGATATTATATATAATTACATCCGAAAAATGAGAACATATAATTGTATCAAATTAGATAGTATTATGGTCATATTAGATCTAATTTGACACAATTAGATCTAATTTGATGGAATAAGATATGGTTTGATACAATTATATACGGATTTTGTCCTCATCCAAATGTATCAAATATAATATAATCGTATCCAACTAGATGTAATGGTATATAATTCGATACAATTATACATAATTATATGAGGCATATGTAAATATATACAGGTCTATATATAATTGGATATTGTAATATGTTGGGTTCTATATTGTGCAATATATAACAATATATAGTTATATATTTAGGATATAATTTCGTAAAATTGTATATAATTATATCTTAGTATATATGTTCCGATATATAATTATACAAAATTGTATATGATAATATATGACTATATCAAAACTTTTTTACTTGGGTTTCACAATTATTTTTTTTTTCACGGAAAAATAAATGAACTTAAACCATATTAATTTCAACATATGTTTGTCTAATTTTTATTTTTAAATTTAAAGTAAAAATATTTATTTCGGCTTTTAATTCCACAAAGAAAAAAAAAATTTCTCCCCTTATTTATTTTTTTAACCCTTAAATGCATGATCTCTTCGATTTTAACCATTTTTTTATATATGATTTCTAAAGGCGTGTACATTTCAAGAAAAGTACCAAAAAAAATTATTTTTAAAAAAGGTGATTTTTATTGAAAAATATGGTTTTTTGCCAAATAGCTAAATTGTGATTATTTTAACATATATAAGAAAAAAAAAAATTGCCAAAATTTCTTGTCGCCAAAATGAATTTTATTGCGAGAATATCACTTTAAATATTTAAACAAATTTTGAATATTACACTTTTTGTAAAAAAACGCGTCTTTTAGATTTTTCACAAATATACAGAGTAAAACCAAGATTTTTACTCTAACTGTTTAAAAATTCTGCACTAAACTATAGGAACACTATGTACAGAAGGGGCCCCCAATTCCCAAAAATGCAGTTTTGTGCATCAAGTGGGTTTTTTTTATTAAAAAACCGATATGTTGCCAAATGGCTACACCATGCATTTAAGGGGGAAAATTTTTTTTAGTTTAATAAAGAGTATTTTCCCAACTATTTGAAAAATATAAGTTGAATTCAATTATAAACATTTATATATGTATGTATATGTCAAAGTGCAAAATTCAAAACCAGATCCACAATTTCTGAGTTTTTTTTTTAAATTTTTATAGTGCAATTAAACTTTATAAAATTTTGTATAATTAGAAATCATGTCAGATAAATTTATACATGAAATTAATACAATTTTATATTAACTTTGTTATATATTTTGAAATAAGATTGTTTAGAGAATCTTATACGCCATTATATATAATTATGTTTAAACTATATTTGCTGATCTCTTAATATCTCTTAATATATAACGTTATATCAAACATATTTATAAAACCAAAGTGTTAATATAAATGTATGTGGTCATATAAAGCCACACATATAAACATTTATAATTATATCAAATCATATAAAATTATATGAAAACTTTTTTAGTCGGGTATTTTCTAGTTTTTTAAAAGTTTTTTTTATTCGAAATAAACGGGTGTTTTTAAAAACTTTCAGTTTTTGATTAAAATTTTGTACTGAATTTGACAAGTAAATAGAAGTAGTTTTTAAAAACTACACTCAACCAAAAAAGTCTGTAATGGCTTCTGAAAATTTTGCTGTTATTACGGGAAATTTAACTGTTTTGAGCACAGCGGTATTTTTTGCTAATTTTAGCAACACATGTCTGCTGATCTGTAGTACAATAAAATTAGTAGAAAAAAATAGCAGCCGCTACTAAATTTAAGTAAAATTTATGTAAACTTCAATTCAAAATCGATTTGCTAAAATCAGTTAAAAAACTTACCAAATATCATAATTTTAGTACAACGAAATTAGTATAAATAATTAGTTACAGCTACTAAATTTCAGTAAATTGTTGTAAACTATAATTTAAAATCATTTTGCTGAAATTAACAAAAAAGTGTACTAAAAAATAATAAAAACTGTAAAATCTAAAAAAATTTATAAAGAAAAAACTTTTTAAAACTTTTTAATTTGTGGCTTGTTACTAGGGTTTGGGGTTCGGGAATTCCCGGGAAATCCCGGGAAAAGTTTGCCGGGAATTCCCGGAAAAATAATATATTTTTCCCGGGAAAACGGGAAATTTTAAAAATATTAAATTTTTTAAATTGTTTTTGTTTCAAATAGGATTTTTTAATTTAAGTCATAAAAACATTTTAAATACCAAAACAAAAATTTCATTGTTAAAATCTTTTAAAAGGGAATACATTTATTTGACACACAAATAAAATCTTTGCCAAGTAATTAGGAGCATTTCAACTAATAAACATTTTTCGCATAACTTATTCAAAATTTAAGTAGTAAAGCCTAAAAAATTGGTAAAATGTTTAAAAGAAATATGAAAAAAAGCTTTGTTTTTTACAAATAATCGCCCTTACTATCTAAATTTTTCAAATGTATAATTTAGGTAAAGTCGACTTTAGTTAAAATATTGGGTGGCAGTAAATATAAATAATATATAAAATATATATAAATAAATTTATTTTCAACCAATCAAAATGTTTGAAAATATAAATATTTTTGTAAGGTTTTCATACACAAAATGAACAAAACCGTTTGATTGAAAATAAAGTCGACTTTAAATTTAAAATACTCCTTTATATTCAGGGTCAATAATTTTATAAGTAACGTTTTCATTAATAAATGTGAAAAGAAAAGACTAATGGTTAACGGTGGTATCTAAATTTGGTTATCCGACATCTAAATTTGGTTCACAAAAAAAAAAAAAAAAATAGATGGTCATGCAACTTCTCTTGAAGAAAACAACAACAAGCTAAAATTAGCAAAGTACCCGTAGAAAAAATTGTAAGCTGAATAGGCATTAAAGGTTTTATGGTAGGGTATCCAAATGGTATCCAAATTAGCCGCAGTCAATCCGCACCATAACTAGATCTTCGTTTATTCGACAAAGTTTTTATAATAAAAACCTGGCATTGCAAAAAAAGAAACCGATGTAAAAAACATTATATTAAATTACTACAATCATGTAAAATATATCATGATAAAAGAAATATTGAGCAATATTTCTAACAATAGGAGATTTACTATAATCTTAGATGAATGGACAAGAATATCACAAAAGATATAATAATTTTATAACCTGGGGTTGGTTTATATATCAGGAAGATGTAATGCTGATGAAATAAGAAGAATTGTAGAAATAAGACTAGAAGAGTTTTATTTGTCTTTGGAAAATAACATTGTGGCCACCATATCTAATGGGCCAAGTGTGATGAAACGGTTTGTTTCCGACAGTCCAGTAGTAGGTGCTTTCTGCTGGAATCATGCAATTCATTTGGCAGTGCTGCGATTAATTTATGTGAAACCAAATGTTCACCATTCTGATATTTTTTACTTTGAATTCTCACTACACAGACTGCATTTGTACTGAAATAGTGTTTTTTTTTAACAAATATTATTTATATAGGTGGTTTTCATTCACAATTTTGTTCAAAAACATTTCCCGGAATTCCCGGGAATCCCGGGAATCAAATTTTTTCATTCCCATTTCCCGGGAAATAAAAAAGTCCGGGAAATCCCAAACCCTACTTGTTACCCACTATAGGTAAAATGACCACATTTTCTGGCCAAAACTATAAGGAATCACTGAAGAAGGATGAAAATCTATATACAGGGGTTTTGAAGGTTGCTGATTTCGAATCTGAGGTAAAATTTTTCAAATTCAAAATGGTGGATCCAATATGGCGGCGTAAATTTTAAAATTTCTTCTGATTTACATGAAAATTGGTAAACGCGGGTTTTCAATGTTACTGATTTTGAATCTGAAGTAAAATTTTTAAAATTCAAAATGGCGGATCCAATATGGCGGCATAAATTTTAAAATTTCTTTAGATTTACATGAAAATTGGTAGACGGCGGGTTTTCAAAGTTGCTGATTTCGAATCTGAGGTAAAATTTTTCAAATTCAAAACGGCGAATCCAATATGGCGGCGTAAATTTTAAAATTTATTCTGATTTACATGAAAATTGGTATACGGGGGTTTTCAAGGTTGCTGATTTCGAATCTGAGGTAAAATTTTTCAAATTCAAAATGGCGGATCCAATATGGCGTAAATTTTAAAATTTCTTCTGATTTGCTTGGTTAAAAATGTTAACTGTGTAAAATGCAAACTTTTTTTGTCTCAAAAAAAAATATTATTTTTTAATCTGGGGCATATTATAGCAGAAAATTGAACAAGTGGAAACTTTTGTAGAAACAATTTTTTTTCCAATGAAGCTATTTAAAATTTTGCTTTACATTTCATTATCTAAAGTAATTTCATTTAATTTTTATTTTTTTAATAAAGCTATTTAAAATTTCATCTTTGTTCGTTCAGATTTCTCAGGATACTCTTTCTTTGGAAGCCCTATTGAAGCTGCAGTTGGCTTGGTTTTAATTGCCAAAATAAATTCAGCGTTTAGCCAGAGTTCGCTTTGCATCTGAAATATGTTTCTCTTCCTATGAGAACTCTCCCATCTAACTGAGATATTCCTTCAAAAAATTCTTACTTTACCCTTCCCATAAGACGCTTCCTCATTCAAAACATTGCCGCATTCAGCTTTACCAACAATAAAATTGTAAACAGAAGTATTCTTCTCCTCTTTCTTTTGCTCATCCAAGTAAACTTCCGCAAGTTTGCTATTTTGCAAGCGGAGGCTGCCTACCAAAAATGATATTTCTCAAAAAACGCAAAAAAGCTTATCCAAAGTTCATTTTTCAGAAAAAAAAACTTGAATTAAAAGTTATATCAGAAGTATGAGTCACATTAATCACATTAAGTTTAAATTTGTGTTTTTTTTAACTATATAAAGAAATTTAAAAATTCGACCAAATTGCACTGTATATACTGCGTTCAACACTTTGCTCACAAACAATGACTTTGACCACTTGCTAAGCAGTCGTTGTAAATTTTTTACAAAAACAAAACTTGCCGTTATTTGCTTTGATGTGTCCTTTTGTCCAACAAAAAAAATCATTCTCGAATGTTTGAAAAATGACTTTTTGCCACAAAAATGGGTCAAATTACCTATAGTGCAAGGGTATAATTACTTCATCGTACTTGAAATTTGGAGTCAATATTGCAAACGGTTCTCCAGTTATTACCTTTTTATGCATTGGAGATACAATAAAATTTTCTGAGTGTTATTTCCAAACCAGGGCTTCGAAGAATTAATTCCCTAATTCCCTTTTTTTGAACTGAATTTATATTTTGGGAATGAATTCCCGTTTAATTCAAGGAATTAAATTTATTTCGTTTAATTCCCTAAGGAATTAAATTTTTTTCGTTTAATTCCCTAGGAATTCAATTTTTTTCGTTTAATTCCCTAGGAATTCAAGTTTAATTCCCTAGGAATTCAAGTTCAATTCCCTAGGAATTGAAAACTTAAATTCAGGGAATTAAACGAAAAAAATTGAATTCCTTGGGGAATTAAATGAAATAAATTGAATTCCTTGAATTAAACGGGAATTCATTCCCAAAATATAAATTCAGTTCAAAAAAAGGGAATTAGGGAATTAATTCTTCGAAGCTCTGTTCCAAACTAAGAATATATCAATAGTAACAAATATAAACTAAACAAGAATTGTAAATAATAAAAAAAAAAAATTTTAATTACCCGTGAAAAAACGATTATATTTGATCAAGTTAGATTTGATCCAATTGTATCTATTCATTTTAGAGAGTGAATAACAAAGTATAAAATAAAATATGAGTTTCTCTGCGATTCCGATTTTAAAAATTTTCTTATTCGTATCTTAAAATATCTTTTCTCTTATATCATTTTATATGCCATATACAAATACATATACTTGATCAAATTATATCTCGTTGAAGATAAATTTGTATATTGCTTCGAACAACACTTTTTAAAACTAAATGTGGCCCAAGAATATTTTAGATAAAATTATTTACTATCTCGAATCGAACAAAATGTATGTAGATTTAAATACAATTATATACTTAATTCAAAGGTTTTAAATAAGTAGTACTTTCCTTTGTAAATTAGTAATTTGTTTTTTCTAATAGCAACTTATTACCACTATGTGTATTTATAATGTTATAGAATTAAGGTTTTCCGTTTCTGTAAATTGTGAGATTACCAAAACTCATATGTATAACGATTTTACTACTTTAATAAAGACAAACAAAATTATATACTTTATAATTCAATAAAAAATTAAAAAGCTGAGCTTATACATATGTTGTGTTGCATCTAGGGTTTCTAATGACCCACAATTTTTTCATTTCTGAGATAAGTTGACATTGGTGCACTTTTTTAATTATAAAATCTAATCTTATATCTAATGAAAGAAATAATAAGAAAAGTAACTACACAGAGAAAAATTTATAGTTAAATAAATTACTATATCAGATTTTAATTAACATTTGATTTTTTACGAACACTTTGTAAATAAAGTATAAATATTAGGGCCAGTGTTATAGTCATCACTTAGTAGGATATTTTATTTAAGTAAGAAACTTTAAACCGAAATTTTATAATTGGTGGCTATAATACTTATCCTTATTAAAGTAAATATGATTCTAGTTAAACTTTTTTCATATTTAAGGTAATGTGTTTTCCGATTTTAAAGATAGGTAGACAATTTTTTATATAAAAAGAAAAAAAGCCTGAGATTTGTGTGATTTTTATTTTAATTTTTTTCTTCTGTGCAGTTACTACTAACTGATAATGGATTATATAACCCACACAGAGAGAAGTTTGCTGGACCAGTTTTAATGAAAATTTTCATAAAATAATAAAGTTTTCTTATAAATAAAATGAATATTTTGACATTTTATCAAATATTCCATTAATTTAATAAAAAGTTTCAATGGACGAGGCCTAGTGAAATTCATCGGTATTGTGCAAAAATTTATTAATATCATTCAGATAATTCCCTCAGTTAATTAATTGGTTGCTTTACTACACTATACTTATTCATATAAACAAACAAAATTTAATACAATTGAATAAGACCAAAACTCCGATAAAATTGGATGAAATTATATCAATTCAAATATCTTTTTTATTCGTTTATATAAAATTTGATTAATCCATTTTCCGGATAAAATTTTATATAATTTAGTTACTAAATTTTAGTATTATGCCAAATAAAAAAAGATATGCTACCGAATAAATTTTTTTTCACGGGTAGTATATTTTTCTGCTAAATTTAGCACTCGGTTTTGAAAAATTAGTAAAATGTTTTGCTGAAATCAGCAGTGAGAATTAGTAAAAAAAATCCGTAATTTGTAATAAAAGAATAGCAATAATGATTACTAAAAAAAATTGTACTAAAAATCAGTATAAAAATAGTAAAGTTCGGTTGGAAACTGTTTACAAGTTTTTTACTAACTTTTTTATCTGAGTGTACTATTTGGACTGTTACACGTGAGGTTGCGGGTTCGAGCCCCAACCAAGGCAACATCAATTTATGAAAAATAGTAATATGTATGAGTTTTTTCTATCCCTCTACACATCGCAGTGTCCTCCTTCGGTGTTCCCATAGCACTTAACCCCACCAAAAAGCTTCAACAAAATTCGCCAACTCACCGTCAGATGGTGCGCAACAACTGTTCTAAAAAAAAAAAATTCAACATCTCGCGCAATTACAGTGTTGCCGCATTTGAAGCCCTTCATCTTTCACCACTTTTCACTTCTTCTCTATCCCCTTTCCAAAGGAAGCAACACGTTAATTTCCTGAGTGTTGCTTCTCTTTAAAAAAAAAAAAAAAATTTAAATGTAGCAATAAAAATACATATGTTAATTTTGATTTAGTACACAAATAAAAAAGAGAATTATCTGCAGGATATTAATGAGTTTTTGCATAAAACCAATGAAGATTCATTGGAATTTGTCCATTGAATCTTTTTATTGAATTAATAGAATTTTTCAGAAAATAATCTGAAAATTTTCATTTTATTTACTCAATGAAAAAGTTTAATAAAATATATGAAGCTTTTCATAAATGCTAAGAAATTTTTCATTTTTTGTTGTAAATAAAGCTTCATAAGTTTAATCAAAAATCTCCTTAAATTTTTTTTTAATTTTTTTTTAAATTTATTTTTATGGGGATATACATTAAAATTCGTTGAGCAGGATTCTCTCTGTGTACCTCTACACAGAGAGAATGAGTGTATTTTTAGGGAGTTACCGCGATTGACATGCCCTTGCTAAACTAATATGTTTTATAATAGAAAAGTAAGAGGTTGCATATCTGAGCTTCTTCTTACAAAACTCATTACCGGGTAATAGTAGGAGGTTGAATTGGATTTATGGCGTCGTTTGCCGCAGAGCTCTACCACGTATACGAATTTCCATAGCGTTGGAAGGAACCCATCGGTATAGTTTCATTAGTTGTTTACTTTTGTAAAATTTAAAATATTTTTCAAGATGAAAACCTTTCAAATGTTAGGACATTCTTCTTGTAAAATTATTTTTTTATTTAAAAGTTGCAATAATTATGGACAGTAGGGTGACCCAAATTTGTATGCAAAAGAAAAAGTATATTCCGATTCTTTCTCCACAAGCCTAATTTTGTTCCTTTTATCGAAATACACATCTACACCAAAAATCTGCTTAATCGGACTATATTAAAAGGTCGCGATACTTCGCTACTTTTATATTTCATCACTAGTGTACCTCCTTGCTTAAATATTTTTACCTCTGTTATTTGTTATATTTTTACCTCAGTGTATTTATATAATTTTCTCATTGTAAATACTTTTTCAGCTTTTTCTATGATATTAAATTTATATTCATTTAAATTTAAATATATCCATCCTTTGCTTTAATTATGTAATGTATACTGAATGCAGAATTATAAAAAAAATAACACGCAAATACAGTATGGAAAACTTTTGAATTTCTTGTATTTTTCTAACACATTCAACATTGTTAAGGCGGCAACTTATAAGTGTCCGCCGATGAGAACACTTAAGTGCCGATTATTCAAATAAATCCTCGAGATTTATGAGAAGCTCGCCAGTTACGTGGTTAATTCGAAAGCAAACACAGCGCTTTTGTCCAACAAGGCTTACTTTAAAACGTGATGTAATTAAACTCTTAAATGTTCATCATTTGCAAAAAAAAAGACAACTGAAAGAGTTAGTGTCCATGAAACGGCAAGCGCAGTGATTGACATTTGGGAACGAGCCAGAATTCCTACTCAAAGAATGGATTCCATGGTAAGAAAAATTCGTAAGCTTTTAGGGCATATATGCTATTAGAGAAAATTCAAAAAAATAATCTCGAAAGCAGTCGGGCAAAAGAAGTCATATTTAAAGCAGATTTGAATAAAATATTTGATGTAGCCATAAAAGATTCATTAAACACAATCCATAATGAGGAGGATAAGACTTTTCTTATAATGCAGAGGGAAAATAATATGAGTTGCAGAATGTCAGGAGTAGATATTAAATTAAAGAAAAAAGAAGATCGCAAGCGAAAGAAGAAGGCACAAAAAGAGGCAAGACAATTGCGTAACGGTGAAAGGCAAATAGCTATCGAAAAAGTAGTAGACTTATATACGCTAAAGGAATATGATGATTTTTCCGATAGTGAGTCAGATTCGTCGCATGACGAGGTTAAGTATATCGAAAAAAGAAATGCAAATAAGCCAGCAATACTAAACCTGTTTTTACCAACGACTTTATTGGATCGTAAACCTTTCTGATCGGAATGCCATATATGTTGTTAGAGCTGTAGCTCAAGCATTAAGTACACCTGTATCAGCAATTACTTTATCGCGAACTATAATACAACGTAAAAGAAACAATATCCGCAATAATATATTAGAAGTGGATAAGGACTCATTATCTCTGCAATATCTAGTGGTATTACACTGGGACAGCAAACTATTGCCCTATATTTCTGATAAAAAGAAAAAAGTCGATAGAGTTGCTGTACTTAACAGCGTAAATGGAGAAGAAAAGCTGTTAGCAGTTCCGAACATCACCAAAGGAACCGGTGCAGAACATGCTAATACTTGTTTGCGTGTTTGTGACGATTTGTTAATAAAAAACAGCATTCGCGGACTATGTTTTGACACAACCGCCTCCAACACTGGTTTAAATCTAGGTGCATATACTTTAATTGAAAAAGGGTTAAATAAAGAGCTAGTATGGATTGCTTATCGCCATCACATGTTCGAGGTAATGCTTTCTAATGTATTCAAAGAATATTTTGGGCTAAGCGGTAAACCAGACATACAACTATTTAAAAGATTTCAAAAGCAATCGCCGAATATTAATCAAAAAAATTTCAAAGTCGCAGATGATTCATTTTTCCATACTAGTGATTTATTTCGACTCCGACAGCAAATGTATGAATATTATACCGATGCAATTAAAGCCAACAGCCAAGGGCCGATTACCTTAAACTCCTTACGCGTTGTCAAAACTTTCTTGCTGATGCGAACAAATCAGAAGAAATTAAAGAAAAATTTTGTGCACCAGGCACCTGTCATCATGCTCACTGGATATCGAACGCGATCTATTGCATAAAAATATATATATTTCAAAATCAGTTTCATCTCACAGATGAAGAGAAAAAAGCAGTTACCGAAATAAGTCTTATATGTATATGGACGATACTGGAATGAAGATCCTTTAGCTATAAAAGCTCCTCTTAATGACTCAAATCCAATCGGAACCTATCCAAATGAAAAGATTTCTAAAGCTGCTATAAAAGCATTTCATCGTCATTTGTGGTACTTTTCAGAATATTTAATCGGACTTGCCTTTTTTGCTTCCAGAGTTACGTATGAGTCTAAAAGAAAAATGGTGCAAAATATTCATCTACATCAAAAGTTAAAGTCTTAAAGAGACTGGTCGGTAAAGAGTTTAATCATAAAAATCCACTTGAGTCCTATATTGCTAAACCGACAACAATTTTTTAAAATTTATTAATTGATAATGGGCAAGAAAAGGCATTGTCATTTCTGACCAAAGATCCTACAGAATGGAAAGACGACGCCGTTTATACTATGATGAAAGAGAAAGCTGGCCTTTTAAAAGTTGTAAATGACTGTGCAGAACGTGGTATTGCTTTGGTGACCCAACTCAACAGCTCAATTACAAAAAATGTGGAACAAAAGCAATATTTACTTCGTTTAGTTGATCTCCATAAAAAAACATTTTCTGTGGCTTGTAAGCAGACAAGGAAAAATTCTGAATTTTATTTAAAAATCCATAAATATTTGAAATTTTATTTTTGTTTAAAATAAAATTCCCAAAAATGTATGAATTTTAAATTTGGAAAATAAAAATCTCAAAATTTAGAGAATTTTATTTTTAACAAATGTTTGAATAATTCTTTGAATAGTTATTTGAAAAATTCAAAATGAAAAAATAAAAACCCAAACACCTACAATAAAAAATATTAAATACACAAAACTTGAAATCAAACCAGCAATTTCGCATTATTTTCTAATTTTTTCGGTGTTTGCAAATTTTATCAATAAATTAATATTTTTATATGGCGTCTTATATGCAAATTTCGAAAAATAGCTCTTTGAATAATCGTTTGGTGGATAAACTGAAGAAGAAATAAAGTACAATAAAAAACTAAATATACAAATTATATAACTAAATCCGCTATTTCGAGTTCTTTTAGTTTTTATAGTGTTCGCAGATTTGATCGATAAATTAACACCTTATATTCAAAACGCGCAATTGTGAAAATTGTATATGCTACAAAAAATTAATTAAAAGACTTAATCAACGATTTATATTCCGCTAACGAATATATTGATGCAAAAATTTTCCTTTTTGCAAAATATTTTTTTTGCGAATTATTTTTGCAAACTAACCACTAAACTTTTTTATAAAAAATGGGTATTATTATTCCTAGATTATATAATTCATCTAACTCCCACTGGAGCATAGGGCGCCTAGATTATGAATTTAAAATAAACGCACTTAAAAAATTGCAAAATAATAGCGGAACTAGAAAAAAGTCTTTATGGTACAAAATATTTGCTAAAAGGCATATTCAACGATTTACATTCTGCAAACGAATATAATGATACAAACATTTTCCTTTTTGCAAAATTTTTTTTGCGAATTTTTTTGCAAACTAATCACCAAACTTTTTTATAAGAAATGGTTGTTATAGTTCCTAGAATATGAATTTTAAAAAAAAGCGCACTCAAGAAATTGCAAAGTATTGGCGGAACGCGAAAATAGTCTTTATGGTGCAAAATATTTATTAAATTATTATTATTATAGTTCCTATATTATGAATTTAAAATAACCGCACTTAAAAAATTGCAAAATAATAGCGGAACGCGAAAAATGTCTTTATGGTACAAAATATTTGGTAAAAGGCTTATTCAATAATTTACATTCTACAACCGAATATATTGATACAAACATTGCGAATTTTTTTGCAAACTAACCACCAAGTTTTTTGATAAGAAATGAGTATTAAAGTTAATAGATTATGAATTAAAAAACCGCACTTAAAAAATTTCAAAATAATGGCGGAACGCGAAAAAAGCCTTTATGGTACAAAATATTCATTAACAAGCTTAGTTATTGTAAACGAACTTCCAAACTTTGTAATGTCCAATTTTGTCCTACAATTGTTTTAAATTTCTTTAGTACTAAGAAAAATTTTTGAGCGTAACGCCAATAAATTTTACATTACGATTATAGCTAAAAATTTTATTATAGCTCAATTATTTATCGTATTAAATTGTTATATTGTAATTAATTAGTACACATTTCTACTTTTAGGACAGTTACCAGTCATTTTTTTATTTTGTTATATTGTACCCAAATAAAGGAAAGAACTTATCCAGTTGTCCATCCCTAGTAGAGATGAGCGATCCGGTGATTTTTGAATAACGCTGCTACCAGTGATCGTGATTTTCAAATCACAGTTCTTTTAAACAGTGACCGTGATCACGGGTTTGTAATAGAGATGGGCGATCCGGCGATTTTTCAGTAACATTGTTCTCAGTGAATGTGATTTGCAAATCGTTGTACTTTTAAACTGTGATCGTAATCACGGTTTTTCTATGGAAAAGACTGCGATTTTCTGATAAATAAACGAAATAATATTTATGGCGAGTTTTTAAGATGTCAGTTAAACTTGGTTTAGTTAAACCGAAAACGAATTTTGTCAGCCATTTCAAAGTTTATTAACAAAAATTTGCCGGAAAAACTTTTTCTTGAGTATAATTTATTTCTTTATTGAAATAAAACAAAATAAACTACATTTTAAAAGCAGTATTCCAGTTTCAAACTGCGTTAAACTAAGTTTAAAGATAATTCACTTCCTTAAAACTGGGCCTTAAAAGAAGAATAGTTGCGACCGGTAACAAAGACATGATAGAAGGAGACATTTTATTCAGAAGAGTGTGAAAGCAAGTCACTGCACGGAGGAAAAATACGTTTTTTTATATGTTTGGAGGTAATCAATGTATGTTTACAAACTACCATATATGTATTTGCAGTGTGCTTCCAATTATATTGTTTTTATAGTTACTATATATATATTTCCCGGTAATAATTATATTTGTGGATACAATTAACATATATTTGGAAAAACGGCGAATTTCCATTCTTGATACATATAAAGTTGTATGTAGCCATTATAACTTTTGTAGTTGGTAATAATCGTTTGGTTTAGCTAGACTGCATCTAGTCAGAAAATTTAGTGATATTTTTCCTTTATTTATTAATTTTATTGTGAAAGATGTGAAAAAATAAAATAAATTAGTATAAATAAAACATAAAATTGTGTTAAAAAGAAAAAATATTTAATTGTGTATATTAAAATATTAACTTATTATAAGAGTTTTTAATTAATATTTGTTAATAAAACTAAATAAAAAATAAATGAAGAGATTGTAGTTGTTGTTTTTCAATGAATGTATTAGATGTAAAATTCAATGTGATTTATAATATATTTAGTTATTAAATAATCGCCAAACAGTAGATGTATTAATTTAACTTTTTATGTTTTTCCATTAAAATATATAGAAATTTGGAGAGTAGAATAAATACGCCTATTGTTTGGCATATATTAATAATTGCTTTATAACTAAATATATTATTTATATATAGTATTTGCATGGAAACATAATTTGTCTATAACACACATATTATATGTTTGCTGCCAAACATATAATATTTGTCGATAGCGTCATTTCATTTCATCCAAACATTATATATTAACATAATATATTTGCTTACAAACATAATATATTTGCATGCAAATATATATTGTTTCTAGTAAAAACACGGCGAATATGTTTAACAAACTCTCCAAATATATATATATTACCAGCAAAAATATGTTTGGGACAGGCCGTTTTTTTTCAGCGTGTAGTCATATTGTACATATTTTCTTTTACACTGTATGCAAGTGTTTTATTTTTGTGTGCTTATACTCGATACCGCAAATCATGTATGTTTAATGTATATTTTGTACTTGATGAGGGAGTAATATGCATCATCTTATATCTCTCTAAAGTTTGTTTTTTTATCTATTCTTTTGTACATTTTATGAATTTGAACCGAAGTTTGCTATTATGTAAGAAGGTATAAAGCGTTCTTTTTCAATTGTATAATAAATGATAACGACGATAGTAAGACATTTTAAGTGTTATAATAAAATAAAAAAAAAACGTGGTTTAGAAATCGACCAGTGATATACGAGTAATTCGTTCCGTGAACTAAATTAATACCATTATTAAAAGTATTTAATGAAAATAAAATTAAGTGTTATTGTGTTATATAATTTTTCCAAAATCCGGACCGGATTATTACATGGAACCTTTATAGGAGGCAGACAGCTAGTCTTACACCCATGTTTTGGCCGTATATGCAACATAGTTGAAAAAGGTAATTGTGAGATTAATCTCCAACTTTATCAGTTCTGATAGGCAATTTTTTTTTATAGGAACAGTTCTAATTAAAAGCTTTTAAAATTGTAATTGTGTCTCTCGAGTGTCTCCAGAAGTCTCAGCCCGAAGCGGGGTTGCCAGTATAGATTGATTGTGTATTACGCCCCTCGAGAGACTCAACTTTAAGCCAATGATTATTAGTTTTTCTGATTTACGTCATCAACCTTAATTTTGGGATTTACAAAAATACCATCGAATTGATTTTGTAGTGGTCTTTATTAAATTCCTATTCCGGGATTTGGACAAAATTTCCTTAAATAAAAATTCGATTAAAAAAACAGGAAATATATTGGTCATCCGCATGGCTGAGAACATATTTAAACTTTCTACAATATTATCTTTTTTGTATAGTTAAACTAATCCCCTGAAAACTAGCTATCTAATAGTCTAATTTTCTAATAAATCTAAATTATTTTTTTTACACCTCTTCCACTTACGGTATTCTAAATTTTTAACCTTCTAACCAAACTTACCATCCCCAATATAAATTGCAAAATTTCTAACAATTTGTTTAAAATTTCTTTGAGTCATTATGTACTAATATTTCTAATCTTTGCTGAAAATCTAATCTTATTTAATCTTGAAACAATTTTACCCAATTAAATCAATTGGATAATACTAACGGATGTTTTACACTATAAGATTTTCGGAAAGATTTTACAACCTTGCCTATATGTTTTGCATTTGTACTAAAGCAAAATCGTACCGATAATCTTATAGTGTAAACCAGCCTTAAGTAATAAGGGTAAACCTAATTTTGTTTTATCCCGAAAATTATTTAAGTTCTCAAAAATATAAACATTTGCTTTTATAACATTTAGTAATCATAAGTGTTATAAAAAAAAAAAAATTATTGAGTTTGTGCTACAGATTATAACATTATAATATTGTTTTACGATCATTTGATGTATTCTATAAGATTGTTTAAGTTTTCGAAAACGTAAATAACATAATATTTGAATATCATACCTGTTATATTATAAAATTAATGTACAATGGATTATAACATGATTTCTGCTATAATTTATAACATAATGACATAATGACTGTTAAATAGTCATGTGATAGCATTCTAGGAAATATTCAACTTTTCGATTAAAACGTTTTTTTTAAATTTTATTTCGGTATAACATTTAAATATCATAATTTCTATACAATCAAATTATTGTATTTGTACTAGGGTTTGGAATTTCCCGGACTTTTTTATTTCCCGGGAAACGGGAATAAAATAATTTGATTCCCGGGAATTCCCGGGAATCCCGGTAAATATTTTTAACAAAATTGTTAATGAAAACCACCTATATAAGTAATTTTTGTTAAAAAAAACAGTATTTCAGTACAAATTAAGTCTGTGTAGTGAGAATTCAAAGTAAAAATATCAAAATGTTGAACATTTGATTTCACATAAATTACTCTAAGCACTGCCAAATGAATTGCATGATTCCAGCAGAAAGCACCCACTACTGGACTGTCGGAAACAAACCGTTTCATCACATTTGGCCCATTAGATATGGTGGCCGCAATGTTATTTCCTCAAGACAAATAAAACTCTTCTAGTCTTATTTCTACAATTCTTCTTATTTCATCAGCATTACATCTTCCTGATATATAAACCAACCCCAGGTTATAAAATGAATTATTTCCGTTTATACATATGTTCAAATATCTCTTTTGTGATATTCTTGTCCATTCATCTAAGATTATAGTAAATCTCCTATTGTTAGAAATATTGCTCGATATTTCTTTTATCATGATATCTTTTACATGATTGTAGTAATTTAATATAATGTTCTTTACATCGGTTTCATTTTTTGGCAATGCCAGGTTTTTATTATAAAGACTTTCTCGAATAAACGAAGATCCAGTTATGGTGCGGATTGACATTCCGTCGACTGCGGCTAATTTGGATACCATTTCAGGAAATGTTTGCCCTACCATAAAACGTTCAAAGCCCATTCAGCTTACACTTTTATCTTCGGGTACTTTGCTAATTTTAGCTGGAACGTTATTCTTGTTGTTTTCTTCAAGTTGCATGACCAATAATTTTTTTTTTTTTTGTGAACCAAATTTAGATGTCGGGTAACCAAATTTAGATACCTCCGTTAACCATTAGTCATTTAGGGCAAATATTGCACTGCGCTGCATTGTCCTTTTTTGTGAAGTATTTCCATACTCCTGACATTTTATTCTTTAATATAAAAGAATATATTAGTTTGAAAGCAGGTGTATTAAAATAAAGTAAACTTACTTGAAAATATCACATTTATTAATGAAAACGTTACTTATAAAATTATTGGCCCTTAATATAAAGGAGTATTTTAAATTTAAAGTCGACTTTATTTTTAATCATACGGTTTTGCTCATTTTGTATATGAAAACTTTAAAAATTTTTATATTTTCAAACATTTTGATTGGTTGAAAATAAATTAACCAATCAGAATGCTCCAAAAATAAACCAAGTCAAGGTATACTGCCACCCAATATTTTAATTACCAAGTTTTTAGGTTTTACTACTTAAATTTTTAGTAAGTTATGCGAAAAATCTTTATTAGTTGAAATGCTCCTAATTACTTGGCAAAGATTTGTTTTGTGTGTTAAATAAATTGATTTCCTTTTAAAAGATTTTAACAATGACATTTTTGTTTTGGTATTTGAAATGTTTTTTATGACTAAAATTCAAAAATCCTATTCCAAACAAAAAAAAAATTAAAAATTTAATATTTTTAAAATTTCCCGTTTTCCCGGGAAAAATATATTATTTTCCCGGGAATTCCCGGCAAACTTTTCCCGGGATTTCCCGGGCGGGAATTCCCGAACCCCAAACCCTAATTTATACTGTAAAGAGTAGTATGGTTTATTCGGTGAATTATAACATACTGCTACAAATTTGGACCATAATATTAGTTTGAAATCATTTGATTGTTTTCTATTGTTAACTGCTAACCATATAAAAAGTAAAATATAACAAAATCAATGCAAACTAAAACCTCATTATCGTAATAAGTACAACTTAATTATCATTTGAACAAATAGCATCATCATCCACAACAATGCAGGAGGCCTTCCGCAACGAGGGATCATATTACAATCGTAAGTTTTGTACAAAAATGTCTTTTCTTTAATTTATAAGTATAACCTAGTATAATACTAATTTGGTTTAGTTTTAACCAGGCACCAGAAAACGTTTTTTTTTTTTGTTTTTATCAAAAATAAATATCACTAAAGTTCAAAATGTTTTTATTTCTCAATCGAAAACAAAAAATTTCAAATGTACTTTAAAACAAAAATATCCCTCAAGTTGAAATTCGAAAAATATCTTTAGGTATAAATATCAAAGATAAAAAAATTGATAAAAAAATAAAACTTTTTAAAACGTTTTAAAAAACGTTTTTTTTTTTGTTTTTCATCTTTGTACTAAGTACAAAAATATGAATAGAATTTTAAAATTTTTGTTTTATTTTTATGGTGGAGATTATTATGGTTTTTGGTTTCAAATCTGTAGAAAATCATATAATATCCTAGAGTGAACTGTTGAGCGGTATATACATACAAACATATATTGCAAATATTTTTTTTTTTGCTAAAATGTTTGCCAATTGACCAGCATTTTGCACTAATATTATTCATTTTCGGAATGAAATCGCTGTATAAGTTTTCTAATTAAATTTTTGCACCAAGAAACCTTTTTGGCATTCCGCCATTAATTCGCAATTTTTTAAGTGCAGATTTTTAAAATTTATAACCTAGGGACCAGAATACCCATATCTCATACCAAAGTTTGGTAATTAGTTCGCAAAAAAAAAATTGCCAAAAAAAATTTGCAAAAAAAAATTTTTTTTCATTAATGTATTCTTTTGCAGAATATAAATTGCTGATTAGGTTTCTTAACTATTTTTTTGTATCATAAATGCTTTTTTCGCATTCCGCCAATATTTTGCAATTTTTTGAGTGCGGTTTTTTTAAATTTTTAACCTTAGGACAATAATTCCCATATCTTATGCCGAAGTTTGGTGGTTAGTATGCAAAAAGTTTCGCGAAAAAAAAATTAGCAAAAAGGAACATTTTTCCATCAACATATTCTTTTGAAGAATGTAAATCGCTGACTGAGTTTTTTAATTTATTTTTTGTACCATAAAGCTTTTTTTCGCGTTCCGCCATTATTTTGCAAATTTTTAAGAGCGGTTTTTTTAACTCACAACCTAGGGACTATAATACCTATATCCTATACCAAAATTATCTGGTTAGATTGCAAAAACAAAAAAAATTGGGAAAAAAAATTTTACAAAAAGGAATAGTTTTGCATCAATATACATATGTATATGTATGTAACATATGTATAGCAGAATGTTAATCGCTGATTAAGTTTAAAAAATTTTGAATGCGGTTTTTTAAAATTCATAAATTTGGGACTATGATACCCATATCTTATGCCAAAGTTTGGTAGTTCGTACGCAAAAAATTTCGCGAAAAATAAGTTTTGCAAAAAGGAAAATTTCTGCATCAACATATTCGTTTGTAGAATGTAAATCGCTGACTGAGTTTTTAAATTTATTTTTTGTACCAAAAAGCTTTTTTTCGCGTTCCGCGATTTTTTTTTGCAATTTTTTAAGTGCGGATTTTTAAAATTCATAATCTTGGGACTATAATACCAATATTCTCATATAAAAGTTTGGTGGTTAGTTTGCAAAAAAAATTCGCGAAAAAAATTTTCCGAAAAGAAAATTTTTTGCATCAGTGTATTTGTTTGCAGAATGTAAATTTCTGATAACAATTTTTAATTCATTTTTTGTACCATAAAGTTTTTTTTCGCGTTCCGCGATTTTTTTTTGCAATTTTTTAAGTGGGGTTCTTTAAAATCCATAATCTAGGGACTATAATACACATATCCTATACCAAAATTAGCTAGTTAGATTGCAAAAACAAAAAATCACGACAAAAAAATTTGCAAAAAGGAATAGTTTTGCATCAATATATTTGCTTGCAGAATGTTAATCGCTGATTATCATGCTTTGTAGAAGTCTTTTCGGCGGAAATTTTTATTACTTTTTAATAACGCAAAGGTTTATATCATTGGATGCAGAAATATGTCTATATGAATGTTGTTTTAAGAATTTTTACAAAATTTATATGTAATTGTAATCAGAAAAAACTAAAAAAAAACGTTTTAAAACGTTTTATTTTGTTTTTTCCTCAATACAAAAAAACGTTTTTTTTTTGTTTTTTCCTCAGTACAAAATAAAAATAATTCTCAACTTTCCTGAAAATATCAGTACGGATATTTTTAAAATTTTGTTTTCGAAAAGAAAACAAAAAATAAAAAAATTGATGAAAACAAAATATCCATCAAGAAAAATAAATTCATTTGTACACAAGTGATTCTTTTTTATTGAGGAAAAAACAAAATAAAACGTTTTAAAAGTATTAATATCGGGTGCCTGGTTTTAACAGAGATTTTATTGCATGAAAAAAAATATATAATTATTAATTTCGTTCGTTGCGGTATGTGCATGACAAAATTGGGTACAATTTCTTTCTTAGGGCATTTGAAAGCGCACGTGATTTTTATACCCTACACCACTATGTGGTCAGGGTATTATAAGTTTGTGCTGATGTTTGTAACACCAAAAAATATTGGTCGTAGACCCACCTTATAGTATACCGATCGGTTCAGAATTTTTTTTTATTTCGATTTAACGATGTCCGTCTGTCCGTCCGTCCGTCCGTCCGTCCGTCTGTCTGTCTGTCCATGCAATCTTGTACGCACTCTACAGGTCGCACCTATTAAGATATTTCGATGAAATTTGGTACATAGACCTATGTTGGCCCAAGGACGAACAAGTTTGATTTTTTTGAACATCGGTCCATGTTTAGACCTAGTGCCCATATAAGGGTCCTACCAAAATTATATTGTTTATACGCTGCAGGTCGTAAATATTAAGATATTTTGATGAAATTTGGTACACAGACCTATATTGGCCCAATAACGCAGCCTATTGATTTTGGTGAACATCGGTCCATGTTTAGACCTAGTGCCCATATAAGGGTCCTACCAAAATTATATTGTTTATACGCTGCAGGTCGTAAATATTAAGATATTTTGATGAAATTTGGTACACAGACCTATATTGGCCCAATAACGCAGCCTATTGATTTTGGTGAACATCGGTCCATGTTTAGACCTAGTGCCCATATAAGGGTCCTACCAAAATTATACTGTTTATACGCTGCAGGTCGTAAATATTAAGATATTTTGATAAAATTTGGTATACAGACCTACATTGGCCCAGTAACGCAGCCTATTGATTTTGGTGAACATCGGTCCATGTTTAGACCTAGTGCCCATATAAGGGTCCTACTAAAATTATATGGTTTATACGCTGCAGGTCGCAAATATTAAGATATTTTGATAAAATTTGGTACACAGACCTAGGTTGGCCCAAGGACAAAGCCTATTGATTTTGGTGAACATCGGTCCATGTTTAGACCTAGTGCCCATATAAGGGTCCTACCAAAATTATATTGTTTATACGCTGCAGGTCGCAAATATTAAGATATTTTGATGAAATTTGGTACACCGACTTATGGCAGCCGAAGGACGAAGCCTATTGATTTTGGTGAACATCGGTCTATGTTTAGACCTAGTGCCCATATAAGGGTCCCCCCAAAATTATATTGTTTATACGATGCACGTCGTAAATATTAAGATATTTGGTACACAGACCTATATTGGCCCAATAACGCAGCCTATTGATTTTGGTGACATTAGTTGGCTTTTACCCAGACTGGTGTAGGGTATTCTATAGTCGGCATGCCCGACTTTAACCTTTTTACTCGTTTTTTTGTACAGCTGGAGGTCAATCATAGGAACAAGATCCCCGCCCACATCTCCCGAACTAGCTAGCTTGCAAGCGCGTGCGTGCCGTTCCATTCTGTGACCACAGGGTGTCTATAGGGTTATAAGTTGTTGCTATTTTCGTAGTAACCGGGTAAAGGGGTATAGCGACATCCACCTAAATCGTTATGGTTACACTTTAACCCCTAAACGGACACTATATTTTTTTTGTAAATTTTTTTGTTTTGTTTATAAAAAGAAAAGGAAAGAAAAAAAATGATAAAAAAAGGAAAATTTTTTTTTAAATTTTTTTTGTTAAAATTTTTTTTATTTTTTTTTTTTTGCTTAACCCGTTTTGTACCAACCCAGAGAAGCGTACTACAACTTTGGTATAAGAAATTGGTATTTTAGTCCCTAGATTATAAATTTAAAAAACCGCACTTAAAAAATTGAAAAATGATAGCGGAACGCGAAAAAAGACTTTATGGCACAAGAGATTAATTTGAAAACATAATCAGCGATTTACATTCTGCAAACGAATGTATTGATGCAAACATTTTTCTTTTTTCAAGTTTTTTTTCGCGAATTTTTTTGCAAACTAATTACCAAACTTTGGTATAAGGTATTATGGTCTCTTGATTAGAAATTTTAAATCACTTAAAAAATTCCAAAATAATGGCTAAATGCGAAAAATCATGTCGTGATATTATTGTATGAAGGGAACAAAATGTTCAGAACTACTCTTAATATAAAATTTTGTTAACTACATGCTAATCTTTATCACCAATATAAATTTTTACCACTTTCAAATACATTTATGTATATTTTTTTATACACCGATAAAATTCCATAGTTTAATAGTTGACAAATTCTATAGTAGGTTTGAAATAAATGTAAAACAACAATAATAATCGTTATCAACTAAGGTTTCGTTTGTAATCACCAAACGTTTTCTTAGTTGATTTAAAAACAACTAATAAAAATTAAAATCGAAATGTCAAAAAAAAATATATTAACAAAACAATCTATAATTTCAAGAATTTTAAAAGAAATAAAAATTTCAATATTTGTTTTAATTGTTGGGAGAATTTCATTGCAAAATCTAAATTTAGAGGTAACGTGAAAAGGTATTTATTTAAGAAAAGTACTAAATAGTCTGAAACATTTTCATTTCAGATGATGCAAAATTAAAGCCTAAAAGGGAAATAATAATATAGATTTTGAAATTGGAAAATTTGGAAAGCCTCGACTTTCATTTATGATGCTGACAAAAATTAATATATGCAAAAATATACCAATATAATGTCATTGCAATAATATATATTGTATAATTATATTTTTATTTAGTTTTCAATATAAAAGAAAATATTTTAATGATCTATGGTTCCTATCAACCAATTTAAAATTGAATGTAGTCGATATCTACTAATTTCAAATTTTATTTAATAAATCGTAGCCATCAACTAAATATTGCTGATATCAACCCCCAAAATAGTTGAAATTCAGATTTTTTAAAAACTTAGTTAACGCCAACTAAAGCAATTCAATTAAGTTCTAGTTAGGGGTATTTCACCTAGGAGATAGTTGAAATATTCGTTATAACCAACTAAGGAATATTTTGGGTGTAGGAAAATAAAACTCCATAAAATTCAAAATATAGAATTTTTGCTTTAAAGCTCTTTACTGAATTTAAAAAAATATCATAAAGAATTTTATTTAAAAGTTATGAAGTATGTTTTTCAAAAAAAATACTTGAAGAATTTTATCACTAAAGAATTTAAAATTTTAAGCTTTTCTGTTGTCTGCTTGTAACAGGGGTATGGCATCACCAAAAAAATAAGTTATAAAAAAATCGTCATCACTAGATGGCACTTTGTAAAAAAAATTGACAATTTTCTTTTTTATTTAAATTTAAATAATAACAAACAATATTTCAAATTTTATTATTTTAATATTTTCCGCGTTTGTTTTTTCCTATTTTGAGCACTTTTCAGCTTTTTTTGAGTTTTTAACTATAGGCTCAGCTGATACTAAACTGATACTAAATAGTTGCTCGGGTAATACTAAACTTCAGCGCCCTCTATCGGTAAGTAGTGTAAGTTTTGATTTCCTATCTCTATAATTAATAATCTCTGGCTTGTAAGACTAATATCAGAGACAATTAATTATAGAGATAGGAAATCAAAACTTACACTACTCACCGATAGAGGGCGCTGTAATTTAATATTACCTGAGCAGCTATTTAATATCAGCTTAATATCAGTTGAGCCTATATTTAAAAACTGAAAAACTGCTGAAAACTGCTCAAAATAAAGAAAAAACAAGCCCGGAATATATCCAAATAATAATATTTGAGATATCCGTTTGTTTTTTTGTTTTATTGTTTGTTATTATTTAAATTTAAATAAAAAAAGAAAATTGTCAGTTTTTTGAACAAAGTGCCATCTAGTGATAACGATTTTTTTATAACTTATTTTTTTGGTGATGCCATACCCCTGACTAATATTGGAAAAATGGCAATCGGAAACTTAAAAAATGAATAAAATATGTGATAATGAATTTAATTTTTATTAACTTGTATCAATAAATATAACTTTTTGTACCTAATCAATAAATACGTATATATGGGCAAATCTACGGAACCGGGCGATTCCATGTAACTCGGGATTTAAACCATTTTAATAACAATATATAATATTTTTGATGGTATCAGCATTTTCGAGGCCACGAGTTTAATCAGGCGGACATCTTAAATTTTAATATTTATACTGCTAATGTGCTCTACTCAATTAAAAACTACCCTAATTTACCCTAATTTTGCTTGTAACTTTCAAGAGCATAAGAGAAAATCGCCCAAAACCTTTGGTGGATAATAATTATGATGTTAGCAAATCTCCCACTTGTTGCAAAAAATAGGTGTAGAAATAGTAGTTCTTTAAAATCTGTAACTCTGTTTTTTGAATAAAGAGTAACTTCAGACATTTTTAATTTTTGCGCTTTCAACCTCAATGCACTTGAAAAGTTTTTGATACTGACATTTAACTGACAAGTAAACAAAAAAATTGAGATCAAATTAATAAGTGTGCCTTTAAAAACAAAGAAAATATGACAATAATAATCTCTTCACCTCTATCCGTGAACAACTTGAAATTTTATATTTTTTGAAGGGCACATCCGCAGTTTGAGAAATAATTAGTTGCAGTCCTGCGTGATCGGTATATATCGGTGATACTATTATTGTGTGCAAGTGCTAAATGGATCGTACTATTAGTTTGGTGTTCAGACCCATTTTAGGTTAAATTTTGTAGCTTTTCATAGATTTTTGGAGCTAAAAGTGATTTTTAATAAAAAATTAATTGAAAAAAAAGAAAGCAAACGGATAATCTGATCGTTTTAGCACTTACACACAACAATATTAATTGCGATATATATCATATAAGCCAGATTTCAGCCATTAATTCTTTTATCTGTGAATGTGCTAGTCAATTTAGAGTTGGATTTTTAGCGTATTGTACAGCGAAAATTGATGTAAAGCCTAAAAATAAAATCCGATCTGTTTAGCACTTTCATATAATGACAGCTATGATAAGATCTACCGTTGCCTTCAATTTGAATTTAACCTTTTAGCGAATTTTGGAGAAAGATATGTTGTAGAGAATACGAAATTTTTCCGATCCATTTAGCACTTTCAGATAATAATAGTAATGAAGATATGTACCATTCAAGATATATTTGATCCCATAATTCTTTAAACCGTGGAAGTGCCATTCAATTTTGTGCTGCAGTTTTGAGGGAAATTTATATGGGTACAAGTCCAAGCATAGACCGATTTAAACCAAAATCAATATACTTCGTTCTTGGGCCGATATAAATCGCTCTATCAAATTTTATCAAAAATTCTTAATATTTGCGACCTGTAGCGTGCGCACAAAAATACATGGAGAGACAGACGGACGGACGGAAAAATTAAAAAAACAACATTATTTATAATCAATAATGGAAATATAGCGCGACTATGCATTTTCAAATAAAATTACCGTGATAATTGAAAAATTTGTGTCATATTTTTTCATTAAATCGAGATAAAAGTGTGTAAAAACAACTTAGAAATAGCCAAAAAAAAAAAGGTTTTTAGTAACTTTGACCTCAATTGGCTCAAAAACCAGATGTGCTGGAAGAATTCGGAAACCAAATTCGGACTCAGCAGAGAAAAGTTACTTGAAAATGTGTGGTCGCATGCCCGAAAATTCCAAAAATTTTAAAATATTTATTAGCGAAAATGTGTGCGGTTTTTTGTTTATAACTTTTTCAGCACTCAAAAAAATTTATTCACGCGAATAATCGCGAGTAATCTTACTTATAATAATATAATAATAAAACGCGAGTAATCTTACTTATTTTTAATGTATTTTAAATAAGTTAATCCAGAAAAAAATGTGTGCCACTAATTTGAAATTTTTCATTTTTAAAATCTGAAATCGACCTGTTTCGTAGATTTTCCCATATATAACTTGTGTTTTTGATAAATTTCGCGACCTCTAAATATTGACCGATTTGGCTCAAATTACTGTGCACTATTCGAACAAAACTGGCCTTGTGGAGCGCGAAAATTCGACACTTTTGTATTTTGGGCCATCCTAATGGACAGTTTTATAGTCAGAATAAATATTGATATTTTCTTATATCCATATTTTGTTTTTAGATCGTTTTTTTTTTCTTAAATATTTCTTAAATAAGAAAATTTCAAAGACTAGTTCTAACTATAACTATTAGATTAGGAAAAATTGTTGTATTCGAAAAACTCTTTTACACTGAAACATTTTTTATATTCTTGGTTTGATATGAAAGTTGTAGGATTTGGAATAATTTTTCTTGTAAAACTATAACTTGCACTGCAAAGAATTTTATAAATTAGGGCACGTTCCTATTATCATATTCTAAGAATTTTTTTCATATCAGAATCTCCATTGTGTTTCCTATGAAAATATTATTTAATTTTTAAATGATTTTTAGAAAACAGAACATTGAAATCTCTTAATTATTTCAGTAAAGAAAACTAAATAAACATTCAAAAAATGTCGAAATGGGGTTGAGCAGATTTTTCCGAACCCCATTTTTGGTACTTTTTGGAACAACTTGGCAAACCTATGCTTAAACATGTATTGAAACTTCTACTTCTAGCAAGAAGAGCATAAGACTAGGAGATGCAATCGGGCATCATACAGAAAATTCTTTCGTTGTCAGACAGTCGATCGAAAAATGAGAAAAAAGTGAAAATAAATTGCTAGAAACTAAAACTTACAATAAAAATTAAAAAAAAAATTATAGAATTAAGAAAAAAATACAAAAAAATATGTAAATATGGAAAATAAAGAAATAAGCAGAAATAAGTGTTCAAATTTGTTTCTGAAAAATTTTTATTTTCAGATATTTTCACAAATTATTCCACTTTTTTAATTTATAATATTACCAATATTTTTCTTATTTTTTTCTCATAACTTTTTTTTTGTCTCTTTATTCACATTTTTAATTCTTTTTCTGAGAAAATTCCCTCATATTTGTGTGTGCTACCATGGTATCATACCGTAATTGACGCAATTGTTTTGTCCGATGTCCGGTTCGATGTGGGATCCGATAACGATTGGGACCCTAGTTTTATACCCTTTTTGGATCTAGTTCATAAAATATCTATCTATAAGATACGAAAAATGTTTAGCCCCTGTATCCGCGCCTGGTAGCAGACTACATTTAATATGAGATTTTGATCCTTTAATTTGCATTGCAGTAATGCCACCACTAAAGAAAAACTGATGAAGGGACCTGGAAAATCCCCGAAACGATCATATTTTCATTCCTGAAAGTGCAGAGGTTTTTGGAAAAAAGTACTTATTTATGCTAATTCATAATAAGGAAATTGGCCTCGAACCAGAATTAATAAATTTCTAATTAATCAATTAAAAAGATGGAAAAAACTATTTTTATTTTTAAATAAAAATTAAAAACCAACATTTTTATTAAACATTGTGTCCATCTTCATACAGGGTATTTCATAATTCATATTGAATGGTCCAAAAGTATAAGAAAGCCAGTGTTGTCATCATCAATATACTCACGAATTTCCTCCAACACATCAATTATTGCAGTTACCCAACTGCGCTTAGGACGAAACCCTGATTTCTTGGCCGTAAGTAAATTATTATCCTTTCAATGTTGCGATATTTGTAGATGCAATAAACTTTCAAGTACTTTGGACAAATAGGGCAAAATCTGTGATGATGGTGTTAAAAATGTGTGTAATATAGGGCATAATATAAGAGATATTCCAAATTTAATTAAAACTCATTAATATTACATGCATCTTTTTATGCCTTTATTCAAGAACTTAAACTAAAATCTTATATAAATATGTTAAAACCATTTAGCTCAGGCAAACCCATGTTACAGTTAGGATACTCATAGAAGATCTCACAAATCCTTTAAGTTTAAATGTGAAAAGTAAATTTAAATTTTTTAGGTATGAAACGGAAAGTATCAAGAGATATTAATAATTTTAGCACTATTTATAATAAATTTAGTACACAGTAAGTACATAGTTATTAAATGCTTTATATTAAAATAATAAATATTAACCAGCACGTTAAGAGTTTTCCTCGGTATTCCCTTGATTAATTCCTATTTAATGGTAATAAGCTGGAGAAATTAAGTGACCATGTTCGGGTTGGCGAAGGGATCCATGTGATTGAAAATAGTTAGCCGAATGATATAGAGCGGGAGAAGCTGGTTCATTTACCTGCACCTCATGATAGTTGGTGTAGGGTTCATGTTCCACAACTTCGCGAACAGTTTGGAAGGGATGATTTACAACAATGCGTCGTTTGTGGAAACTTTCACTTGGTGAAGATTCTTTGGGTGCTGGTGTAGCAGCTATAACCCGGGAACCAGGTGTCATTACATGACCACTAGTACTTTTTACATTTACATCCACATTGTGGGGTTGAATATTTGTAACAGCTGCAGGTTCAACAGCGGACTTACCATCATTACCAGCGCTTGTGGATGCAGCATTTTTTGCTTCAACAATGCGCATGAATTTTTGTTGTCCATAATTACTGTGTTGAGTTGGCTCTAATTCATAATTACCAGTGGCTTCTGATCCGGATGATGATGATTGGTCACAGTCTGGTTTTTTTAAATTAGATAATTGTTCGCTGTCATCATCATTATTGTTGCTGTCGCTTTCATTATCATTATACTGCATATTTTGATTTTGGTCATTGTTACTGTCTTTTTCATAGTTGTCATTAGAACCTTGTTGTTGTTGTCCTTTAGGTTCACCATTGTTGGTAACAGAAATTTCCAATTTAGAATTGTGCATTTCTTCTTTACCATTATTCATCATCATTGGTCTTATTGAAGAACTAACAACGATTGCTTTATCGTTCTCTTCGGATATCCGGTGGGGTATTTCAATTTCAATATGTGCTTGAGGAGCGGCCTGCTTTTCCTTCACATTATCATCGGATATTTTTGTTATCACCATTTTCTCTGTAGTTGGTTTATCTTCAAGTAATAACTTTCCAGATTTTCTTCTATCATTGCGGTCAAAATTTGAGAAATCTTGTTGTTGTTGATGGTGATAGTTTAAATTGTATGGTTCGTCATCCGGATGATAACGCATTTGAGCATAGGGAGCACTATACTCGACACGTTTATCGACATTTTTAATATGACTAACTCTGCCTGCGGGCTCACGATATTGAACAACTGGAGATGACACTCTAACTTGAGGTTGATATTCTGACCTTTGTGTGTAGGGTAGATCTGGCTTTTGTTTATTCGATGCATAAACTATTACCGATCCTCGTTGATTTTGTAAATATGGATTGATTTCGCGAACATGTGCAGCTTCTTCCACAAATTTAGTTTGAGGTACATCAATATTGCGGGCTAAATAGATATTGTGTTGACTGGGAGATAAAACAATTTTATGTTCATGTTTTATTATGGGTTGCTGTTCTGTCACTCTTGCAGGTGCCTCTTGAAGTCGTGCTGGTTTTGAATCTTTTTGTAAGTTGGCATTACCGGCATTATTTATATATTCAGCATCAAAATTGAAACCATCACGATTAGAAAGATTTGCTTGGAATCCGGAACGTTGTGGAGCAACGTTTGACTGCACATTGTTTTGATTGGCCTCCTGGAATCCTGAACGTTGTGAAGCATGGTGGCGATTATTGTCATTGTAGACAAATGGATTACGATGGCTGTATAGTGCTCTGGAAGGAACTTTGTCCGTCTCATCGCGAGAGTAAGTAAATTGATCGGGTGATACTTGACGTTGATTTCCTTGACCATCTGTTAATACAACAATTTCTCTGTTTTGTGATTTAGGTTCATCATTACTAGAGGTAGCTGCAAAACGGGTTTCGCCATTATATTGCTTGTTTAGATTGGACTCAACTACTACTTCTTTGGCACTCTGATCATAGGTTGGAGTTGTTGTTACGGATGAGCCAATAGTTGAACCGCTGATAGTTGCCCGATGATGTTCGGGTACATTTTTTGTGTTAAAATTGGAATTATATTGATGATTTGCTTGATTTGTTGCAGAACCACCAGCGCTGCTATAAACAATATTGCTAAAGGCTGGAGTATTTCCATTATTCATATAGGCACCTGCTACAGCTGGATGTGGATGGCCCAGTGGCAATGTCGTCTCACCCTTAAGTATTTTAGCTACAGGTCTTTCCAATTCAACAACAACGGTACCAGCTGGTTTGATTAGTACACGTTCCTCAATATCATAGAATTCCTTTTGTATAGCGGGATGACGTATTTCGTACTTTTTGGCTTTTATAGCCGGTTGAGCAATTTGTATGGTTTTTGTAACCACTGGTCTTTGATTGATGTGTTCGGCGGGTAGATAACCTGTTTCGACTTGTTGACGATCATAGAAATTACCATAATAATGATTGTCATTGTCGTTGCTGTTACTGTAAGCAGGTCGAAAATAATCACCATAACCACCTTGGGGTTCATCTAACGATGGTGGGTATTGATTATGAAAATTACCATCTGAGTGGCCGTCATTATTATATTTAAATGAAGGATCATTATAATTTGGTTTATTATAACTAGTAGATAAATCAAAATTGATGCCATCTTTACCCACGGAAGCTGGCCTTTGATTGATATTGACTTTAAAATTATTGTCATTCATAGAGCTTGCACTTACGCTAGGCACTGATGAGGATACCGATGATACCGACGACGATGATGATGATGACGACGCTGGAACTAATGATGATGTAGAAGCAGCTGATTCTGCTGCCTGAACAGGTTGATGATTGACAACAACATTTTGGGTTTGCTTGTTAGTATCGACTGATGTTTGCAGATTATCTGTCGTTGATGGTAGTGCAACTTGTCGTTCGAACATTTGCACTTTAGACATTCGTTGATTTATTCCAATAACTCGCTGAGGTCCTTCGTTAGCAGACGAAGACGCCAAGGATTGTTGGGATCCTGGTTTTGCTGATTCATAAACCTGCAAGTTTTCAAAAACGAGAGTTCATTAGAATATTTGCGTACAAAAATTAGTAAAAAAAATATAGCCGGACATGATGGCTAAATGAAACATACACCAGTTGAAAATCAACTAATATTTGGATCCGAAATTTTAATGGGTTGAAGTTCACTTGTGACAAAATATGCCCATAAATTGCTAAATAGTTAGGAAATCATTTAAAAATTTTCATTTTAACTAATGTCAGGTTTAGTTAAGACAATGTCGGAAATAAAGTTCATATGAGCTGTAGGTCTAAACATAGACCAACCTTAAACAAAATCAAATCATGTGAACCAGTGTATTCAATTTTATTAAAATGTCTTCATATTTTCGACCTGTAGAGTGCAAACAGGCCTAAGAATTTAATATGAGCACAAGGTCTAAATATTGGACTGATTTTAATCATAATCTATTGGCTTCGTCCCTACGCCGATATAAGTTGGTCTACCAAAATTTCATCAAATTATCTTAATATTTAAGAGCTGTGCGCACAGATAAACAGGCGAACGGACGGACGGACAAACAGACATCATTAAATCAAAAAGTGGTTGTGAGTCAATCGGTATAGAAAAAGGTGTATAGATCCAATTTTGCTTTTTATTTTACAAACTTTGACTCAATATATCCTGCCCACATAGTGGTGTAGGGTAAAAAAACGCTAAAGACGAAGATAGAAGATACCAAATTTGTAGATCTATCTTATGTAGGAAGTCTCCCGTCGCGAACCCGCAGATCTTAATAAAGCATAATAGGCTATTTTTGAGGGACATGGGTCGATTTTAACCAAAATCAATAGGCTTCGTTCAAACAAAACAAACAAAAAGTGATTCTGAGTGGATATGGTATACTAAAAGGTGGATCTAGGTCAAATATTTATTGGTGTCACAAACATCAGTACAAACTCAATATGCCCTGTCCATATAATGGTGTAGAGTATAACTATATCATGGTACTATTTTGTGTGGGAGCATGCTTCATGAACGTATTTTTATTTTAAATATTTTATTTATTTTGCAATATAAACACAATGAAGAAAGTAATATAATAAATGCAGGGAAAAACATTTAATTTTAGTTAATTCTGCTTTCGGCATAACTCCGAATGAAGTAGGCAAAAGTACTTTTGTACTTTTTTCCATACAAGCATTAAATAAAAGAAAAGTTTTTCTTATCTGATAATACTATTCGACAAATTTTTATTTTTTTAAATATCTCCTGTTACATTACATTAGGCTACTATGACATTAGGCTGGGGCATTCCAGTACTTTTTGGAAACCGCTATTTCTAATTCAGTTTGTTGTGCAGAACAAGTTTGCTCTTCAAGTTCAATCGCTCTTTAACATTTTCTTTCAATCTCTATATAAAGGGTGTCTTTTTAAGCCCGAGAGAACTTTAAATTGTTAAAAATAACAGAAAAATTTAAATTTTAATCCCAAAAATTTTTTTATTCCTAAGATAAATACATGACATTAACATTTAAAAATGATTTCGGGCATATGGCCACCACGGCTGTTCTTGACGAAGCGCATTCTGGACGTTCAATTTTGGGTCACTTTTCGAGGATTACTGGCCGTATGTCACGAATAACAAGAACAATGTTGGCCTCCAAGGCGTCAATTGTTGCTGGTTTATCAGCATAAGCCAATGATTTCACGTGGTCCCACAGGAAATAATCGAGAGGTGTCGAATCGCACGACCTTGCAGGCCAATTGACAGGTCCATTTTTCGAAATCAACTTATCACCAAATTTTGATCCTGTTGAAACCACATATTTTCAAACAAAAAATCATTGACCATGGTGTGGTTACGATCTTCACGATACCCGGCTTATTTTTTGAAGAAATAAGGTCGAATGACGCCACCAGCGTGTAAAACGCACCGAACGGTGGATTTTTCTGGATGTAATGGAGTCTGTAGGGTCTGTTGTGGATTGGTTTCTCTCCGTATGCGGCAATTTTGTTTTCAAAGTAAATCTGGATAATATGTTAGCTTTGTTCCAGGGTTAATCTATTCATGATGATTTGCCAGAGTATACTGATTATAAATGTCAAAAAGTATGTATGACAGTTCACTTAACAGTTAACCTTTTCGTAAGTTCTATCGGGCTTAAAAACACCCTTTATAAAAGAATAACGTGAGTGACTGACTGACTCAACATCGCCCAGCACAAACGGCTGAAGCTAGGAAGTTGAAATTTTGTATTTAGGTTCCTCCTCCGGAGTAGACTTCTGCTAAGGCGCGATTTTAGGAAATTCTTACCGGAACGTGCAAAAAGGGGTTAAGTCTCCCCTTTGATAGCCTGCCAAAACCCGTTTGGCTAGAAACCTGAAATTTAAAATATGTGTTCCTTGGAGTATCGGCTCCATGCCAAAACTCCATTGGCTAGAAACCTCAAATTTAAAATATGTGTTCCTTGGAGAATGAGCTAACTTATCCATAAGCTACTTTTTGTAACTTTGGAGAGGAACGCGTTAAAAATGGAGGTTCAAAAGGGGAAAAGTGGCCCCTTTACCCCTGCCCAAACCTCTTTGGCTAGAAGCCTGAAATTTAAGGAACGAGTTTTGGAACACTATAATGGAGAGACTTAATGGAACGGGAAACGAGTGGAATTGAAACACTACACAAGTGGAACGAAATGGAATTGAACGAAATGCAATGGAATGAATCTGGAAACGAGTGGAATTGGGAAACTAAATGTAGTGAAAAAGGGAAACGAGTGTAAATAAAAAACATTAGATAACTGGAAGGAAATAGAATGGAATTTGAATGACTCAAACCGCTGAAGTTTGGTACTTGATATTTTCCATATGACTCTATCTTTAACATAGGCATCAACTCAGGCAGGATTATATATACTTGGAAATTTTTACAGGGTGGGGCTAAACCCTTTTAGCCAGAAATCTGAAACTTAGCATTGAAGCATACTCTATAAAAATGTTAAACAAATTTATTTAAAGAGAAAATACCTTAGAAAAAGAATGCGATTTATATATTCCGATATTTAAAACTGCCGGTAACGAATCACTGGGCTTGTAAGTTATCTATTGATAAAGTGGTGGAAAACCGATGCGGTATACTTTCCACCGTATTTCGTGAATGAACGAGGGATTGGTAAAGTAAAAGTTTAGTTTTAACAGTAAGTTTATTTTTAAATTTATATAAAATACCAATTCCAGAAGATATTTTTGACTTCAAATAATCTGCATGATGATCCCATAAAAGGTTATGGTTGAAATTTATTCCAAGATATTTTACACTTACTGACTCAATTATTAATTTTCCATTTATATGGACATTCATACCACTTTCATCTCTAAGATCATATGGCTTAAATCTAATAAATTTGGTTTTATCTGCATTTAAAACTAATTTTTTATTTATTATGTGTAAATATGTTTTGTGTTTAAATTTATATGACGAGTCCTAAAATTACATATTAGAAAATACTTAAATTTTTCTGAATGTATTGTATTTCCTTAAAGTAATAGTATTTGCACATATAATTCAACTTTTCGTAAGCAGGTGTGTAACTACCCAGGTGGAAATTGAAGACGGTACAAAAAACAAAGCGTTGTGAAAGCGTTTGTTGTCAATGGTACAAAAAAAAAACGTCTTCACAGCGTTGAAAAACATTATTTTGGATTGCTTTTCGAACGTTCACAAACAGTATTTTAGGAGTGCTTTTCATACAAAATTTACAACCGTTTGTGAAATAAAAACACTGTTAAAACATTGCTTTAAAGCGTTTTTCTAACGTTTGCAAAAAGTAATTTAGCAGTACTTTTAAAGAATATATAAACGATTATTTAAAAAACACTGTCAAAACATTGATTTGCGCCTTGAAAATGATCGAAAAAGTGCATTCCAATGTCAGAGTCCCCTTTTAAAGTGTTTGATCAAAATGATAAAGTTTTTTTATATATACATATATATAATTTTAATTATATTTTATTATTTATGTAAAAAGAGTTATAGCAATCATTATTTATGTAAAAGAGTTATAGCAATTGTCTCATTATGAAAATTTGTAAGAATACATTTAACTTGCACTAATTTCCCAGCAGAAATTACTGCTTGCTTGGAAGCAGTTTTGTCAGGGAAAGTTGAGCAGTGAAACGATTGCATTATTGATGATATCATGCCTGATTTTTGTTCGAGATAGCTCGCGTGAAAGCACTTGTTTCGAGATTCGAAAAGGCATGAATTCACCGCTTTTAATTAGTGCTCCTGTTTTTCTTTTAAAATGTCGATAATTCATGCCTTCTCGGAAGTGCATATTATAAAGTTTTTCAACTATTTAAAATCATGCCTTCTCAAAAGCACAATATTCCTGCATATTTTTCCGTGAAGAGAAAATGCCTCTTATTTTTAGTAAAACCTCGTATTTTCATTAAAATAACTTTTTTCCGCATTTTAAAAAATTTTGATAAAAGAACCGCAAAAATATTTAAGCAATCAAAATGTATTGCTCATTTCATGCCTTTTTGAAAAGCACAGCAAAAAGCGATGTAAACAATTAATCAACTTAGGCCTTTCATTAGTGCTGTTGACGAAGCTATACATTTTTAGAAGCGGTAAAAGTAGCAGTAAGGAAGCAGTAATCGTTTTTACTGCTTCCAAATTTTTGCTGGGTTTATACTAATATCAGCATAATTTTCATTAATTTTTTTTACATTATACAATCCAATTTCTTTTGATGAAAGTGGATACTTAAAAACATCAGTTGTTTCATTATAAATTTGGCCATTTATCACAATTGTGTTTACAATGTTTGATGCTAAAAATTTCTTTAATTACTAGAATATTTCCATTACTGAGTAGGCATACGTTGTCAAGGTGAGATGAAGTGAATTAAAAAAAAATTAACAATTTAATTGATAATTTTAAATGTTTAATTTTCTACGAAACTACAATTTCAATTGGTATAAATATTGTTTTACAATATAATACAATTTATAAATATAAATAAATGAGATTTCAAAAGTTAAATGTTTCTACATAAAACCGATTTGTTTGTTAATATGATAAAATTTTAGTCGAGAATAACCCAACAGTACAAGCATTTTTTTCTGTGTAATATTTTAAATAATTCAAAATCCTGAATAAAATACTTTTTATGTTTAAGTTTATCAATTTAAGTGTATTTTTTATAACTTTACAATTAATTTTAATTCAAATTTAATAAAATATAATTTATTAAAAAATGTTAATATATAAAAATGTTTTAAAAAATGATTCCCATATTTGTATTTAAAACGATGGCAAAGTACTTCATTTGTTTATTTTCTAACGCTTTGACAGCGTTAAAATTGGTATGTTGTAATAACCTAGGTGGAAATTGCCCACGGTAGAAAAAAATAGTAATGGGAGAGCACTGTTTTTTTATTATTCCAGTACCACTTAAAATGTGCTCTGCCACTGTTTTCTGCTATTTTAACAACATTTTTCTATCTGACGCTTCTTTTACCCTAATTTTTGATACCGAATTCAAACATGAAGAGTGTCAATATAATTTCAATTTCCAGCTGGGTGGTTATCATTTGGGTTGTTTTCACAATGCTATGAAATTGTAAACCAGAATGTTCTACATACGCTAGTTTGACGGTTGAAAAAGCATTTCAAAGTTTTTTTTCTGCAATGCTTTGAAAACGTTATAAAGTACCACCGTAAATCATGGTTATCGATTTACAAGTTTAAAGCGTTGTCAAAACGCTTTAAGCTTGTAAATCGATATATTCTGATAACGTTTGTACCACCTTTTAAAATGCTTTTAAAACGTTTTCACGACATTATTTTTCCACCTGGGTACTTATTATTCAACATCTCATAGCTACTTACTTTTCATTTTTTCGTAAGCGAGCGGGTAAGCGTGACTACTTATAAAAACGAACACACCAAACAAAAATAATGAGTTCAGACACCAAAAAATAAGTTGTGCGGAGCTATGAATTTCTATTATATAACCACTTATTTGGTAATGAAAGATTTTGCTGGGATAGCAATAGTAACAAATATAAACTAAACAAAAATTATAAAAAATCAACGAATTCTTCTAAATAAATTTTTTTAAATTAGTATATTTTTCTGCTAAAATTAGTAAAAAACGAGTAAAAAGGTTAAAGTCGGGCATGCCGACTATAGAATACCCTACACCAGTCTGGTTAAAAGCCAACTAATGTTTGGATCCGAAATTGGAATAGGTTCAAATGGGGCTTGTGGCAAAATTTTCTATAATGTGAGTCAGCGCACCAAATTTCATTAAAATATCTTAATATTTGCGACCTGCAGTTTGTTACCAAGCCAATTTTGGGGGGACCCTTATATGGGCACTAGTTCTAAACATGGTCCGATGTTCACCAAAATCAATAGGCTTCGTCCTTGGGCCAACATAGGTCTGTGTACCAAATTTCATAAAAATATCTTCATATTTGCGAACTGCAGCGTATAAACAATATAATTTTGGGGGGACCCTTATATGGGCACTAGGTCTAAACATGGACCGGTGTTAACCAAAATCAATAGGCTTAGCCCTTGGGCCAACATAGGTCTGTGTACCAAATTTCATCAAAATATCTTAATATTTGCGACCTGCAGCGTATAAACAATATAATTTTGGGGGGACCCTTATATGGGCACTAGGTCTAAACATGGACCGATGTTCACCAAAATCAATAGGCTGCGTTATTGGGCCAATGTAGGTCTGTGTACCAAATTTCATCAAAATATCTTAATATTTGCGACCTGCAGCGTATAAACAGTATAATTTTGGTAGGACCCTTATATGGGCACTAGGTCTAAACATGGACCGATGTTCACCAAAATCAATAGGCTGCGTTATTGGGCCAATATAGGTCTGTGTACCAAATTTCATCAAAATATCTTAATATTTGCGACCTGCAGCGTATAAACAGTATAATTTTGGTAGGACCCTTATATGGGCACTAGGTCTAAACATAGACCGATGTTCACCAAAATCAATAGACTGCGTTATTGGGCTAACATAGGTCTGTGTACCAAATTTCATCAAAATATCTTAATATTTACGACCTGCAGCGTATAAACAATATAATTTTGGTAGGACCCTTATATGGGCACTAGGTCTAAACATGGACCGATTTGAACCAAAATCAATAGGCGTCGTCCTTGGGCCGATATAAGTCGGTGTACCAAGTTTCATCAAAATATCTTAATATTTGCGACCTGTAGAGTGCGCACAAGAATGCATGGACAGACAGACGGACGGACGGACAGACGGACATCGTTAAATCGAAATAAAAAAAAATTCTGAGCCGATCGGTATACTATAAAGTGGGTCTAGGACCAATATTTTTTGGTGTTACAAACATCAGCACAAACTTATAATACCCTGACTACATAGTGGTGTAGGGTATAAAAATCCGTAATTTGTAATAAGAGAATAGCAAAAGTGATTACTAAAAAAAAAATTGTACTAAAAATCAGTATAAAAATAGTAAAATTCGATTGGAAACTGTTCACAAATTTTTTTACTAAATTTTTTATCTGAGTGTAGCTTAAGGGTCCACAAAAAATTTATATTGATTGCATTTGAAAATTTTTGTATATAAAACACTAAATGGAAAACCGCCAAACTCTAAAGACATTTAGCGAAAAATCTGTACCTTAGATCGAAAAATAAAGTACGATATTGTAATCATGTCCGAAATATATATAACTGATGGTCAGATCTCCATTAATTTTTTGAGTGTCATGCAGTGTTATTTACCTGTTTTTTACATGGAAAATTATAAAAAAATTACAATTTTGCATCATATAGCGGACTTTGTACCTAAATTTTTACATTTTCATGTTTTTTTTACAAAATGGTTATGAAAAAATAAATTTAAGAAATACCGCAACCCTTTTACAAAAATGCATTGCAATAAAGTATAGGTACGTACCGTATATCTAAACATAAAAAAATAGTCGAATATTAAATTTTGACCTGATATGTCTGTTTTGAGTGCATTAGTATGACTTCATGGAATACGTTATATAAACATTTTATACATCGTTGAATAGATAATAAGTCTTCTTTATTAATATACAAAAAAATATTAAAACCAAAAAACAATTACAATCCATTTTATTTCGAAATATTACATAGAACTTTGACTTTTTATGTAAAAATAACTATTAACAGTAACGAAACGATATTTGTAACTTAAACCAAATTTATACTTTTTAATTAAAAAAATTTAATTTTACAAAAATAAATATTTTTAATATATTTTTTTACAAATAAAAAAATGCTTTTTACTTGCTCCTCTGTCGATGTTCTTGAGCGGGCGGTGGGAAATTTAGAGGCAAATCCTTTGGAGCATGTTTGTTTATGGTTTAAAATTAAAAAAAAATTATCTAAGTGGCGTGACTTTTTTTTGCCGCATTCAAAAACAACAAAATTTGTTCAAAAATTCATAATTTTCGACCAATTCTGGGCGTAGGGCACATGTTAAAAAATTTTCTAAATTGCACTATTAAGCATTTTTCCAACCTATTCTTTTGAGATATGTTCAAAAGTTAGTGAGAGCAGATATTATTCAGTCTCTAGTCCGATGTTTTTATTTTTTATTTATTTATCTCACTTATTTGTGAATAAAGTTCGAACAAACAAGTTTTGTTTTCTTTTCAAACAAAATAATCAATTTGTTCAAAAATATTAAAAAACGTTTTAAAACTTGGAGATGCAAAAAAAATGCCATTTTTAGGACCCACTTCAAAGTTTTGATTTTAAAAATCTATCACTGCTAAAGCTGGGTTTACATTATCTGGTTTTTCATTTGATTTCACATCTGACAAATCAAATTAAAAATCTTACTAAGTGAGGTGATTGTAAAAAAAAATATTGTATAAGTGTTTACGACATCAAATGTAATCAGATGAAAACAGCTGTTACCATCGGATTCTCATAATTTTATGAAATATTTCAAAAACAATCTGACTCAAAATTTCAATCGGATTTTCTGTACGTATCAGACAAAATGTGTTTACACTATAGGATTTTAGCCATCTGACTCACTTTTTTGACAGATCCAATGACTAATGGTTTAATGTAAACCCCACTTAAACGACTTCAGATAAGAGAAAATAGTTTTCATTCTGAAATTTACAAAGGTCATGGCAATGACACAACAAAATCTCAAATATTGTTTTCTGATAATTAAAAACTTACTGGAAAACCCAAAAAAAGTCAAGGTGAAAAATTTAAATTTTGAAATTTGAAGTTAAACTATAAGAGCTACAACGGTACTTGAAGCATGTTTTTCTTTATGTTGTAACCTAGATTAAAAAAGTCAAAATCAGTTCACATTTGTAAAACTTGTACGACCATAAAAATGTTGTATACCCGAGATGGACAAATTTGACACCCTGTAGTACAGCCCGCGCTAAAAAAGGTGTCTACAAGACTAATTTTAAAGACTAAAAGCCTAGGTCTTTCTCTTTAGTTCTTGTGAACATTTTTTCCGATGGGATCAGTAGTTTAGAAGATCCATAATTATTACCAGTTTTTTTTTGGTTTGGAAGCTCTGTGATTTGGTTGGCAACAAATTCGGTTGCCACAATTAATCTTTTCTGATAGTATTTATGTGAAATATATGGACAGACATAATATATTTTTTTATATTATTATATTAACCCATACATGATTTGATCCGGAAAATGATGGATATGGTTAATATAATTTTATATAAATAAATATCTTTTGATATAATCATATAAAAATATATGTTTCACAATACTCGGCAAGATATAATTGTATAAAGTCATAAATGGTTATATAAAAATCATATATGATTATATAAAAATCATTTTTACTAGGGATTTTACAAACTTTTTCGTATATCTATGCTAACACGACTTCAACCGTGTAACGATTTTTCGTCATAATTTTTGAAAAAATGTATACACCAGAATTTTGGAGTTATCTATTAATTTTATTGCGAAAAGTATAATGTTATTTATACTCAAATGATCGTGGACTGTAAGTAATCATCTAGTATAACAGACTTGAAGTTTTTCTGCAGCATGTAACATATTCGGGATGAAAAAGGATGTCTTTCATAAGATTTGAAAAAATGTTGTAAACTCCGTTCCTAATTTTTACGCCAAACTATTTATCGAGTAAGAAAAACAATGGCATCTTTGGATTCAGCATGTAGGCATCATACAATTTTTTTCCGAAAAAAAAATTCTGACAAAGCGCTTCTGAAAGAAAACGAAAAAAGTAGCCAAATGTAAACTCCGTTACTGTAAACTCCGTAACCAAAATTGTTTGCATCAGATTGTATTGAAAAAAATGTAGGTAAATGTTTAAAATATTTTAAAATAACCATAAACAGAGGGAATTCAACTAATATTTATTCGTCGAAAGATGATTCAACTAATAATTTTGTGTCAAATCAAAAAAAGTTATCAGTTTTTAACCCTAAACTGCTGGAGCGAAAAACGATTGATTTTGCATTTCTTTGGTTTGGAATCGGTATTACGAGCCATTACTGACCTTCCCAGCAAAACCTTGGTAATGGGTTTGACCTTTCTCACGCATTGCCTGGCAATGGGTACCCCTTTACCCTTGGTTTTACTTAGAAACTTAAAGTAATACGTTACTAATATTGTGATACATCAATACTTATGTGGGAGGCATGAAATATTGAGTTACCGATATGGAGATATATCACTACTTATTTGGAGGCTTTAAAATAATATATTACAGATTTTGTTTTTTATAATAACTTATTAATAAGGGTAAAAATAATAAGTTATTGGTATTGCATAATATAACTACTTATTATGCGAAAGTACGATTTAATAAAAATTTATAATCTAATTACATTGCTCCGGTCGGTGTACTTTTAAACAAAGTCATTACTGGTAACGTCTTATTTTATTCCCTATTTGTAACCAATGAAATATGTACTAATGTGTAATCACTCTATAAAAGTATGTACTTGTTTTAGCTAACTAGTGAATTTAATATTACAAGTAACAACTTATTTCAGTACTTCTTTCGTATTCACTTATTTTAGCCTATACCGGTACGATTTAGGCAACCATTTACCCCCAATGACAACCCCATGTTAAAATAATATGTTATGCGACCAAAGTGTAAGTAGTTACAATTTTTGGTTTCTTATTACATTTCCCTTTACCTGGTAATAGAAGGTTTTGCTGGGTTAGTTTGACAAATTAAATTTGTTTCACACAATTTAAGAATTTTTTGATCGCGAAATGTTATGTTTCAATATTTTATTTTGTAACTCCGCAACGGCTGATTGGAGTTTAAAAAATTTTATATTTTTGAAAAGCATTTAAAAGGACCAAAAATACAAAATTTTATGCAATTTTTTCACGGAATGAATTGTATTTTTATTCGCGAAACCGCCAATTTGATAAACACAAATTGCATATTATTGGAAAGCATGTTGAAAACCCAAATACGAAAAACTAATAAATTGAAGAAAATTCGTACGCAAATTTTTTTGTTATATTTTTTGCTTGTGGAAATGTAAACTCCGTTACCACAAAAAAAAATTAAAATTCATAATATTTCTATTGTTGGCTATGCTTTGAAGAAGACTTCGAAAACATATTTTATTGTTTGCTCCTTTCCCATTTTGTTGATGTAGCAGATTATATTTAATATGAGATTTTGATGCTTCAAATTGGATTGCACTACTGCCACCACTTTCTAAAGAAAACTGATGAAGGGGACCTGGAAAATCCCCGAAACGATCGTCTTTTCATTCCTGAAAGTGTAGAGGTTTTTGAAAGCAACAACTATGTAAAGTTCAGGAGAGTATCCTGATGGAGAAAAATAGCAGTTTTTGAAAAAATTACTTATTATGTTAATTCATAATAGGGAAATTGGCCTCGAACTAAATTAATAAATTTCTAATTAATCACTTAAAAAGGTCGAAAAAACCATTTTTATTTTTAAATAAAAATTAAAACCCAACAAATCAGTTTTAGCTTATTCTAATTTCGGATTCTAACATTAGTTGGCTTTTAACCAGTCTGGTGTAGGGTATCATATAGTCAGCATGCCCGACTTTAACTGTTTGACTCGTTATTTTTAAGCCTGGATTAGCCAGACGTAAACGTATCTCTGCATAGCTGAATTAAACGTATCTCTGCATAGCTGAGCAAACGTAAATACACAACGAAAATCTATTCACAACAGATTTTCGTTGTGTATTTACGTTTGATCTATATTGAATGCATAAGAATGAAACAAAAAACACAACATATCTTATGTTCTTATTTAACTTATTAATTCAGCTATGCAGAGATACGTTTACGTCTGGCTAATCCAGGTTTTAAAAGCAAAGGGGAAAACAATAAAATTTTCCTAATATGTTTGTAAGCATTATTTCGGTAGCAAAATAAATAAGTTTAGTGCTGAAAAAATATTAGTAAAACTTTTTCTGATTCAAAACCATTCCAATTCACTACATATCGTTTCGGTTGTCAATAGGGAATGCAAAATACCGCACTTTTGCATTTCTCGAGAAAGCGGGAATTGGAAAATATTTTATAATTTAACAATTTTTACAAGGAAAATGTCTTAAAGGCCTCAAATTTTCATGATCATGAAAAAGCTCAGCTGGTTTTTCTTGGAATTTTCGTAGTGGGAAAGAATTAATTTTATATTAGAAATTATTGTATATAATACTGACTGAGCAAAAACCAGCTGGTTTTTGTACAAAACTAAATTGCAAAAGGTGGTTATTAAGGTTTTCTTTGTCACAACACTTTTTTATTGCACACTTTTCTTAATTTTTTTATTGTTAAATTAATGTAAACAAAAATTATTAATACATTTCAAAAAGAATAACAACACACAATTTTGAACTAAACCAGAAATATTTTTAAAAAATTAAAAATATTTTTTCGACACTTGCTTTACTTCTATATTTGTTGTCACAGGGTGTATCGAAAATTAATTATAAATGATACCAGGTGTATCAAAAATTCAAATTTCAGATATTTTTACATGGTTTTGGCAAAAATCAGATAGAATCAGGGTTTTAGTTTGTAGCAAAATTGTATAGAAAAACTAAATTAATTTTGTAGTTTTCCGCTCAAAAACTAAATATGGCCAAAAACTACTAGTTTTTGCCCAGTCTAAATACACTATAAGTCTAATTATATATTTTTGAAGATTGAATAAACCAATTTTTAGACTAAAAAACTTGTCCGTAAAAAAGAAAAAGAAATTAATGTAGAAAATAATTTCAAAAAATTGCAAAAATTTTAGAAAATCGGAAAAATTTTATAAAATTGTAAAAAAATTTAAAAATTATGGGAAATTTAACTTATACTGAATTTAGACTGAATTTTGACAAATAAAAGTTAGCAGGAGCCAAAAAACCAAGTAGTTTTTCCTCGGTCTAAATGCAGTATTACTTGAAAGTTTTTAAAAATCAATGGACAAATTTGTCTTTAATTCTGTACAGAATAAGTGCGATTAAAATTTTTTTGTACAAACACTATCTAATTGAGTGGTTTTCTTAAAAAATATATTTTTAACAGGCACTAAAAGGATCTTCAAAAGTTCGATCAAGTACACAAATTAATCGGTGTGTTCGTTTATTCGAAAATCTTACTACATTGACTACAATTGTTGTTTTGTTTACTTTTTCAATTTTTTCAGTTGCGGTAAAATTAGCAAATTATAGTAAGTAAACGAACAAACCTGATGTTAAATTTTTACTATTTTCAAAACATTGGAAAATTTTACATAAGAAAATTTGAAATACTTAACTTTATTATTTTAACTGCATTTTTTGAAATCCCGGGATTCCCTGTCCAAATTCCCGGGAATGCGTTAAATGAAAAATGCTTAATTTCCCGGGAATCCCGGGATGCATTCCCTGGTTGTCCACCATCATAAATTGTCAGTATATCAAGTACTCGGTATTCAAATACTCAATACTTTTACAACGCCATAAATAAACAGTCATATACTTACCGTTTCCACTGTTGGCCCACTGTGATAATTTTGTATGTAGCGTTCAAATTCCATGTTCTGCTTAGCAAGAGCACTCATTTTTCTCAACTGATCGTACTGTTGATGATCACCATTATTAGAATTGTAAAAACCTCTATGTTGATCATGTGATTGCTGATTAATTTGACCTGATCGTCCAAAATTTTGTACACGTTCAGAACGAGATTTATAGTCTGAAACTGCTGGCTCTTGATTTTGTTTCCAATCGGCAGCCGCAACTGGCTGATTATTATTAATGTTTGCATTTGTTTGCTTATCATCAGCTTGAATTCTAGCCAAACGATTGTTTTGATCACCATGGTAATAATTGCTGCTCCCTTGATATTCTTCAAAGGGTTCTGGTTGTTGTTTAATCCGTGCGTAATCATTGCGTGTTTCGTCTAAGTCGGCAGTCTTTTTTGAATGATGTTGTTGAGAAAATGAAATATTCACATGAGTACCGGCATAAGCAGTTCCTACAGTTAGGAACACCAGCAGAACGAAAAACTTCATTATCAATATTTTAAATTAACCCAAGGATTTTTGAAATATTGTTAATAAGATCCTTAAACAGTATCACAAAAACAAAGCACTTGAACTACTACTGCGATTTTCTAATGACGAACTTAAGCAGATGAGTGAACATATATTGTAATAAATGTTTCATTTATATACACAATCATTTCAATTGGAATAGAATTTTGTTTAGCTCGTATGTTCTACATACTTTGCTATACATACAGATGTATAACTACGAAAATTTAAACTGTAATGTTTACAAATTCGTCAAACTACTAACATCTAAGGAATTTCATTTCATCCAAAATTAATGAATTGTTTAAAATGAAAATAAATACCGGCCGTTGGGGAGGATCACATTCACATATTTACGAATAGACTTGCAAAAATGCAACAACATTAACAACAAACTTTGTTTGAATTTTGTTTTTGTGTTCTAACCTAGATTCTCATTAAAGGCATTGATTACTTGTGATTACATTGATACAAATTTGTGAAGAAGTTGCAATGTTTCCAAGTTAATAAGTGTGATGCGAATATAATATATCATCATTAGACATACATACGAGAACTTATTAAAACTATTCGTACACATTTTAAACATAGTGCATGCTGTAGTTTTGTAAATTTTTAGATGAGTATGTGCGAAAAAAAGATAAAAACAATTTTCCAAATTTGGCTGATTTTGGCCAGTGCAACATTAGTGCATTATAATTTCGAACGAGGTGTCGAAGTTACGCATTATATTTGGTATGGAACAAACTACATTATTTTTTTAAGTCAATGAGCTTTCTATTTGGAAACAATTAGATTAAAATTATTTCTAAACACTTATCGTAATTTTTTTCTGACATCAGACAAGCGCTCAGTTCCCGATCAAAAAAAAACATTATATCCAGCATATGTAGTCATATCTCATTTGATACAGATCTACATTTAATCTTATCCAAGTTCATCTCAAAATTGGAGTATCCAGTAATATCCAATAAGATCCCTCAAATATATTGCAGGATTAAATAATGGGGCGTTCACACATACGTGTTTAACTCAATTTTACGTTTTAAGCGTTAAATATGTTTAAGTGAGATGTTTTACAGTACATTTTTCCGCCCTTAAACACGTTAAATTATCATGTTTAATTTCCAAACACGATTAGTTTGATATCAATTGGTGTTGAATGACAAGTTTGAAGCAGAAGAAGACTCAAAAAGAAAAAAATTAAAATTTAATAAAACAAAATAAACTAAATTTAAATAAAAACCAGTTAAAATATTTTTTTTTCTTATTAAAGTGATAGATGAACAAAACAATTAATTAAATTATGCTTCCGGTGAACGAAAAATCCAAAAACAGCCATGAAGTTGTCCCTTAACTAGAAATTGAAAAATCTTGTTTCCGACTAGGTTGGAAAATATTATTTTACTTTTTATAGCCATTATAACGTAGGATAATGCCTCAAGTTATTAATTATTGCCTCCGGCAGAAGAAAAAATAACTGTTTAACTTAAACACTTACCCCTCAATTCATAAATGTTTTGTAAAGTTATAGCAGGTATACAAAACGTCATTTTCATACAAAATTTGTTCAATAAACCTCCTATAATTTTACAAAGCGTTTATGAATTTAGGGGTTAATTTTTATGTGTGAACTAGGGGCCAGTATAAATGTTTTGCAAAACATTTACAAAACATTTCCTTATACAACACCAAAAAATTTTTTTTTGTTTTATTAATTTTTTTTTTGTAATGATCTGAATTTTAATATCTTGTAAATAACTACAAATAAGAAAAATGGACAATTTTTGTTATGCGCATGCAAGAGAATGTTTTGTAAAACATTCATTCAGCCCTCTACACCTTTTGCAACTGTAATTCCGAAAATATCAATTGAAATTCAGAATTTCCATTAGAAATTCAGAAAATATCAATTGAAATTCAGAATTTCCATTTGAAATTCAGAAAAGATCAATTTAAATTTAGAATTTCCATTTGAAATTCAAAAAATATCATTTGAAATTCAGAAAATATCAATTGAAATTCAGAAAATATCATTTGAAATTCAGAAAATATCAATTGAAATTCAGAAAATATCATTTGAAATTCAAAAAATATCAATTGAAATTCAGAAAATATCATTTGAAATTCAGAAAATATCAATTGAAATTCAGAAAATAACAATTGAAATTCAGAAAATATCAATTGAAATTCAGAAATCGTAATTTGAAATTCAGAAAATATCAATTGAAATTCAGAAATCGTCATTTGAAATTCAGAAAATATTAATTGAAATTCAGAAAAGATCATTTGAAATTCAGAAAATGTCAATTGTAATTCAGAAAATATCATTTGAAATTCAGAAAATATCATTTGAAATTCAGAAAATATCAATTGATATTCAGAAAATATCAATTGAAATTCAGAAAATATCTATTGAAATTCAGAAAACATCAATTGAAATTCAGAAAAAAGTAAACACATTTTTTAAAAGAATCTGTCCAGGTAGATAATGTTATACCTTATAAAAAATTTATATATGAGTTTTATCAAAATAAGTAAAATTAATTGTACTCACGCGAGTGAAAAATATTTAAAATTTGTGTGCCTCAATGATTTTATGTAGACTAATTTCTTTCTTGTAACGAATTATGGCTCCATTAGACATTAAAACGTAACGCTGATATTAAAGACTATTATTTGGCTTTAAATTTCAGCCTTACATTTTGGAGCCATAATTCGTAACAAGAAAAAAATTAGTCTACATAAAATCATTCAGGCACACAAATTTTAAATAATCCTCACCCGCGTAAATAAAATGAATTTTACTCCTACTTATTAATCAAACGTATTTTGATAAAATCCATACCCGAGTAAAAATAGTTATATAGGAAATTATATATTTTAATATGGACTAATATGTTTATATATAGTCAAGTGTGATACCATATCTTTGCGGATATAATTATGTATAGCTTTGAGTTTTTCAAATTTTTTTTATATGATGTCATATAGAGATCAGTATAAATAGATATGTCCCCATATATATTAATATGTACCATATCTAGTTACATATGCTATGACAATTTTAAAACAGCGTCATATATAATTAAAAATGGCTTTATCGGAAAATATATAAAGTTTTATATAGCTCAATGTTAAATTTTTTTTCTAAGTTATTTTAGATCAGGGTTCGTATTTGCACGCACATGTGCGCACATTTTCGCACATCTTGCACTTGCACATGTGAATGTGCAAATTTGTTTTTATACTTCGCACATGTGCATGTGCAAATTTTTGTTTATACTTCGCACTTGCACATGTGCATGTGCGCATTTGACTTTATACTTTGCACTTGCACATGTGCATGTGCAAAAATATTTTGCACTTCGCACATCAAGATGTGCAAGTGCAAATACTATTCGCAGATGCACATCAAAATGTGCATGTGCGAATGCTATCCGCACATGCACATCTCGATGTGCGAATTTTTATTCGCAAGTGCAGACTGGTACTTGCACATTACACATCAATATGTGTATGTGCAAAATGTGCAGACATGTGCGCGCACATGGATGCAAAAAATCGCTGAAATTCAAAAGAGTTTCAATATCAGACAAAAACGCCAAAACAAGAAAAAAAATGCAAAAATTTTAAAAAATCGTCAAAATTGAAAAAAAAGCGCGAAAAATCGCCAAAAATTTGAAAAATTGCCAAAATTGAAAAATTTTAAAAAAATCGTTATAACTTGAAAAAATCGTCAATATGTATTTGAAAAAATTGCCCAAAATTAAAAAAAATCGTCAAAAATTAGACAAAATCGGCAAAATATCGTAAAAATTTTGAAAAAATCGACAATATTTGAAAAAATTACCAAAATCGTCAAAATTTCAAGAAGTCGTCAAAAATTGGAAAATTTTGAAAAATTGAAAAATTTTGAAAAAATCGTCATAACTTGAAAAAATCTTCAATATTTGAAAAAATTGCCCAAATAGTCAAAATTTAAAAAAATAAATCGTTAAAAATTAGACAAAATCGCCAAAATTGCGAAATATCGTAAAAATTTTGAAAAAAAATTGTCAATATTTGAAAAAATTACCAAAATCGTCAAAATTTCAAAAACTCGTCAAAAATTGGAAAAAATAGGAAAATTTTGAAAAATTGCCAAAATTCCCGGGCGGGAATTCCCGGGAAAATAATATATTTTTCCCGGGAAAACGGGAAATTTTAAAAATATTAAATTTTTTAAATTGTTTTTGTTTCGAATAGCATTTTTTAATTTTAGTCATAAAAAACATTTTAAATACCAAAACAAAAATGTCATTGTTAAAATCTTTTAAAAGGGAATACATTTATTTGACACACAAATAAAATCTTTGCCAAGTAATAAGGAGCATTTCAACTAATAAAGATTTTTCGCATAACTTATTCAAAATTTAAGTAGTAAAACCTAAAAACTTGGTAAAATGTTTAAAAGAAATATGAAAAAAAGCTTTGTTTCTTACAAATAATCGCTCTTACTATCTGAATTTTTCAAATGTATAATTTAGGTAAAGTCGACTTTAGTTAAAATATTGGGTGGCAGTATACCTTGACTTGTTTTATTTTTGGAGCAGTCTGATTGGTTAATTTATTTTCAACCAATCAAAATATTTGAAAATATAAATATTTTTGTAAGGTTTTCATACACAAAATGAACAAAACCATTTGATTAAAAATAAAGTCGATTTTAAATTTAAAATACGCCTTTATATTAAGGGTCAATAATTTTATGAGTAACGTTTTCATTAATAAATGTGAAAAGAAAAGACTAATGGTTAACGGTGGTATCTAAATTTGGTTATCCGACATCTAAATTTGGTTCAGAAAAAAAAAAAAAAAATTGATGGTCATGCAACTTCTCTTGAAGAAAACAACAAGAATAACGTTTCAGCTAAAATTAGCAAAGTACCTGAAGAAAAAAGTGTAAGCTGAATAGGCATTAAAGGTTTTATGGTAGGGCAAACATTTCCTGAAATGGTATCCAAATTAGCTGCAGTCAACCCGCACCATAACTAGATCTTCGTTTATTCGAGAAAGTTTTTATAATAAAAACCTGGCATTGCAAAAAAATGAAACCGATGTAAAGAACATTATATTAAATTACTACAATCATGTAAAAGATATCATGATAAAAATATTTCTAACAATAGGGGATTTACTATAATCTTAGATGAATGGACACGAATATCACAAAAGAGATATTTGAACATATGTATAAACGGAAATAATTCATATATAACCTGGGGTTGGTTTATATATCAGGAAGATGTAATGCTGTTGAAATAAGAAGAATTGTAGAAATAAGACTAGAAGAGTTTTATTTGTCTTTGGAAAATAACATTGTGGCCACCATATCTAATGGGCCAAGTGTGATGAAACGGTTTGTTTCCGACAGTCCAGTAGTAGGTGCCTGCTGGAATCATTCAATTCATTTGGCAGTGCTGCGAGTAATTTATGTGAATTCAAATGTTCAACATTCTGATATTTTTTACTTTGAATTCTCACTACACAGACTGCATTTGTACTGAAATAGTGTTTTTTTTTAACAAAAATTACTTATATAGGTTGTTTTCATTAACAAATTTGTTCAAAAATATTTCCCGTTTCCCGGGAAATAAAAAAGTCCGGGAAATCCCAAACCCTAGTCACTACATATATTTTGATTACCCAGCTAAAAATCGACATATATGAATACATACAGGTTAAATGTATGTTCATGCATGCTCATAAACATGCATTCATGTCCATACATGGATACATAAAACTCCATACATGCATCATATACATATGTCCATACATGTGCATTAACGAAATTTTAGGTAATATCTACATGTATGATCATGCATGTTCACTCGTGTTCATGTGTGTTCATACATGTACACTAGGCTGGGTCGATTTGTGGGGAGGCAAAAAAATCGCCCATGGCTCAGGGAAAATCGTATTCTAGGGATCAAAATAAGAAACTTTGCCGAAGGAACCATACCTCTAAAACGAATTCTACTACCCCCAACTGTTGACTTTTGTCCCGTAGGGTCAAGTTTTGAAAAATCCCACTTTGACCTATTTAGAGTGCCCCAATCGAGTCCAAATGTATGACCGACCCCCACTAACTTTGGAGGGCCGATCCACCCATGCCAGTGGTACACCCCCTGGAACTCCCCTGGGGGGTTCCCCATACAAACATTTTAAAAAATCACCATTTTTGGCACTTTATTTTATTATTTTTTATTTATTTTATTTATTTTTATTATTTTATTTATTTTTTCTCTTTAGAAATTTATTTAGTCAGAACATATGTAAATGAAAAAATTAATTTAACTTAGTAATAGAAAAGAAAATAAAAAAAATTACTGTTTGAAGTCTTTTTTGCTTTCAAGTCTGGGCATTTTTTCTTTTCTATTACTAAGTTAAATTAATTTTTTCATTTACATATGTTCTGACTAAATAAATTTCTAAAGAGAAAAAATAAATAAAATAATAAAAATAAATAAAATAAATAAAAAATAATAAAATAAAGTTACAAAAATGGTGATTTTTTAAAATGTTTGTATGGGGAACCCCCCAGGGGAGTTCCACGGGGTGTGCCACTGGCATGGGTGGATCGGCCCTCCAAAGTTAGTGGGGGTCGGTCATACATTTGGACTCGATTGGGGCACTCTAAATGGGTCGAAGTGGGATTTTTCAAAACTTGACCCTACGGGACAAAAGTCAACAGTTGGGGGTAGTAGAATTCGTTTTAGAGGTATGGTTCCTTCGGCAAAGTTTCTTATTTTGATCCCTAGAATACGATTTTCACTGAGGCATGGGCGATTATTAAATCGACCCGCCCTAATGTACACACATGTAGATATTACCTCAAATTTCGTTAATGCACATGTGTGGACATATATGATGCATGTATGGAGATTTATATATCCATGTATGGACATTAATGCAATTTTTATGAGCATGCATGAACATACATTTAACCTGTATGCATTCATATATGTCGATTTTTAGCTGCCCTATTAAAAAAAATTAATATGGAGCTTTATATGGTAATATATAATTTAATGTGATCCATATACCATTTCATCCGAAAAATGGCCCGATATAATTGCGTCAGTTGGTTATCACTTTTTATCTCATTGCATCAGTTTAGATCTTAACTGATTAGATTATATATTAAACAGATGAAATTTTATCTGATTTTTGACCTGATACAAGTTTATGGGTTTATGTCGCATGGTATTAGTTTAGATCCAAATAGATACATTTCTATACAAGCTTATATAGTTATATCTGAATTTTGACCTGATGCAATTATATCTGCTTTAAAACTTTGATACAATTATATAAGGCAAATGTCGGATACAAATATATTTTATTTATATAAAATTGTACCAACTACGATCTAAACAAAAATCGGATATAATTTCATCTGATTAATGTATAATTTTGTTAGTTGAGATCTAAACTGATACAATTAGATAAAAACTGATAAACAACTGATACAATTACATCGGGCCATTTTTCGGATGAAACAGTATATTTATACAGATATAACTTAATCGCATTTTATACGAATATATGTAACTGTTTTTACTCGGGTGGGTAGTTTTATATGGCTTATGTAGTTATATATGGCGTCAGATTTGGGGATATGTGATAACATCAATTACCGTACAAAAATTCATTGAAAAAATAATATCAGATGTAGTTGTAAATAATGATATGTGTGTTAATGTGATTCCATTCACCGTCAGATATAACCCAATCACAATATATATAACAATATCTAACTATTTTTACTCGGGTATTTGAAAAAATTGCCCAAATAGTCAAAATTTAAAAAAAAAATCGTCAAAAATTAGACAAAATCGCCAAAATTGAGAAATATCGTAAAAATTTTGAAAAAATTACCAAAATCGTCAAAATTTTAAAAAGTCGTCAAAAATTGGAAAAAATCGGAAAATTTTGAAAAATTGCCAAAATTGAAAAATTTTTAAAAAATCGTCATAACTTGAAAAAAAATAGTCAAAATTTAAATAAAAAATCGCCAAAAATTAGACAAAATCGCCAAAATTGCGAAATATCGTAAAAATTTTGAAAAAATTGTCAATATTTGAAAAAATTACCAAAATCGTCAAAATTTCAAAAAGTCGGCAAAAATTGGAAAAAATCGGAAAATTTTGAAAAATTGCCAAAATTGAAAAATTTTGAAAAAATCGTCATACTTGGAAAAATCGTCAATATTTGAAAAAATTGCCCAAATAGTCAAAATTTAAATAAATTGTCAATATTTGAAAAAATTACCAAAATCGTCAAAATTTCAAAAACTCGTCAAAAATTGGAAAAAATCGGAAAATTTTGAAAAATTGCCAAAATTGAAAAATTTTTAAAAAATACCAAAATATCAAAAAGTCGCCAAAAATTGGAAAAAATTGGCAGAATTGAAAAACTCGTAAAAATTTGTGAAAATCGACAAAATTGAAAAAATCGTCCAGGTATTAAAAAGCGAAATTTCCACAATTTGTTTCTCGAATTTATTTTTCCTTGTTCCAAAACCGTTGTCCGTTTTCATTTAACTACCCGAGTAAAAAAAATTATATATAATCATATGTGGCATATATTACAATATATAATTAGACATTTGGTTATGTATATCCATATATAATTATATATGACGTTTTTTCCGAAAAATTTTCCTTATATTATGCCATATATAATTTCATCTAATTAGATATCGGCCTTGATAATATTAGATATGTCATATATAATTATATATTACATAACATGGTTGATCTTATTGCATATATAGTTATATATAGAACTATATCTTAATATATATGGTGGCATTTTAGCAATATATAATTATATATGGTATCATTTAAACAATATATAATTATATATGGTGACAGCTAAACTAGATATTATCATATATGGTGCCATTTAAACAATATATGGTCATATATGGTACCTCATAAACAAAATCTTTAATTCAGTTCCAGATATGATAATATATGGTACTATATATAGTGCGATATATATTTATATATGGTGTTATTTAAGCTATATATTATCATATATGGTGCCATTCAAACCATATATTATCATATATGGTGCCATTCAAACCATATATTATCATATTTGGTGCCATTTAAACCATATATTGTCATATATGGTGCCATTTCAACAATATATGCTCATATATGGTACCTGATGAACGACATTTTTAATACAGATGCAGATATGATAATATATGCTACCATATATAGTACCATATACTTTGATATATCGTATCATTTAAACAACCCGAGGAAAAATAGTTACATATAGTCATATATGTGATTAAGTTATATCTGTATAAATATATAGTTTCATCCGAAGAATGGCCCGATATATTTTTATCAATTGTTTATCAATTTTTATCTAAATGTTACAGTTTAGATCTGACCTGATTAAATTATGTGTTAATCAGATGAAATTGTATCAGATTTTTGACCTGATACAATTCTATCGGTTTGATCGTAATTGGTTCAATTTTACATAAATGAAATATAATTGTATCCGACATTTACCTTATACAATTGTATCAAAGTTTTAAACTGATATCAGGTCAAAATTGGGATATAACTATATAATTTTGTATACAGATATATCTATTTGGACCTAAACTGATACCATGTAATATAAACCAATAAAATTGTATCAGGTCAAAAATCTGATACAATTTCATCTGATTAACACATAATTTAATCAGGTCAGATCTAAACTGATGCAATTAGATAACAACTGATACAAATAAGAACTGATACAATTTTATCGGGCCATTTTTCGGATCAAATGGTATATGGATGAATCTAAGTTATATATTACCATATAAAGCTCCATATTGGTGCCATTTAAACAATATATTGTCATATATGGTGCCATCATATATGGTAACTCATCAGCAACTACAATATTAACTGTATTTCAGAAGCTATTAAATGTATTTCAGAAATTTTAAATGTATTTTAGAAATTATGGAATGTATTTCAGAAATTTATTAATTGTATTTCAGAAATAATCAAATCTATTTCAGAACTTGTTGATGGTTTATCATAGTTAATAGAGAAAAATTTCTATATTACATTTCATAATTTCTGAAATACAATTGATAATTTCTGAAATACAGTTTGATAATTTCTGAAATACAGTTGTGAATTTCGGAAATACAATTAATAATTTCTGAAATACAATTGATAAAACTGAAATTCAATTGACTAGTTCTGAAATACAATTCATAAATCTGAAAAATAATTGATAAGTTCTGAAATACAATTGATAAAAAAATTCAATTGATTATTTCTGAAATACAATTGATAAATTTTAAAAACAATTGATACAATTGGAAATGGTGTAGAGCGTTAAAAATATGTAAATAAAATTATTTTTAAAAAAAAATTCCATTTAATAAAAAAATATAATTTTATAAAAACATTTACAGAAAATAAAATTATAATTTTATAAAAAGAAATTCTTTTGAATGGGGGAAATGTTTTTAGTTGATCTGTTATTTTTAAGTAAATGAATGTTATTTTAGTTTGACTCAAGATCATAAATTAATATCACTTTCTGTTTAAATTATTTTCAAATCACAGAAAGATGATACAATTTTTACAAGTAAATTACAAAGAATAAAAATTATTGAAAAAATGTCGATAAGACCAGCAAGGAGAATGCGCATTTTTATAAAAAAAATGCATAGCCGTGAAAGGTATCGAACTCGAGATCTTCTGATTTTAAACCTTATTTTAACAAAATATTTTAATTTTTATAAAATCAGTGATCTTCCACTGTATTATTTTTTGAACTATTGGGTCATATGAATAAAACTTAGCAATTACTTCGAAGTAATTACTTTGGGCTTAGGAATGGCTTTTAACTCCAAATTTACCAATCGGCTGGTAGAATAGCATGAAATGTAAACGAAAATTAAAAAATTAAATTTCTAGTCTACTCCCAAGCAGACTAGATTTGTGAAGTAATTGCTTAAAAAACCCTGTATTTCCCCCTATTAGTAATATCTATTTTTTATTCATATGAGCCATTGTCAATATCTGTCTGGGATCTTATTTAATCCCAAATAAATGGAGATCTTACGTAGTACCCAAATATAATGCGGGATCTAATTTTAGCTGTCATTTTTCTGGATAGTTCTAGATGTCAATCTCCAAATATATTGCTGTTTCTAATTCGATCTGCAATTTATGGGATAAATTAAGATCCTACCAAATCCCCAAATATATCACTGAATTTAATTCGATCTGCAATTTATCGGAAAAGTTAAGATCTTACGCAATCCCGAAGTATATTACTGGATCTAATTTTATCTGTAATTTTTTGGATAAATTTAGATCTTACTTAATCCCCAAATATATTGCTGGATCTAATTCGATCTTCCATTTTTCGGATCAAATTAGATCTAAGTTTATCCACAAATATATTGCTAGATCTAATTAGATCTGCCAAAATTGAGATCAAATTAGATCTATATTTATCCCTAAATATATTGCTGGATCTAATTCGATCTGCCACTTTTTCGGATCAAATTAGATCTAAGTTTATCCACAAATATATTGCTGGATCTAATTCGATGTGCCATTTTTTGGATCAAATTAGATCTAAGTTTATCCCCAAATATATAGCTACATCTAATTCGATCTGCCACTTTTTCGGATCAAATTAGATATACGTTTATCCACAAATATATTGCGGGATCTAATTTGATCTGCCAAAATTGAGATCAAATTAGATCTAAGTTTATCCCCAAATATATAGCTGGATCTAATTGGATCCGCCATTTTTCGGATCAAATTAGATCTAAAAATATCCGCAAATATATAGCTGGATCCGCCAATTTTCGGATCAAAATAGATCTAGGTTTATCCCCAAAGATATCACTGGACCTCCCAATTTTGAGATATAACTTGATCTTAGTTTATCCCCATATATACAATGGGATCTAATACGATATGATTGGATACACCCAATTTTGAGATCTAATTGGATCAGCTAGATATTACAGCAGATCTTAAACAATATCAAATTGGATATAATTAGATATTGCGCGAGATCAATTTTTTTTACTCGGGTAATTTAGTTTTCGAAATACGGAGGATATTCCAAATAAAAGCCCTTTTCTTTCTACGAGGCTTAGTTTTCGAAAAAAACGCGTTTTTAAAATCTAGCAATGCAAGTCAAAATCTAGTTTCGCTATCGGGGTATTGGTGGTGAGTCTTGAACTTTGGTGCAGTCAGTTTTCCTCTAGCTCTTCTAGTTTTCGAGATATGGACGATTAAATTTTATTTAAGCGATTTTCGCACTTATTTTTCCACAGATGACTCACTATGACTTCCGTGTTCCAAAACCGTTGTCCGTTTTCATCTAACTCATTTAGTTTTCGATATACGGGAGATATTCCAAATAAAAGCCCTTTTCTCTCTACGAGGATTAGTTTTCGAGAAAAACGCGATTTTAAAATCTAGCAATGCAAGTCAAAATCTAGTTTCGCTATCGGGGTATTGGTGGTGAGTCTTGAACTTTGGTGCAGTCAGTTTTCCTCTAGCTCTTCTTTTTCGAGATATGGACGGTTAAAATTTTATTTAAGCGATTTTCGCACTTATTTTTCCACCAATGACTCACTATGACTTCCGTGTTCCAAAACCGTTGTCCGTTTTCATCTAATTCATTTAGTTTTCGAGATACGGGAGATATTCCAAATAAAAGCCCTTTTCTTTCTACGAGGCTTAGTTTTCGAGAAAAACGCGATTTTAAAATCTAGCAATGCAAGTCAAAATCTAGTTTCGCTTTCGGGGTATTGGTGGTGAGTTTTGAACTTTGGTGCAGTCAGTTTTCCTCTAGCTCTTCTAGTTTTCGAGATATGGACGATTAAAATTTTATTTAAGCGATTTTCGCAATTATTTTTCCACAGATGACTCACTATGACTTTTGACTATGGAAATTTTTTCAAATTTTGACAATTTTTTTCAATTTTGGCGATTTTTTTGAATTTTTGAAGATTTTGTCAAATTTTTCTCAAATTTTCAAATTTAGACTTTTTTCGAATTTAGTGTTTTTTTCAAATTTTGGAATTTTTTTAAATCTTGCAAATTTTTTCAAATTTTTAACGATTTTTCAAGTTTTGACGATTTTTTCCAATATTGTAGATTTTTTTAAATTTCACCGATTTTTTTAAAATTTGATAATTTTTTTTTAAATTATGCAATTTTTTTAAATTTTAAAGATTTTTTAAATTCGGCGATTTTTTCATATTTGTCAATTTTTTTTTTTAATCTTTGACGATTTTTTAAAAATTTTGACAGTTCTTTTTTAATTTCGGCGATTTTTTTTCAATTTTGGCGATTTTGTATCCATTTTTGCATTTTTTTTTTAAATTATTATCGATTTTTTTTATATATTGGCGATTTTCGACAATATTAGCGATTTTTTTCTAATGTTAGCTGTTTTTTTAATGCACATGCATATGCACTTGCACTCGCACATGTGCATGTGCGAATTTGTATTCGCACATCGCATATGGAGATGCACATTTTAATGTGCATGTGCGAATAGTATCTGCACTTGCACATCTTGATGTGCGAAGTGCAAAATATTTTCGCACATGCACATAAAGTCAAATTCGCACATGCACACGTGCAAGTGCAAAGTATAAACAAAAATTTGCACATGTGCATGTGCATCTTTTGTCTGCACATCAATTTTTGCACATGTGCATGTGCGCATGTGCGTGCATTACGAACCTTGTTTTAGATATGTTTAAGTAAAGCGCAATGTAAAATAAAATTCTGTTTTTTTGAGATATACACTTAAGTCTTTTTTTATGCGGTAGATGCGTTCCTAAAAAAAACGCATAAAATAAATCCGCATAAAAAAGAACTACTACTACTTCCATACAAAAATGGGAGATGCGTTCCGAATATTTCAAAAACCGCATAACTTTAAAAAAATCTATAGAATAAAAATTAAAAAAAAATTATTCATTTATTTTTACTTTTACCACAAAATAACAGGGACGTAACAGTTATAACTTTTATTCAAAAAAGTGATTGTTTTACAATTATTTCCTGTTTGAGTATTTTTAATTTTCTGTTTATTTGCTCTGTTTGATTTATATTTTTAATTCAAACAAAAACAATCCAAACACGATTTTTATTTTTTCAAAAATAATAAAAGTTATTTTGTGATTTTTTTTCTTTATCAAAAAATAACAATTAAGAATATAAATCAAAAGCCATGGAACCAATGACTTCACCAATTATAATATCCTGATGATGTCAACTAGTGTTAATAAAAGATTGAACAGTGATTTAAAGTGAGTAAATATGTATATTCCAGCAACTTCCGGCATTCAATTTAGGTCAATTTTTAATTTTTATTTTATTATCAAATAAAAAAGTTAGTGCTTAATTTTTTCAAAAAAATCATTCTGTAACTTTTATAAAAAGTTTTAAAATAAAAATCAAAAAACAACAGAAATTTATAGAGTAAAATATAAAAATTGAAAAAATTAAAATCTTTGCCAAACTTTGTGATTTTTTTGTGCAATATGATATATAAAATATAGTGCATTATTGAAATATTATAATTAAATAAATTTGGGTGGTGACTTTTTTAGAAATATAACAGTTATTTTGGGTCTCTGCAAAATAACCCTTGTATTCATACAGTACATACCAAAAAAAAGTAAAGAGCAATAAAAAAATAATACCCGGCTAAAAAACTACATATATCGATTCATACAGTTATAATGTATGTTCGTGCATTATCATAAACATGTATGGAAATGGATACATAAATCTTCATACAAGCATCCACATATGTCCACACTTGTGCATTAATGCGAATACGATCGTATTTCCAAGAATTCGATAACAAGTTAAACTCAGTTGTGAGCCAGAAATAACAGATTTTCTTGTTTGAGACATTCATTTTAATTGCGCTTATTGAAGATTCCCAAAGTTTAAATGATTTTCCAATAGATGCATATCTTTCACCATTTTCTATGCGATCAAAAATTACCATTTTTGTTTCTACCGAAATTGCTCTTTTTTTTCTTGGTTTTATCCATTTCTTTTAAGAAAACCTTTAAAAATTAAGACAAATTTTTTATTTTCTTTTAAATTAAATAAAAAATATTATAAAAGTTGTAAAAAACAGAACGCAAGTCGATTTTAAAACCTCATAACTCCAAATCCGCATAAAAAACCGCATAAAAAAACCTTTTATAAATACAAGCCATATTTTTTATGTATGGAATTTGACATTAAACTCATAAACATACCACGTTTACACAGTTTACGGGTAGAATACAAGTTTATATGAGAAGGCTTAAAATACTTTGTTACAATTCTGTACAACTTCTTCTAAATACTAACCCCTCAATTCATAAACACTTTGTAAAGTTATAGGAGGTTTACAAAACGAAATTTTCATACAAAATTTGTTCAATAAAGGGCGGATTATGGGACCGTAAACGTATATGTGATGTAACTGTACCGTGCCGTAGCTAAAAAGTACACTTATAGATTATCGTAAACGACATTACTATTTAGCATCTATTTCATGTGGTTTTATATTTTATTCTAAATTTTTCCATTTATTTGTTAATTTTTATTCCTTATTTGTTGTTTGAATCATTTTTCTTTATTCATTTCATATTTTTTCCGACTAAAATCAGTCAGCTGTTTCGATGCCGGATAGAAAATTCTAATTTTAACAGAATTATCCGGCAAGTTCGTTTACATTTACGTGTTAGTAACCATTCGAATACATATCTTCTTGTGGTGTCGAAACAGCTGATTCGTTACAGATACGTTTACGGTTGGGTAACTCAGCCTTAAGCCTCATAATTTTACCAGGGTTAGAATTGCTACGGCAATTGTAGCAGTAGCAACGAAATTTAACTATAAACTCTAGTTTAAAATCGAAGAGTTTTTATTTTCAAACAAAACTACCACTACTGCTACATGCAAGTTTTATTTTTAGAGCAGTAGCAATAGTTTTGTTTTGAAAAAAAGAAAAAACTACAACGAAAGCTGTTGTGAAATAGCAATAGCTCAAAAAAATCATAATTAAAAACTTCTGTAGTCGAGTCATTGAAATAAAAGAAAAGCTACACACACAAGTCAATAACAACATAGCACAACAGAAAAAAAGTGGTAGTTATTGTTAGAGTTATTGAGCGAGTTTTATGGGAGTCTTTAAAATCAAATATTAGAAAAACTACTAATGCCTACATAATAAAAAATGTGCAATATACATACATGATAAGCAGGCTGGCCAGACTTGTTGTTTTGTCTCTAAATTTGGGAATTTTTTGTTGGTCTTGGGCAGAGCTTTGAAGAATTAATTCCTTAATTCAATTTTTCAATTCTGAATTAAAAATTCGATGAATTAATTCACTAAGCAATATATATTGAATGGAATTAATTCATATTTGCTTTCGTTCGATTTATTTTGTTATGAATTAATTCAATTGCAATAGTTCTTTTTATTAAATCAAATGAATTAATTCACTGGTGAATTAATTCCTTATTGAATTAATTCACTACTGAATTCGTTCAATTTCATTTTCGTTCAGTGAATTAAAAAAAATAAAATTACGTTCAGTGAATTAAAAAAAAAATAAAATTACGTTCAGTGAATTAAAAAAAAATAATAAGTTCACTGAATTGAAAAAAAAATAAAACAAGTTCACTGAATTGAAAAAAAATAAAATAAGTTCACTGAATTCAAAGCCTGTTTTCTGCCGTTCAGTAGAAGAAAACAATAATCTACAAATAAATTTTTTAAATAAGCAATTTTACAGCGTGTGCTAGTAAAAATAAACAAAATAGAAACCGGATGCTGTTTATCAACCTACATGATTCAAAAATAAATCCTTTTACTATTAAAAATAAAAACTTTACAGATATAGATAAATTCGGAAAAAAATATAACTATTAATTTTTCAAACTAGTTATATAGTTATATTTTTTTTCCTAATTTATCTATATCTGTAAAGTTTTAATTTTTAATAGTAAAAGGCTTTATTTTTGAATCATGTAGGTTGGTAAACAGCATCCGGTTTCTAATTTGTTAATTTTTACTAGCACACGCTGTAAAATTGCTTATTTAAAAATTTTATTTGTACATTATTGTTTTCTTCTACTGAACGGCAGAAAACAGGCTTTGAATTCAGTGAACTTATTTTATTTTTTTTTTCAATTCAGTGAACTTATTTTATTTTTTTTCAATTCAGTGAACTTATTATTTTTTTTTTTTTTAATTCACTGAACGTAATTTTATTTTTTTGAACGAAAGTGAAATTGAACGAAATCAGTAGTGAATTAATTCAGTAAGGAATTAATTCACTTTTTTTCCGTTCGATTTATAAAATTGAACGCGTTCACCGGTGAATTAATTCATTTGATTTAATAAAAAGAACTATTGCAATTGAATTAATTCTTTGAATTTGTTGTTTGATGAACGCATTCAGTTGAACGAATTCAGTGAATTACTTAAGAAAAGGAATTCATTCAATTGTAGAGAAAATTGAATTCGATTGGTAGTGAATTCATTCAAAAAGGAATTAATTCTTCAAAGCTCTGGTCTTGGGGAGTATCTTTTTGGGCATTTAAAAAAGTTTTGGGGATATTTAAAATCTTTCGTAAATTTTGAAGATTATACTAATTTTGTATAGCTTTCAGAAAACTTTAGTAAAGTTTTTGCACATAATTTTGAAGGTAACAATTTACCCTTTTATACATTTTCTGTAACAATTCAAAGCTTTTTGACATGAATAAATCTTTTATGCCTAGGATTTTTATAGGATTAATGTCCAAATATCTAAAATATTGAGAAATAATAAACTGGCATTAAATTTGATTCATTTTATGAGTTAGTGAATAATTAATTATCACTTTAAATCAATGATTTCAAATTGAATAAAGTGAGGATGAGATTTATTCAAATTTAAATAGAATCAATTCTGAAGACACTTAATTTAAATGTTATTGCAATATCATCATTAAAATTTTTTTTATGATATGATTCCCGAACTATAAATCAAGGCAACCACTTTGGTTACATTGATTTGTTAAAATTAAATCATTTCCTTTGATTCTATGAAAAGAATCAGCAAAAGTCAAACTGATGCTTTAAAAAGATATTGAATGATTGTAGTAGAAAATAATTAAATTAACAAAATGAGTTTTGCGAATCTTTTTGTTTAAAATTTAACTGGATTTATAAATCAGATTAAAGAATTATAATTTTACTTACTACTTTATTTAAAACACAAACTTGAAAAATTCCATTTTTTTAAATAATTTCAAAATCTTGAAGATTAAATTGAAGAAAAATTAAAATTAGTTCGGGTAAGGTTAATTTGAGCAAATTGAAGAAACTGTAATAGCTTTTTCAACATTTTTTATAAATGGGATTATTTGGGAATATTTTTCGATTTGTTTTTGGGGACAACGAAAAAATGTATGTGGCAATCCTGATGATAACGGTGAAATGTTTTTTGGTAAAGAGAATTATTGCAATGCGTTGCAACACCCAAAATAATAAGTTAGTAATTGATATAAAAATATGCATAAAATCTTAGAAGTATTTTTTTTTAGTCCATTTGGTGTTTGTTTTTTGAAAGAAAGAAAATCTATATTGGTCAGAGCATTAAAGATTTAATTCATAAATTCAATATCTGATCTGAAATTAAAAAAAAAACGAGCAATCATTGAACAAGATTGTTTCGGCACTGCTCGTTTTTGGCACTGTTCATTTTTTTAAGATCAAATGAATTTTTATTTTATCAAATCAAATGAATTAATTCATTAACTTGTTTAATTTTAAAGAATTTATCAGTGAATCATTCAGCCCCACTAAATAAAGGTTCTCTTTATCAATTAGAAATTTATTAATTCAGTTCGAGTCCAATTTCCTTATTATGAATTAACATAATAAGTACTTTTTTCAAAAACTGCTATTTTTCTTCATCAGGATATTCTAACAAATACTTCACAGAGTTTTTGCTTTCAAAAACCTCTAACACTTTCAGGAATGAAAAGACGATCGTTTCGGGGATTTTCCAAGTCCCCTTCTTCAGATTTCTTTAGAAAGTGGTGGCAATAGTGCAATGCAAATTGATCTTATCTTTTTATTAAAATCGACTTTAGTTAAAATTTTGTGTGCTTTAACTTGGTTTGTTTTTAAAATCTACAAAATATTTTGTAGGGTGTTCAAATACAAACAAAAAAAAAACAAACCGTATGGTTAAAAATAAAGTCAATTTTAAATTAAAAATATTATTGCATATTTAGGACCATTTTACCGTTCAGTGATTTAAAATCTTATCCTAATTTTTGTTTTATTACTTTTGCACTGAGCTCGAAGTAAGAATTTATTCATTTTAAGAATCAGTGAATAATTTCAAATAATTTTAAATCAATGATTTGGTATTGAATAAAGTGAGATAATGATTTGGTCTAATTTATATTGATTCGATTTTGATTCGATTAAATAATTTGTTTTAAAACATAATTCGCGAAGTATAAATCAAACCAGAGCTTTGAACAATAGATTCAAAAAGATTTATATTCAAATATTTAGCGTGTTTTTTAATCACCTGGATTTAGAATTTTTCATACAAAAAATGGATTTATTAAATCCAAATAAAAATAAATCAACAATAAAAGAACAAATATATGAAACAGCCTATTAATTTAATGTCAGAAAAAAATACGAATGAAAATTAAAAGAGAAACAAAAAAATTGAAAAACTAACAAATAAAAGGTTTTTCTTAAATTTTTTTTATAAAATATGTTTAGAAAAAAAAAACTACACCTCACAATACATATTTTCCATCTTGGGCATGGAGAAATAGCTCAAATAGAAATGGCAATTTTTCACTCTACAGTAATTTAATTAAATCCAATTAGAGAATATTAAATATTGCAATGGAATTTTTCAATTGTGTAAAAATATAAATTGAAGTGATAAAACTGAAAAGGCAGACTGTTTATCGCTGTTTTATGTAAAATATAATTATGAATTAAAAGTTAAAGTAGAATCCTTCATCATCGAATTCGGTATTAAAAATTAGGGTGAAAGAAGTGTCGGACAGAAATTTTTTTTAAAATAGGAAAAATCTAACCTCATCTGTTGAGCACTTTTAGAAATACTTTTTGGATTTATTAAATCCAAGTGATTAGAAAAAACGGCTATTATTACACAATAGCTGATTTATTAATTCGTTTGTAGGATTCCATTTCAATTCAAAACAGTGATTTATTGCGAGAAAAATCTGTTGAAAATTAATTAAATTGCTATAATTATTATTATTTCTTCAAATATTTAATATGCATGTGTCCTCATGCACTCAAAAAATAAAAAATAAGTTAATACCATGGTTGGCAATATAATGGTAGTTGCCTACGATGTCCACATCAATACCGATATTAAAATAGGACTGCGATTACAATAGTGGCATGTGTCTCCTAATATCAAAAGTTTTATTTCATAACATTACCTGTTACTTTTTGTTGAACTTATCTGCAAAATACCGATATAAATCTGTGTTTCGGTATTTTAGCGGTATTTTAACGGTAGTTCAAGTTATTATAGAATTAGACCGGTAAAAAGGCGAAATGAAACCGGTGATACATAAAGACATATGCCTTTAATGGAATAAAATTTTTATAATTTCCATATGGGTCTTGAAGTAGCTGCGGTAGCCAACTACCGTTATTATGAAAAGGTATTCAATGCCAACACTGGTTAATACAAATATTAGTAATCAGATAACAGAAAAGTTCAAAATTCATTATTGATAATACTCTACAAGTATTTTTTTGGAAAAAAATACTTCATAACTTTTAAATAAAACTCTTTATATTTTTTTAAATTCAATAAAGAGTTCTAAAGATAAAACTCTCTATTGAAAAAATCAGCAATGAATAGTATTTTGAATTTTATGGAGTTTTATTTTCCTACAAAAAAATATACATAAATGTATTCAAAATTGGTAAAATTTTAAATTTTTGATAAAGATTAGCATGTAAATAACAACATTTTATATTAAGAATAGTTCTGAACATTTCATACAATAATATCACAACATACTTTTTCGCATTTAGCCATTATTTTTTGTAATTAGTTTGTAAAAAAAATTTTCAAACAATATATTCGCTTCCAGAATGTAAATCGCTGACTGAGCTTTTTAATAAATATTTTGTACCATAAAGACTTTTCGCGTTCCGCTATTATTTTGCAATTTTTTAAGTGCGGTTATTTTAAATTCATAATCTAGAAACTACAATACAATACCCATTTCTAATAAAAAAAGTTAGTGGTTAGTTTGCAAAAATAATTCGCAAAAAAATATATTTTGCAAAAAGGAATATTTTTGCATCAATATATTCGTTTGCGGAATGTAAATCGCTGATTAAGTTTTTTAATTAATTTTTTATAGCATATACAATTTTCCACAATTGCGCGTTTTGAATATAAGGTATTAATTTATCGATCAAATTTGCGTACACCATAAAAACTAAAGAACGCGAAATAGCGGATTTAGTTATAAAGTTTGTATTTTTAGTTTTTTATTGTACGCTATTTTTTATTCAGTTAATCCATCAAAAAATTATTGAAAGAGTTATTTTTGACAAATTGCGAATTTTCCATATAAGACGCCATATAAAATTTCAATTTATTAATAAAAATTGCAAACACCGAAAAATTGAAAAAAATGCGAAATTGCTGATTTGATTTCAAGTTTAGTGTATTTAATATTTTTTTGTTGTAGGTATTTAGGTTTTTATTTTTTCATTTTGAATTGTTCAAATAACTATTCAAAGAATTATTCAAACACTTTTTAAAAATAAAATTCCCTAAATTTTGAGATTTTCATTTTATAAATTTAAAATTCGCAAATTTTTGGGATTTTTATTTTAAACAAAATTAAAATTTCAAATAAATATTTATGAATTTTCAAATAAAATTCAGAATTTTCCCTTGCCTGTTACTAATACGTTTTGTATATCAAGTATATTAATTTTCAGCAATTTTTAGCTGGAATTCTGTTTTCAGAAAAAGTTTTAGTGTATTTAGTCTATTTAAATTTCAAAAAGCAAAATAACATTATGTACTTCCTTTTTTCCATTAGCACCTTTGTATTTTACTTGTCTACCCATCGTTTAACAAAAAACACAAGAAAGAAAAACTCTACAAAAACTACCAGAAAGACTCCCAAAAAGCTACCAGAAAAACTCTCACAAATGCTCGCATGGTTTTATTTAATAACTACCCTATTAAAAAAAATTAATATGGAGCTTTATATGGTAATATATAATTTAATGTGATCCATATACCATTTCATCCGAAAAATGGCCCGATATAATTGTGTCAGTTGGTTATCACTTTTTATCTAATTGCATCAGTTTAGATCTTAACTGATTAGATTATATAGTAATCAGATGAAATTTTATCTGATTTTTGACCTGATACAATTTTATGGGTTTATGTCGCATGGTATTAGTTTAGATCCAAATAGATACATTTCTATACAAACTTATATAGTTATATCTGAATTTTGACCTGATGCAATTATATCTGCTTTAAAACTTTGATACAATTATATAAGGCAAATGTCGGATACAAATATATTTTATTTATATAAAATTGTATCAACTACGATCTAAACAGGTAGCATTAGATTTAAAACGTTAAAATTGTATCAGGTCAAAAATTGGATATAATTTCATCTGATTAATGTATAGTTTTATTTGTTGAGATCTAAACTAATACAATTAGATAAAAACTGATAAACAACTGATACAATTACACCGGGCCATTTTTCGGATGAAACAGTATATTTATACAGATATAACTTAATCGCATTTTATACGACTATATGTAACTGTTTTTACTCGGGTACATACATACAACAAGTAAACAAAACTCGATTGTGGGTTTTTGTTTTTTAGCTACAACTATGACTCTGTGTGTTGTTTATTTTTGTTTTTTAGCTATACCCTAGTAAAAATGAAACTCCGTTTGTGTAAGTAAGAAAAGCTCGCAGAAGAAAAACAAAACTATTCAAAAACAATGGGTGCGTTCGGCAGATACAATTTGACAGTCAACAGTTCTACAACAGTTGTGCAACTATCTGCTGAACGACCTGATCACTAATCGCTCAGGTAGCGCTGTCATATTTTGGTAGCGTAAAAAATATTTGCTACTTTTGATCAAATAGCGATACATTTGTTGTTGTTGTTTTTAAAAACTTTTTGTTTTGTATGATTGACAAATAAAAACATACAAATATAATTCAAAAACAAAAAATTTAAAAAATCAAAGGAAAATATAGAAAAAATGTATTTAAAAACAAAACAAAGAAAACATCGTTCAGCAGAGTAAGTAATCACAAGCGCTACAAGTCACCGGTATCAGTTTAAGGTTTCTCTACCGAATGCTACCAATGACTCGCTTTTTTGTTAAAAACAAAACTACACAGTTATGTTTGCTACTGCTATCGAAATGTTTTGTAATTGTAGCAGTAGCTAAAAACAAAACTATGATTTCAATTAGAGTTTTACTAAGCCTGAATTTTACAACGCGTTTATGAATTTAGGGGTTAATTTTTGAATTCTTAACTTAAGGGTGTTATTTTTTAATACTTTTTAATAGTTTTTGTTTTGAGCCTGAAATATAATGCGTTATATAATTATGTCTTTCTACATCAAATTAGATATGATTATATCGGGTCAAAATCAAGATAAGATTCTATATGATTTAATATATTTAGATCTTATCCGATATAATTTTATCCACCATTTTTCAGATCATAGCATATCTCCAATTATACTAAATTAGATATCATTACATATGACATCATATTATTTTTTTTACTCGGGTATATAAATATTTTATAGGGTATAACATTATCTACCTGGCCGGATTCTTTAAAAAATTCTGTTTAAATTTTTCTGAATTTCAATTGATGTTTTCTGAATTTCAATTGATATTTTCTGAATTTCAAATGATATTTTCTGAATTTCAAATGATATTTTCTGAATTTCAAATGATATTTTCCGAATTTTAATTGATATTTTCTGAATTTCAATTGATACTTTCTGAATTTCAATTGATGTTTTCTGAATATCAATTGATATTTTCTGAATTTCAATTGATATTTTCTGAATTTCAAATGATATTTTCTGAATTTCAATTGACATTTTCTGAATTTCAAATAATATTTTCTGAATTTCAATTGATATTTTCTGAATTTCAAATGACGGTTTCAGAATTTCAATTGATATTTTCTGAATTTCAAATTACGATTTCTGAATTTCAATTGATATTTTCTGAATTTTAATTGATATTTTCTGAATTTCAATTGATGTTTTCTAAATAATAATTGATATTTTCTGAATTTTAAATGATATTTTCTGAATTTCAATTGATATTTTCTGAATTTCAAATGATATTTTCTGAATTTCAATTGATATTTTCTGAATTTCAAATGGAAAATCTGAATTTCAATTGATGTTTTCTGAATTTCAAATGGAAATTCTGAATTTCAATTGATGTTTTCTGAATTTCAAATGGAAATTCTGAATTTCAATTGATATTTTCTGAATTTCAATTGATATTTTCTGAATTAAAATTGCAAAAGGTGTAGTTTAAACTGATATCTTTAACTTTTACGTAAACGTGTTGAAGAATCGTAATGTGAACGCACTATAAGATTCAAAAAGATCTCCAAATTGGGAGATCCAATAATATCAATTTAAGATCCTGATAGATCCCAAAATATCCCATGCTATTAATTTAGATCCAATTAGATGCAAATGGGCAGGGCAAAAAAAAGATACATATGAACTTTTTTTAAATTTTATTTTGGAAAATATAATTCCAAACCACCTATTTATTGGTTTTGGCAGCGTTTTGCCAAAGTTAAAAATTTTGTTTCTCCAGTACTTTTCCGGCGCTTTTTGAACTGCCGATCCTTTTGTCTATTGACGTTATCATATTGGAAATGGGAAAGCAATTTTTGTCAGTACTTGTACCACCTGTTAAAATACCTTTACATCGCTTTCCCGTTTGTATTTTTCTGGCTGGGATAATATATGAAGGCCTGTCATTAATTACACTTGCGCCCAGTATTTTGTAAGCAGATTTTAAAACAGATTCGTTGCGATAACGTTGCCCACTAAATCGTGTAACTACAGCAACAAAGTTATTTGGTTATCGTTATCAAATGTTTTCATGGAAGATTTCAAACTTACAGTCCCAGTTTTAGAAATCGATTTTCGCTTGGAAGAACAAATCGGTAAAATAACAAACAAACTTGGTTTTTCGCATGTATTACTCAAAAACTTAATATTGTTTACCAAAATTTCAAATTTTTCTGCAGTCTTTGCATAGTTTACTCGAATAATCTACTTAATTTATAATTTCACCAATATCTTGGCATCAATTTCTTGTCAATATGAGAAAATTCAAGAAAAAACGTAGGTAATCTAAAATTGCTCACTTTGTTTATTTAAAACGAGTAAAAAGGTTAAAGTCGGGCATGCCGACTATACAATACCCTACACCAGTCTGGTGTATTGTTTGGATCCGAAATTCGAATGGGTTAAAATGGGGCTTATGTCAAAATTTTCTATAATGTGAGTTAGCGCACCAAATTTCATTAAAATATCTTAATATTTGCGACCTGCATTTTGTAACCAAGCCAATTTTGGGGGGACCCTTATATGGGCACTAGTTCTAAACATGGACCGATGTTCACCAAAATCAATAGGCTTCCTCCCTTGGCCAACATAGGTCTATGTACCAAATTTCATCAAAATATCTTAATATTTGCGACCTGCAGCGTATAAACAGTATAATTTTGGTAGGACCCTTATATGGGCACTAGGTCTAAACATGGACCGATGTTCACCAAAATCAATAGGCTTCGTCCTTGGGCCAACATAGGTCTATGTACCAAATTTTATCAAAATATCTTAATATTTGCGACCTGCAGCGTATAAACAGTATAATTTTGGTAGGACCCTTATATGGGCACTAGGTCTAAACATAGACCGATGTTCACCAAAATCAATAGGCTGCGTTATTGGGCCAATATAGGTCTGTGTATTAAATTTCATCAAAATATCTTAATATTTGCGACCTGCAGCGTATAAACATTATAATTTTGGTAGGACCCTTATATAGGCACTAGGTCTAAACATGGACCGATGTTCTCCAAAATCAATAGGCTGCGTTATTGGGCCAATGTAGGTCTGTGTACCAAATTTCATCAAAATATCTTAATATTTACGACCTGCAGCGTATAAACAGTATAATTTTGGTTGGACCCTTATATGGGCACTAGGTCTAAACATGGACCGATGTTCACCAAAATCAAGCTTGTTCGTCCTTGGGCCAACATAGGTCTGCGTACCAAATTTCATCAAAATATCTTAATAGTTGCGACCTGTAGAGTGCGCACAAGATTGCATGGACAGACAGACAGACGGACGGACGGACAGACGGACATCGTTAAATCGAAATAAAAAAAAATTCTGAACCGATCGGTATACTATAAGGTGGGTCTACGACCAATATTTTTTGGTGTTACAAACATCAGCACAAACTTATAATACCCTGACCACATAGTGGTGTAGGGTATAAAAATAAGAAAATCCCGGGATTTTTGAGAAATAATCCCGGGATTCGGGATTTTGCCAATCCCGAAAATCCCGCGATTTCGGGATTAGGGATTTCCCGTTTGGCATCCCTAGCTGTAATAGGAAAAATTATTAATTTTGTAAACAGACATTTTAGAATTTGACATTAAACAAGTATTTTTATACCCTACACCACTATGTGGTCATTATACCCTACACCACTATGTGGTCAGGGTATTATAAGTTTGTGCTGATGTTTGTAACACCAAAAAATATTGGTCGTAGACCCACCTTATAGTATACCGATCGGTTCAGAATATTTTTTTATTTCGATTTAACGATGTCCGTCTGTTCGTCCGTCCGTCTGTCTGTCTGTCCATGCAATCTTGTGCGCACTCTACAGGTCGCAAATATTAAGATATTTTGATGAAATTTGGTACGCAGACCTATCTTGGCCCAAGGACGAACAAGTTTGATTTTGGTGAACATCGGTCCATGTTTAGACCTAGTGCCCATATAAGGGTCCAACCAAAATTATATTGTTTATACGCTGCAGGTCGTAAATATTAAGATAATTTGACGAAATTTGGTACACAGACCTACATTGGCCCAATAACGCAGCCTATTGATTTTGGAGAACATCGGTCCATGTTTAGACCTAGTGCCTATATAAGGGTCCTACCAAAATTATAATGTTTATACGCTGCAGGTCGCAAATATTAAGATATTTTGATGAAATTTAATACACAGACCTATATTGGCCCAATAACGCAGCCTATTGATTTTGGTGAACATCGGTCTATGTTTAGACCTAGTGCCCATATAAGGGTCCTACCAAAATTATACTGTTTATACGCTGCAGGTCGCAAATATTAAGATATTTTGATAAAATTTGGTACATAGACCTATGTTGGCCCAAGGACGAAGCCTATTGATTTTGGTGAACATCGGTCCATGTTTAGACCTAGTGCCCATATAAGGGTCCTACCAAAATTATACTGTTTATACGCTGCAGGTCGAAATTTGGTACACAGACCTACATTGGCCCAATAACGCAGCCTATTGATTTTGGTAAACATCGGTCCATGTTTAGACCTAGTGCCCATATAAGGGTCCTACCAAAATTATACTGTTTATACGCTGCAGGTCGCAAATATTAAGATATTTTGATGAAATTTGGTACACAGACCTATATTGGCCCAATAACGTAGCCTATTGATTTTGGTGAACATCGGTCCATGTTTAGACCTAGTGCCCATATAAGGGTCCTACCAAAATTATACTGTTTATACGCTGCAGGTCGCAAATATTAAGATATTTTGATGAAATTTGGTACATAGACCTATGTTGGCCCAAGGACGAAGCCTATTGATTTTGGTGAACATCGGTCCATGTTTAGAACTAGTGCCCATATAAGGGTCCCCCCAAAATTGGCTTGGTTACAAACTGCAGGTCGCAAATATTAAGATATTTTAATGAAATTTGGTGCGCTGACTCACATTATAGAAAATTTTGACACAAGCCTCATTTTAACCCATTCGAATTTCGGATCCAAACATTAGTTGGCTTTTAACCAGCCTGGTGTAGGGTATTGTATAGTCGGCATGCCCGACTTTAACCTTTTTACTCGTTTTTATTTTAAAATTTTTAGTAAAATCAAATATAAATTTAGTTCTACGAACCGTTTTGTTTGTTATTTTTTGGTAAAAATAAATAAACTTTAAGTTGATTTTACAGTTTCTGATAGTCAGTTATTGATGGTCAAAAACAAATAAAAAACTTGTTCAATTAAGGTGCCTATTTCTACGTGCGAATCGACTCATTGTGACCGTCATAAAACTATTTTTAAGACTGATAAAATTCAAAAAATTCAAATTTTATTTGTCAATGTTATGATTGTGTCGATACCAGGTCTTAATTTTATTGAAGTTTTGAAACAAAAATTTTAATAAATATAATTTATTGTGACTTTGCAACAACAAATATATGGGGAATACAGTCACATCTAAGAGTCACAAACTTTTCGTAGGAATAGGCACCTAAATGAAAATGTGAATAGACCGGTTTTTAACTGAAATTTTACTTGTTTTAATTTGTATTTTTAGTTAATTGTACATTCAAAATAATTTGTGTGCTGTGAAATTTCAAAACGACATGAGATCAATAGAGTGCGTTTTGTCTTGTGATCATCAACGCTGCTGAGAATGTGTTAAAAGTTAAAAAAAGGATAAAGTTTAGTATCAAAAATTGTGTGATGAATAAAATTCAAAAACTCTAAAGATTTTATGTAGAGTTTTTAGTAATAGAAGAAATATAAAATTAAAATTTTAAAAAAATTTAAACCCGCTCGGGATCAGCAGCATGTCTATGTTTGAATTTTAATTCCAAACATCTCTGCCAGGGGGTGCTGCAAAGCCATAAAAGTAATAAACAGTATTTTTTGTCAAAGAAACTTGTGTCAAAATTTTCTATAAAATGATAAAAGCAGAGGAAATCGTAAATATAGCCCATATGAGCGATAGGTCCAAATATGGACCGATCCTATCTAGAATCCATACACTCATAATAATCCATGCTTAAAAATACGAAAATATTTTTCGTAAATATTTTTTGTACAATATACAAAGCTTTGGTTTATATTGCAAATCTTTTGTATACAACAAATTTCATAAATTTACAAATTTCGTAAATAATACAATATATATTTTGTAAATTATTTTTAGTATAAAATACAAAAAAATTGTAATACCCCAGCTAAACATCGACATATGTGACGCGCAAAATAGAAAGGGACCTAAGGATAGAAAGGGACCTAAGGTCAGGAGAGCATGGGATCGGTCTCATTCGATGCTCAGATGTTGTCCCAAAAAAAAAAAAAATTGATTTTTTCACCCTTAGGTCCCTTTCTCTATGCGCTGTCACATATATGAATACATACAGGTAAAATGAATATTCATGCATGCTCATAAACATGCACTCATGTCCATACATGGATACATAAATCTCCATACATGCATCATATATGTCCACTAGGGCGGGTCGATTTAATAATCGCCCATGGCTCAGTGAAAATCGTATTGCCGAAGGAACCATACCTCTAAAACGAATTCTACTACCCCCCAACTGTTGACTTTTGTCCCATAGGGTCAAGTTTTGAAAAATCCCACTTTCACCCATTTAGAGTGCCCCAATCGAGTCCAAATGTATTACCGACCCCCACTAACTTTGGAGGGCCGATCCACCCATGCCAGTGGCACACCCCCTGGAACTCCCCTGGGGGGTTCCCCATACAAACATTTTAAAAAATCACCATTTTTGGCACTTTATTTTATTATTTTTTATTTATTTTATTTATTTTTATTATTTTATTTATTTTTTCTCTTTAGAAATTTATTTAGTCAGAACATATGTAAATGAAAAAATTAATTTAACTTAGTAATAGAAAAGAAAATAAAAAAAATTACTGTTTGAAGTCTTTTTTGCTTTCAAGTCTGGGCAATTTCGCACGGCTCTCTAATGTCGTCACCATAACAGCCTCTACATTTTCCGGTATAACTCGTTTGGAAACGCTAGCTAGCAATTGAAAGTGTCGTTCTGTTGCAGGTCGTAAAATAGGTTGTGTGGGTTTTTTAAGCCACCACAAGACACAGCTGCATGTCGTAAACTTACTTAAGCTAAATCGGTTACAGGTAGAATTGAGCATAAAATTATCATAAAGGATTTTCCAGAAGTAATAAAAGGCGCACTTGCTTAACAGAATTTGTGGTCAGATTAACGTTTAATTTACATGTAAGTACTTTATGGGCAGTTTTGACAACAAAATCGGTTACAGGTAGAATTGAGCATAAAATTATCATAAAGGATTTTCCAGAAGTAATACAAGGCGCACTTGCTTAACAGAATTTGTAGTCAGATTAACGTTTAATTTACATGTAAGTACTTTATGGGCAGTTTTGACAACAAAATCGGTTACAGGTAGAATTAAAATTACCATTTCATTCTTATTACCTCGTCTCCTAGACCATATATAACGCAACAGTTTTTGTGAATGCATTAAGTCGTTGTGAAGAACTCGAAGTGTGAAGTGCTAATTTGAGATAAAAAAATATTTAAAAAAAAATCATTCCAAATCAAGAAGTTTACAATGAATCCACCATCCTCTACACCGCAAGATGAAGCAATAACAACATCAACAACTATCGAAAACCCAATGAGTCATATACCCAGGCATGATGTTACTGTTTTTGGTGTGTCTACTGATTTGACTGATCTTAATTTACCAACCCATCTGGATATCTTGAGATATTATTTTTACTTGAGCGAACAAAAAAAGTTGTCCTATAAAGCATTCACTATTCAAGTACAAGATAAGTTGATTGGAATTTGGGAAAAACTTGGTATGGAAATAATGCTGAAAAAAAGTGTATGTAATAAATTGAATAGATTGCTTGACAAATATCAAGAGCAAATCAAGAGAAGAAACAAACCCCAACAATTTACAGAGTATGTAAAATCTCTGGAAACAATTTTTTTCATTGGAACATGTAAATGCGATTTGAAGGCAGCTCTATGTGCATGCGGTTTGGTTCCCGAACGCCTCAAAGAGTTTATGCACGATCAACATAATCAGAGAAGTCTAACAATGGATGGATTTGCGATGGAAATTGAAGAGCAAGGAGCAACGTCTATGTCATCAATGCCAACATACCAAGATCCCGATGATTCAACATACGCACCGCCACCGGTTCAAGAAGATTTGGATATAAGCACAAGTTCACAATACACACAGAGATACGATTGTTTTAACTTTGCCTTGGTATGTGACAGATTTGGCGTGCCTGATAGAGTAGCATCAGCAATGGGAACAGCTCTTTTCCAAGATTTTAAAATGAAAGATATCCATGGCAAACCTCTCATCATGGATAAATCGAAAGTTCGCCGAGAAAAAGAGAAATGCAGACAAGAAGTGCTTCGCAAACGGTTAGATGATACCAATTTGTTAGCATTTTCATTCGATGGCAGAAAAGATGATACTTTAACGAGAGATACAATTGATGAGAAGTATCATACTAGAATGGTAAAAGAACCTCATCTTGTTATTTTGAGAGAACCGAATTCTGAATTGATTGGTTACGTAAGACTGGAACATGAAACCGCTGAATACAAAACAACCAAATTAAATGATTTTTTCAACGATGCATTAATTGGCATATGCACTGACGGTGAGCCAACAAACACTGGCCCAAACGGTGGAATTATACGACGATTCGAATTGCTGTTAAAAAGACCATTGCATTGGTTCGTTTGCCTTCTACACTTCAACGAACTTCCGTTTCGGCATTTGTTTGAAGCTTTGGATAAATCAACCAGCACTGGACCAAGATCGGCAACCGGAAAATTGAGCCGTCAAATCGAAACTTGTGAAACTCTTCCGGTAAGTTATTGCTATCACTCATTTATTATAATTGTCAACCGTTTTTAATTGTTTTATTTTTATATATTTTCAGGTGGTGGACGGCTTTCAGAAAATTGAGTTGAAAAATATGCCCCCTGCTCCAGAAAAAATTGAATTTTCCACCGATTCCAAGTACTTATACGACATGGCCCATGCAATTTCTAGCGGCGTGGTTTCAGTGGATCTGGCAAACATCAAACCAGGGAAAATTGTACATTCTCGGTGGCTCACCAAGGCCGCTAGACTATTACGATTATATGTGACAAAGGAAAATCCAGATGCAAATTTAAGAATACTGGTTGAATTTATAATTACATGTTATGTGCCAATGTACTTCAATATCAAGTATTACAGCTCTGTCGTGTACGGTAGTAGATCATTTTTCAAATTCATTAGTTGGTCAAGATTTCTAGAACCTCGTTTACGCAAAATTGTCAATAAAGTAATTACAGATAATTCATATTATGCGCATTCGGAAAATATCTTGTTATCAATGTTGTTTGATGATAGCAAAGAAAAGCGCGACTGTGCTATCAAGATAATTCTACGCTATCGAACCGATGTTGACGACCCAACGGGACTTAGAGCTTATAAAAAACCAGATATAAACTTTTATTGCACAAGTTACACGGAAATGATCAATATGAATGACATAAATGACGTATTTGAACCACCATTCACGCGAAGCATTCCATACGATACTTTGAAAGAATATTTAAATCAAGATGATCCACCGTTTAATGATCCAAAAATTCCATCACACATACAAGAAACAGAACGACACGTTCAATTGCTAGCTAGCGTTTCCAAACGAGTTATACCGGAAAATGTAGAGGCTGTTATGGCGACGACATTAGAGAGCCGTGCGAAATTGCCCTGACTTGAAAGCAAAAAAGACTTCAAACAGTAATTTTTTATTTTTTCTTTTCTATTACTAAGTTAAATTAATTTTTTCATTTACATATGTTCTGACTAAATAAATTTCTAAGGAGAAAAAATAAATAAAATAATAAAAATAAATAAAATAAATAAAAAATAATAAAATAAAGTGCCAAAAATGGTGATTTTTTAAAATGTTTGTATGGGGAACCCCCCAGGGGAGTTCCAGGGGGTGTGCCACTGGCATGGGTGGATCGGCCCTCCAAAGTTAGTGGGGGTCGGTCATACATTTGGACTCGATTGGGGCACTCTAAATGGGTCAAAGTGTGATTTTTCAAAACTTGACCCTACGGGACAAAAGTCAACAGTTGGGGGGTAGTAGAATTCGTTTTAGAGGTATGGTTCCTTCGACAAAGTTTCTTATTTTTGACGATTTTCCCTGAGCCATGGGCGATTTTTTTGCGTCCCCACAAATCGACCCGGCCTAATGTCCACACATGTGCATTAACGAAATTTGAGGTAATATCTACATGCATGGTCATGCATGTTCATGCGTATTCATTAGGGCGCTCCAACTTTGTATGGAGCAAAAAAAAATAAGTTATTGACTGGGCCCCCCCCCCCCCTTAAAATATGTATTTGGCTGTAAAACAACGTCTAAAACCAAATTAGGAATATTATTTTTAGACTTAGAAAAATAATACCAAGAAGTTTCATTAAAATCCGCTCAGGAATATATGTCATATAAATATTTTTAAGAAAAATTAAAAACGCCTAAAATTTGACCTCTGACCTTACACAGGGGCAATTTAGTGTATTTCTATTTTGCCCTAATTTTCAGGATTGAGGTATTTGATCTTGTGTTGTTATATTCCGGCCAAAATTATTTGAAATTAAAAGAAGAAAAAAGAAAAACTTGCCTAAAAGCTAAATAAATGCCAAGAATCGCCGTTTTCTCGAAATCCGTTAAAATAAAATCTCTGCCCCAGCCAAATGAAAAAAGGAATTCCTACAATTTTTGTAGTTTTTAATCTACAATATGTTCTTAATAAAACCCTAAAGCCCAATCGTTGATTTTTTAAAATTTCTTTAAAAAAAATTTTTAAAAATGTAAAATTGTAGATTTGAAAACAGTGTTTAAGAATTCCGATCTTTTTGGCACTAATTTAAAACGAGTTTGCAAAGCACATGATAAAAAATACTTTTTAATTGAGTACCCTGGAGTTAATAAAATAAGAAAATGTTTTTGCATTACATTATTTCTACAAATTTCAAAATTTGGGCTCGAACTTCTTGATTAAGCGTTCTGTGACACATTAGTTGCCGGGGGCAAATGTAATAACTTGGTTTTTTTTAAACCGATTTTAGTTTTTATTGCCTTATTAGAAAGATAATTTACTGTTTATGACGATTTTTTAATCCTTTTAATTCAAGATTAATTTAAAATATTAAAAATTTTAACAAATTAAAAAAAAGTCATATTTTTCCCATGTATACCGTTTTTCAAATTTCAGGGCCGTTGAGGCACGTGTTCCTCTTATCCGATTGTCCTATTGGGCCAGCCAATATCTCACAATTTTTTTTTTTGGAGAACCCTAGTATTCATGCGTGTTCATTTGTGCGTACCACCTTATAGGCAAAAAAAAGTGCGCCGTACACCCTCCAATATGAAGTATTTTTGCAAGGAGGTTTCAAAACAATATTTTTTATTTTTTTTTTTGCCGAACGTAGGGGTCGCCATTTTACATTTTTCGTTATATCTTTGGTATTTACAGTCGGATCTTAAAGTAGATACATCGATGTTTTTCTCTCGAGGAGAAAGAAAGATACAAACAGCAAGAAAAAATCTGTTAAATTTACAAAATTTCAGCTATATTTTAGTTAATCGAAAATGACAATTTACCCTGCTAAAATCAGCAAAAAATTTCCTGGAAATTAGTCGACCAAACCATCACAAATAGTTTTAAATTTTTAGTTTTTTTTTATTTTCTTAATGCGAATAAAAATCTGCACTACAGAAAGCAGTATACTATTTTCTAGCAAATATTTCTGTTTATTGTAGCAGGAGAGACCTCTATTTGTATTCAACTCAAATTTAAAGATAAATTATTATAACAATTAAATTATAACAATTTCTTTACTGATTTTTGTCTACTAATATTCAACACTACTTTTTTAGCCAATATTAGCAAGGTAAATTTGCAATTCAATTAAACGAAATTTAACTCAAATATTACTAAAACAGTTGCATTTTTGCTGTACTTATGTTACTAATAGTTAGCAACAAGGATTTACTAATTTCAAAATCTTTCTGTGCAGGGACACCCTTTTAACTAATTTTGAGTACCTTTTTTTTGCTATTTTTTTAGGATTTTTCTATCAGTATAATATTATATTATGTCAGTGGTTTGTTTGATAATTCCGAATAAAATAAAAGAACCGAAAAGAACAGTTGAAATTTAACTTATTCGTGAACGCGAGAGAGTTCCTAACTGGAATTTTAATTTCATTTCGCGTTTGAAATTATTGTTGTGCTTTGAAATTAGTCTAGAATCATATTGGAATAACGCACTCCATTGGAAATCAAAATAATAACGATGTAATTTACTTTAATAATGCCGAAGCAGTAGAAAAAGCACTATAATTGATGATCTAGATGCATTTCTTTTTTAACATAAACACTAATGATTTTAACATTGAGTTATCATAGGAGAGGAGTATTACAACTTCAACATTCTTCGCAAAAAAAAATATGTGTTTTTTATTGCCGCCATCGGATATCGAACTTACGACCTCACGATTGCTAGACTAGCGCTCTACCGCTGAGCTATTCTTTGATATGAAAGTTGAGTCACATAAAAACACCACTTTGTTACTGCGAGATATTGTTCCTTATTCTCTTCAATAAAAGTACTTATTAAACAAGTGTAAAAGGTGCACTCCAATTTAATATTGTTTTCAGTAGTATTTTTACAGTTGCATGAAAAGAAAATTCTAACCATTTTTTTTTTTATATATACATATTTTTAAAAATTAAGAAAATATTGAATTTAAAAAAAAATTAACAGAATAAAAAAAATGGAAACAAATTATTGGTCCCGCCGGAAATTGATCCCGCGACCCTCTGTTTGGAAATGCCAAATGATACGAAAATCACTTTTTACGATCACTTTTAGAGCAATTACGCTTTAGCAGCAATACTTAAGTAATTTTTTGGATGCTGTTCAGAAGTAATTCTGAAAAAGCTGCAAAAATATACTAACGGATATTTTAGAAGCAATGAAAGAAGTGATTTGTTGATGTTGTTCAGAATAACTTCTAAAAAAGCAGTAAAAATACACTAATAGATACTTGTGAAGCAGTGGAAGAAGTAGTTTGTAAAGCATTACATCCAAGCGCTGGGACCCTTTAAGAGACATTTGTCCAAAAAGTATTAAAAGATAATTTCACTGTTAAAATCAAGTAACAAAACTATGAGACACAGTATTTAAATTGTTTAATCCATTTTTTACTAAAATATCTCTAAAGACACGTCTACCTATCCTTCTACGAAGTTTTGTCAGAAAATAATCACGGAATTCATGCTTGGCAGAAAATGGGTAAAACCATATACTCCATATCACAAACGGATTGCAGAAAATTTTAAGTATTGACAAAAATCTGAAATTTTTGAAAATTGAAATCACCTAGAAATCAAATTACACTTGAAATATATAATTTACTTAGTTTAGAACTTAGAAAATGCGTTAGAAATTAAATTTTCCTTTATGGTTATTAGCCACTCAACAATTATTTTAATTTTTGCATTAAAAAATACAAAAATAGTTTTTTTCGGACTTTCTATATTTTCATATATTTAGTTAGAATATTCTTCCACCTCAAGTCCAAATTCTAATATGATATTGTCATATTAGATTTTTATTTGTTGTTTCAAAAAGGGGTTGATCATTTTCATGATAGACAATACAATTGTTTCGTAGACATCACTCTACTCTTCAGTTGTCCGCAATAAGAAAATGATAACTTTCTTACTCAAACCGAGACATTACATAAGGTACAAAAAATCAACGGGACGAGAAATTTGTACTTTCGTATATGAACTGTCTGATTTGGTAAAACCAGCTATAAATCAACTCCTTTTTGAAAGCAACAATTACATAAAAGTACCCTATGGGTACTATTTATATGTATGTCTGTTGTCAATACATTTTGTAAAAACAACTAATTTCAAACTCAAAACAAAATAAATATTTGAATGAGACTTTAGCCGTGGTGTGCTTATTTTCAACAATTATTTTAATTTTTGCATTAAAAAATACAAAAATAGTTTTTTTCGGACTTTCTATATCATGAAAATGATCAACCCTTTTTGAAACAACAAATAAAAATCTAATATGACAATATCATATTAGAATTTGGACTTGAGGTGGAAGAATATTCTAACTAAATATATGAAAATATAGAAAGTCCGAAAAAAACTATTTTTGTATTTTTTAATGCAAAAATTAAAATAATTGTTGAAAATAAGCACACCACGGCTAAAATCTCATTCAAATATTTATTTTGTTTTGAGTTTAAAATTAGTTGTTTTTACAAAATGTATTGACAACAGACATACATATAAATAGTACCCAAAGGGTACTTTTATGTAATTGTTGCTTTCAAAAAGGAGTTGATTTATAGCTGGTTTTACCAAATCAGACAGTTCATATACGAAAGTACAAAATTCTCGTCCCGTTGATTTTTTGTACCTTATGTAATGTCTCGGTTTGAGTAAGAAATTTATCATATTCTTATTGCGGACAACTGAAGAGTAGAGTAATGTCTACGAAACAATTGTATTGTCTATCATGAAAATGATCAACCCTTTTTGAAACAACAAATAAAAATCTAATATGACAATATCATATTAGAATTTGGACTTGAGGTGGAAGAATATTCTAACTAAATATATGTTATTAGCCACTCTTAGCTTTGTAATATAAAACAAGTTTTAAAATCCTTTAGGCCCTTACAGATATTATTGCGTTCTTACAAATATTTTTATAAAATTTTCTGCCTCTGTGTACTTTTAACTTCTGTTTTTACTATTAAAAAAAATTTTAAAAAGGGATGCAATGATAAACAAATAACACCATTGTGAAAATTCTAAATTTTAATTAAGCAAAGAAATACACAAAATAAAACTTGTATATATAAAAATTAACTGAACGAAGTCAAAAAAACTTTTAAATTCAAAAAATATGTGTTTCTGTGCGATTTTTGAGACTAAAACTATAGGCATTTTAATTTTTTTTTCTTTTAAATAGTTTGGGTTAGAAAAGTGATTTTGTGCGTTCCCATACTTTTGGGTAATTTTGACTTTTAGATAGAGGATTTTGTGATTACTCTCATTTTATTGAACTTTAAACAAAAAGTAAAGCAGCACACTTAACTTAAAATAACGAGTTTTTTTTTAATTTTATAAGCAAAAACAAAAAAAAAACGGAAAAATTAAACAAAAATTTTTTGAAAAGCCCCCCCGAAATAAATTCCTAGCTACGTGCCTGCATAGATTGATACATAAATCTCCATACATGTTTCCATAAATGTCCATACATGTGCATTAACAAAGTTTGAGGTAATATCTACATACATGTTCATGTATGAACAATCATGAATATGCATGAACATGTGTGATCATATATGTATGTAGATATTACCTCAAATTTCGTAAATGCACATGTATGGACATTTATGGAAACATGTATGGAGATTTATGTATGTATCAATCTATGGACATTAGGGTTATGATTGAAATTTGGTGTATATGGTTTTAGTTTAATTAAAATATTTCTCCGAAGTTTTAAACAAATGAGACTCAAACGATGCTTATTAAAAGCTGTTTACGGTAAAAATTAGGAAACCTTTTTGGAGCGACTTTTGGATCCATTTTTGTCGTTTACAACAATTTTTGTAATAATTCGTTATGTAAATTAAACAAAATCCCCGAACAAAAATTATTTTTAGAAATTGCATTTAGTGCGGAAGGTTTTTTAGTCGAAATGACCCGCAAACACGATTTTTATTATTAAATTAGTATTGCCTATCACGTGGTGATAGGTAAAATTTTTGTTAAAAATATGTCATAACCCTAATGGACATGCATGCGTTTTTATGAGCATGCACAAATATACATTAAACGTATATGGATCCATATACAGTGGTGGCCACGAATTTAACGCAATTCAAGTTTTTTCTAATTTTATTGTTGTTGCCTTTATTTTTAAAGATTAAAATAGTGGCTAAATTCGCCACGAGAGGCAAGGAGATGGTTCAGAAAATTGTACAGAATTTTAACATAATGTTTATTTTCTCATTTTGTCACTTGTTTTAAGTGGGCGTGGCTTTTTACGAAAAATTAGCGATATCAACCTTTTATCAAATTACATAGTATAATTTAGGCAGTACTCATCGGTTCTGTATAAACTGTATATTTTTGGAAATCCTATAAAATTTCCTTAAGTCTTGCATTATTTTTATCTACAAATAGTCACCAGACTTAAAATTGCACCACTTCAAACATGACCAATTTTTCTTCGTTTTTAGCGATTTTAGAAGAAAGTTAACAACACTGAAATTTTAACATTAAATGCTTTTTACTATAACGTAAAAAAAATCTTGACTGATTTGTTATATTGTGGTAAGAAAAGCATAAAACTATTCACTTTAAAATTTCAGTGCTGTTAACTTTATTAAAAATCGCTAAAAACGAAGAAAAATTGGTCATGTTTAAAGTGGTACAATTTTAAGTCTGGTGAATATTTGTAGATAAAAATAATGCAAGACTTAAAGAAATTTTATGGGATTTCCAAAAATATACAGCTTGTACAGAAACGATCAGTACTGCCTAAATTTTACTATGTAATTTGATAAAAGGTTATTATCGCTAATTTTTCGTTAAAAGCCACGCCCACTTAAAATAAGTGATAAAATGAAAAAACAAACATTACGTTAAAATTCTGTACAATTTTCTGAACCATCTCCTTGTCTTTCTAGGCAAATTTAGCCACTATTTTAATCTTTAAAAATAAAGGCAACAACATTAAAATTAGAAAACACTTGAATTGTGTTAAATTCGTGGCCACCACTGTATGTCGATTTTTAGCTGGGTAGTTGCAATTTTTGGGACAGTTTTTGGGAAGTAATTTTCTTGTACAATATCTTTCAGTTTCTGGTAGATTCTGACACGTATTTATTTAGGTGCAGCAGTTTATATGTGAAATATGTATATGTGGTTTATATTTGACATAATATTTTTTTCTCATGAGTTTCTACAGGTAACTCATAAAATGCGTAAGTGGTGAACGTGTTAACAGTTCAGAAACCCTTTAACCTAAAGATGGGTGCTAAATTATTTCCTTTTACGTTCAAAATTTTATACCTCAACTACAACCCCACGTAATACTGCAGTCATTTCAAACACCAACTTAAATTTTCTCTTTAAGGCAAGACCACATTTTTATTTAATTGCCGGAAGGTCAACTATTTTCAGAGATAAAAAGCCAAGCAATATATTTTGATGAACTTGAAACTGTTTCTGTTTTGGTTGTTTACAAATTGTTCGTTGACCTAGAACTACATTGCACACACTCTTGTATTGGTATGCACTTACCATAAATGATAAAATATTTAAGATGTAAATGGAATTGAAAAAAGTTACTTTATTGTAAAACATTGCAAAAATTGTTCTTACATTTTTTTATATGCAGTTAGTAAAAACAATAGGTGGTTCACAAGAGGTGTGCTAAATGTTATATGTGCTGTATTGTCCTAACAAAAACAGAGTTGTTCAATTTTTATTTCACTAGATGATGGGTTGATCAAAGAGTATAGAAAATAAAGAGTATGCAATTCTCTCAGTTAGAGAGAAACAATATATAAAATGTAGCTGCAAATAGGAAACTGAAATTTTGATTGTGCATTTTTAATGATAAAATGATATTTTTTAATGTTTCCACTGATACATTTAGTCACATTTAGTATAATTTAAGCTCCAAATATATCAATTCATCTTTGGTTTTCCTAAAAAATAGCCAATTTCCTATTTGCATCCACTATCTGTGGCATTACTATACTAATTTAATTTTTGTTATTGGGAAAAAAATTAATAAAAAACATGCGACTTATTTCAACAAAAAATAAATAATACAATAATATTGTTCCCGTTTTTATTCCGGCGATTAGTTCTTGGGCAAACAAATCGAAGTCTCTTCATGACTCAAAGTAATCTGCTATGTTCAAGTGTGCTGACAAAGAGAAGACCAAACTGAAAATCATAGTCAAAGTTATGATAAAATTTTAACAACTCTGCTTTCTTTTAGGACAATGCAATATATATGACACATATCATGCCTTGTGAACAACCTTAGTGTGAATATTATAACAAATAAATACAAATACAATTTTGGCTAAACCTACATAAAATTTAAAGCATTTTTTCAATATCCTTAGCAATATCCCGTGGTTCTTTAGTGGGAGCGTAACGCATAACTGGGATGCCTTCTTTGTCAACCAAAAATTTTGTAAAATTCCATTTAATACCACTGCCTAAAGTGCCAGTTTGTTTATCTTTTAAATACTGATACAATGGTGCGGCATTAGAACCGTTTACATCAATCTGAAAAAATAAAATTATAAATAAGGTAATTACCCATTTTAATAACCCAAAATTCAGTAATACACTCCCAATATATTTTCCATAACCGATTGAGGTTTATTTAAAAAGTAAGAGGTAAAATTTGTTTTCAATTGAAGAATCAATTAAAATACATTGAAACATATTGTTTAACTTTTTTTGTCAACCAATAAAAAACAAACTAGAAAAAATATCCATCGTCTGTAGGAGTTGTTATTTTCAGTCAAATATTCTATTTTTAGATTTCGGTTTTTAGAAAAAATAATTTAAATAATTTCGTTGTTTTCTGTTTTAAAACAAAAAATTCAAATATTTTCGGTTTTCACTTTTGTTAAAATAGTTTGTTTAACATATATACAAAATAATTTCGATTCAAATTACAAGAAATTCTTTGGCTCTGTCTCGAAGACATCCTCGACGCTGGGTGCACGACCATAGAAATTCGTAAACGACATATTAGTGACAGTCCATACAAATCGTTGACGACGTTTTCAAACGATTATCCGCAAAATCGTACACGACCACCTGAGCGACATTTTCGCTGAGATTGTCCTTGAATTATATTTGACCATTTGGGCGACAATTTGCCCTACTTTGTCGTTGACGACGAAATAGATGACATTGTTCACAATGCTAACGTAGACGACCTTGCTGGTGACAGCTTCGCCTAGATGGTCACTGACAACGCTGATTTCTTTATTATTTTTTCAAACAAATTTAAACTAAAAATTTCTCATCGAGTTAATATTTTTATTTACATAAATGTGAAAAAACGGCGCAAAAAAACGGTTTCTAATTTTTTTTGCATATGTAAAAATATTTTTTTTAATAATTTAAATTATATTTATTATTTGCTGTTAATTTGAATTTTTATTTAAACAATTTAACTTATTTAAATAAACAACATTTCATTTCAAAAATTGCTTTATTAATTTAAAAATAAAGCGCTTGTATTAAGCAATGTTAATACTAAAAGTTAATATCAAAGTTTTATATTTAAGCAATAAAATGGTGAACTAAATGAGAATTTCTAAAAATAAGACATCTAAAGACACTCTTGTCGTCAACAGAGTCGTAAGACGACAGTAATAATATATTGTCGCTCACCATTTCGTCAACATAGTGGGTTATAATATTTAAATAATAAATAACCTTCCGATGTTTTTTGGCTGTAATTTAAAAAAAAATGAAAATCTTTGATTCTTCTTGTGGATTATTTTTATTTGGTCTTTTAATTTTTTTTACATCAAGTCGAGAATATGATGTCATGTAAATGGCCGCCGCCACAGTTGATTGTTATTTGAGCCCATTTTTTCATTCATCACCAATCATGAGTGATGAGGCCCATTTCCATCTTAGCGGGTACGTAAATAAGCAAAATTTACGCTTCTGGGGCACTGAAAATCCGCGTGTAACCCACGAAGAGCCATTACACCCGCTCAAAGTCACTGTATGGTGTGCTGTTTTCGCTGGAGGAGTCATCGGACCTTTTTTCTTCGAAAATGCCATAAAAAGGGCTCAAATGACAATCAACTGTGGCGGCGGCCATTTACATGACATCATATTCTCGACTTGATGTAAAAAAAATTAAAAGACCAAATAAAAATAATCCACAAGAAGAATCAAAGTTTTTCATTTTTTTTTTTAATTACAGCCAAAAAACATCGGAAGGTTATTTTTGCGCCACCCTGTACAACAAATACATTATAATGTCGCTGAACTTGTCACGAACAGAATGTTATACACGATCAGCTAATATTTTGTTCATGCAGCTAATAGTTAAAGATGATTTCCTTTACATAGTCTTTTAAGACAATTTCAGCGACAAATGTCGTTAGCGAAAAATTCTAAAATGTCTTAAAGAAATCGTTGAAGACCATTTCATAGATGATGATAGGCCAACTGGCATATGAACATGTCTGTTGTGTATGGTGTAGTGTTTTGAAAATCCAAACAAAAAAAAAACACTTTCAAATATAAAAAAACAAACCCCAAAATCGTTTTTTTTTTACGTTTTGTCAGTTAAAAATTGATAATTGTTTTAATAGACTTTTTCAATTATTTTTATTTCTTTTATGGGTTGTTTAAATAATGTTTGAAAATAAATAGCAAAATGGTTTGAATATAATGAAAAATCAGTAGTCCTTTTTTTAATTGTGTTTTCAATTAATTTAATATGTATTTTAGGTTGTTTTTAAGGATAAAATATTGTGAGTGTATGTATGTAAGGAAAAGTGGGAACAGATCTGACTACAAATATGAACCATTCCATACACAATTTAACTTTTCGGGAGATTTGTTTTTAACAAATCGGTTTCCCACATTAGCTAATGCTGACGTGGCGTCGACTACCCTTATCTATTATTACACAGTATTGGGGATTCGAATTGTCCAATTTTTGTAAATCCTCTTTCGAAAATGGCATTTCATATCTCCAATACTGGGTAATAGTATATATGAATGGACAGGGATGTATAGCGTAGGAATCAATCTTAATTTACCCTTTAAAATACTAATTTCAATTTAAGAAATGTTTAAATTACCTTTTTAAAAACATCACCAATATCGGCTTTGGCATCGCGTAAATGACAAACCATAGCTTCGCCATCACCTTCAGGCATTTCAGAGCCAAACTGGTTGCAAGGAAAATTCAAAATTTTTAAACCCTTATCACCATATTTCTCACGTAATTCGGTTAACTGCTTGTAATTGTTTTTAGTCAAGCCACACTGGGAGGCGATGTTAACGATCAGCACAACATTTCCTTTATACTGTTCGAGAGATACATCTTCCCCATGAGTATCCTTAACCGTAAAATCGTAAATGCTTTTGGCGCTTTTAGCTTCTTCAGACATGATTTCCCACTGAAAGTAAAAAATTACATTACGTACACAAACATACATTAAGCAATGGGTTTTCATCATACTCTTAAAGAAAAAGAAAATTGTGTATCGATCTACATATGTTAGCCTAGGCAAAACACTTGTAAATACTACAAAAAAAGAAGACTGCCATATAACAAAGGTGGAAAGAGTTAGGAAGTCTTTTAAATGTTATGGTCTTTGCACTCAGGCGTTTTTATTATGGATCTACCAGGCTTTATGCAAGTCGCTCTCCTACTGTTAAACTCTTTCTCACTGGCTCTTTCTGACATTTCAAGATGTTAAATTGCAACTATATTTATTCATATTTTCTATAACCAGGCTCTATGCAAGTCGATCATTTACTGTTACGCGCCCTCTCATTGGCTCTGGCTGAGATTTCAGGAAGTTAAATTGCAGTGCACGAGTTTAGTTTCTTTATTATATTTTTTCATATTATGCATATTTACTGAAAAAATTTTAATATTTATTAAAATTTAACCATAAAACTTAACCTATCAACTTCCAATAAAGTTTATTCAAAAGTTGGCCAGAGCCAGTTAACAAAATGCATCCTCTTGAGATTCTACGAGAGCATTTCGGAATGTTCTTAGCCTAACAATGAAAAACAAGAGCTAGATTTTTAAAATTATTTTATTTTTCAATATAATCTCCTGAAACTTCAATACACTTAGTCCAACGTTTTTCTAGCAATTCTATCTCTTGATTAAAATAATTTTCCTGAAGCTCCTCAAAATAATCGTTTACAGCTGCCATTGCATCTTCAAGAAATTGCCAGCAAGGATTTTTTTTTAGATTTGGTAACAGGTAGAAGTCAGAGGGAGCTAAATCAGGAGAATAAGGTGGGTGGTCAAGGAATTCGTACTTCTATTCGTTGAATTTTGCCATTCTTAAAACACTCTTGTGGGATGGTGCGTTGTCTTGATGAAAAAATATTTTTTTGTGTTCTAAAACAGGTCGTGTTTCTCAAATTTTCAAATTCAATTTATCCAAAAGATTACAATAATATTCCGATTTTATTGTTTTACTTAGATAGTCGATTTATTTAGATAGTCGATCGACCTTACCAGCCGATTGAACTGAAATCTCCATTGTTTGGATTGTTCTTTTGTCTCTGGTGTATAGTGATGGATCCATGTTTCCTAAACAGTTATAAAACGACACTTAAAACCCATTTTATTTCGCTTAAATCGATCCAACCAAGCTTGATAACTTCTCATTCGAATGCGTTTTTGGTCAACTGTTAACAAATGCGGCATCCATCTTGCAGAAAGCTTTTTCATCTATAATTCTTGATGCAAAATAAAATGTACTCAATCATTTGAGATGCCTATGGCATTATCTATTTTACGCACTTTCACTCGTCGATCGTCTAATACCATATCATGGACTTTAGTAATGATTTCTGGCGTTGTTGCATTTTTTGGACGTCCACTTCGTGGTTCATCTTCAATGCTTGTACGACCACGTTTAAATTCAGCAACCCAATTTTTTACTGTTGCATATGAAGGAGCACTTTCACCTAACAGAATCACCATATCATTATGAATTTCTTGTCCCGGTAAACCTTTCTTATGTAAATATTTAATCACCCTACGAATTTCTAATTTATTTAATGTAATTTATTTGTTCGTAAATTCGGCAAAGCAAATGAAAACGTTTCTAAAATTTAAAACCTTTAATTGAATTTTTTCCAAGTTTTTAATAATATTTTAACACATTTTTTTAAATATTCTGTATTTTAACGATGAAATCATTAAATTAAAATAAAGAAATATTAAATTTGAATAGAAACTAACATAAAGTAAAGTTCGTGTTGATGGCAGCAACGAGCATAGAATCTTAAGAGGATGCAAACGACTCTTTCTCTGATAAGCAACTTAAGTTGTTTTTCACGACGAAAAATTTCACTCGAACTTTAAACGCCTCAAATTGTAATTTAATTTATAAAAATGAACAATTTTTTATTTTTATAACAAAGACATAATCACAATAGACACAAAATGCCACTTTTTCCCAAGAAAAATAATAGTCTTGTACATTAAATTTGCGTGAAGAGAAACTCTACACAATTTTAACGCGAAACTCATTATCGTGAAAAATTATTTTTTTTTATATGGAGTACAATTTTTTCACGTGAAATCGAAACAACTTACGGTGCTTTAACTGGCTCTGACCCACATTTCAAGAAATTTTATTAGAAGGTGATATGTTAAGTTTTATGATTAAATTTTAATAAATACCCGATCAGTGTTGCCATAAGACAAATGCAAAAAGGTGCTAGATCGTCGAAAAAAAGTGCTAGAAAGTGCTAGATTCAAAATAAAAAGTGCTAAAAAAGGTGCTAGATTTTTTTTTTTTGTTTTTAACATGCATTATGGGTTTTTATCAGAGTTGGCAACCGATTCATAAGCTTAAGGCCAGTTTACATTATAAGATTTTCGGTAGTATTTTGCTTTAGTACACATGCAAAACATATAGACAAGGTTGCAAAATCTTTCCGAAAGTCTTATAGTGTAACCACCCAAGCAGAAAAATACGATCGGCACAATGTTGGCATACCGTTGGCGATGGTCGGTTATGCGTTGGCAGAACGTGGGATTAACAATCTTGACAGTATTGTCCTGTTACCCGATTGATAACAGCGGCCAACCGTTGGTTGGCGCTAACTTGCCAACGTTTTCACAACGTTGTCAAAATTGAAAAAAAGGTGGTCTAAAAATAGATTTTCAAAGAAATTTTTTTTCAAAATAATTTTGTTTTTAGGATTTTTTTTTAAAAACGTGGAATTGAACCCATGCCGCCAGGTTGTCAGCCGCGATCTCTACACACTAAGCTAACAAGACTTGTAATATCTAATAGCTAAAAAATTAGATAAATGATAACAGCAGTTGTAGCTAACTTACAAGCATCGGCAAAAGGTTGGATGACACTAAGCGGCCAACATTGCCATGATGTTGGAAAAACAAAAAAATTGATAGTCTAAAAAACTTTAAAAAAAAACTTTTTTTTGCGAAAAAAATTTATTTAGAATAAAAATGTTTATTTTAATTATTTTAAATAAAACATGGTCGGACTGTGACTCGAACCCAGGCCGTCAGATTGCCAGACAATCGCTCTACACACTAAGCTACCGAGGCATGTAGTACAACATAGCTTAAATAATAAATGAATGATAACAATGACTAATATGTAAACATTGGCATAACGTCTGCTAGAACTCACTTGTCAACGTTGGCCTAATAGGGAATTTAGACAGAGCAAAAACCAGGTGATTTTTGTACAAAACTAAATAAAAAAAGCCAATTCATTTACACTGAATTTTTAGTTTCTGTTTGTCACATCACTTTATTATTAAACACTTTTCTTTATGTTTTTATGGTGAAATTAAATTGAAAAAATTATTAACACATTTCAAACTGTATAACAACACACAATTTTAAACTAAAACTGAAATATTTAAAAAAAAATCAAAAATATATTTTTGACACTTGCTTTAATTCTGTATTCGTTGTAACAGGGTGTATCGAAAATTAGTTATATAAGAAATCGGGTGTATCAAAAATACAAATTTCGGATATTTTTACGTGGTTTTTGGCAAAAACCAGGTAGAATCTGGTTTTCAGTTTATATGAAAATTGTATGGAAAAACTAAATTAATTTTATAGTTTTCGGCTCAAAACCCAAAAATTACCAAAAACTACTAGTTTTTGCTCAGTCTAAATATACTATAAGGTCAGGAAAACCAAAATATAGATGGTAAAAAAAATCAAGAAAAATAATTTTGTAAAAAACATTGAAATTTAATTAGAAAAAACTTTAATTTTATAAAAAAAATATAAAAAAATAAAAAAAAAGAAAACAAAAAATTGTATGTTCGTGACCGGAATCGAGATCGAGACCTTCTGACTTTACATTTTTTAACAAACCGTAGTAATTTTTATGAAATCAGTGCTCTGCCAGTGTTTGCCACCATATGTGATCATATATTATATTATATATAATCATTTATAATTATATATGACGATAGATTAGTCATATATCATTATATGTGGCATATAAGGTTCATATCTAATTTTATAAAAGACAATATATAAAAATATATGCTTATATAAGATACAACAGAAGAAACATATAATTATACATGCCCAGTGTAGAAACGGTAATGACATATCATTATTTTTTGGACTACCAGTAAGGACTCCCACTTACCTTCTGCATTATTTTAAAACATATAATAATGAGTTACTGATAATGACATATTTTTATCATTATTTCAAATAGAAAATAATTTTCTAGATTTGTTTGAAAATTTTTTAAATCTATTTTTAGACTCAATATTTTTTAAACATTGGTAAAGATATATGTAACCACCAGTGTTGCCAAAACTTATTTAAGAAAAAATGCTAGATTTCATTGAGAAAAATGCTAAAAAGTGCTAAAAAATAAAAAAATATGCTAGAAAAAATATGCTAAAAAAATTTTATAACAAAATGATTAAATTTATTTAAAAAAAGTATTTTACTGACTTTTTGCAATTAAAGTGGAAATAAGTGATCTCTATAATTATGCCCTTAGTTCATTTTGTTAACTAAAATTATATGAAATATAAATTAAAAACAACTAAAAATTTGATCCTTGTAAAAAAATAAAAAAAGCCTTTAAAATAAATTTAAAAAATAAGTTTTTTTTACATATTTTGTTTTTTTGTTTTCTGACAAAGTAAAAATGGTAAATTTGTGCAGTCAACATTAATCTCCCTATTATTCGCTTTCCCAACTGCGTTATAGAAAATATTTTATTTCAAAAAGTTGCACGCGGATAAACGCAAGTAGCCCAAAATATTTTATTTCTAAAATGAATTCCAAGTTCTGCTTTAATTTAAATATCCACTCAAAATTATTTTATATTGTAGCTTTAGGGACATGTTCTGTTTTCCGTTTTCAAATTTCAGCATCTTCGGGTGCATTGGTCAATTCAATTTCATTAAAAATTGCAAAAATTAAAATGAATCTTATTAACATTTTGCAATTCTATTTTATTTTTTAATTTTTTTTTATCGGAGCAGTATTTTTGTGCAAAATCACTCCTTGAACATAAGCTAAAATTTTCTTTTTTGTCTTACCGAGATTCCACACTACGGTATTCCACATTACTCTAAAAGTTTTTTAAAGTTAAAAAAAATATTCGATCGTAGATTTTTAGTTGATCTCAAGACTATTACGAGTACTATTTTTTTCGGATCAAGATCAATTATCACAAATTCCAAATAGAATTTTCAATTATTTTAACAACAAATACAGAAAAAAAATTTAAAAAACGTTCTTAGAACCAATTATTGACAATTAATGCATTTGCAGGTAGATTATGTAGTTCTCAGATTGTTTTTATGTGGAAAGTTTTTTTCAAAAGTTTTTCTCTAGTTGTTGTAAAAATAATTGCAAATTCTATTTGGAATTTGTGATAATTGATCTAGGATCGAAAATGAAAGAAAATTATTCAAGCAGCCAGGGTTAGAATAACGAGGATTTACGGCGCTCAACCCCTGTTAAATGGTCTCCAAATTGCTATAGCCAACTGAGATTTTTTATAGTAAAAAACACTAAATTAATGCAAAATATTCTAAGAAATATGTTGGGTTGTTTTTCTCGTACAACTCGTGGGGGGTTGATTTTCCAAATAAAAAACAATCCAACTTATCTTTTGTAATAAAAAATCTTAATTTATTTTATGAGCTTCTTGCTCTTTATAAAATTCAATATGGGGGCAACTTCTTGCTGCTATTACTTTAAACTTTAAAATATATTTTTAATAAACGGGGTGGATGCAGCTTCTTGCTGATCGAATGTACAAATTACACTAACTTTTCTTATTGAAAAACTAAGCTAAGACAGGCACTATCCACGGCTCTCATCTGAAAAACTGAACTGGTTTTGAGAGATTAATTAATTAATTAGTTTTATTGTTTTTAAGCAATTTTAATTAAATTGTAAAGTGCACTTGTGTTGTTTGATATGTTCTCTGCATTAGTTTTGTATAATTAGCACAAAATTTAGCTTATTAATATTAAAAAATACGCGTTAAAAAAAACACTAAAAACTGTTTCTATTAAAACCAGTTTGCATATAAAATTAAAGAGACTTTTTAACAGCAGTTGAGGCTGGTGGTTTGTCTTTAGTCTATATAGTCGTTGGCTAAGAGAGCTACTTTACTTATTAACAAAAAATGCTCAAAGAGAGCCTAGATAATTCATATTGGAAATTTACTTTAAACAGTGGGTTTCTATACCGCTCTTCCTCTGTTAACCTTTACTCTTTATTTTTGTTCGTGAAGTCGGGAAAGAAAACAAAACATGTTGGTAAACATTGTAAAAAAAATGAGAGATTGAGTGTTTTTTTTTACACATTTCCACATATTATATGTTTGCTGCCAAACATATAATATTTGTCGATAGCGTCATTTCATTTCATCCAAACATTATATATTTACAGGCAAACATAATATATTTGCTTGCAAACATAATATATTTGCATGCAAATATATATTGTTTTTAGTAAAAACACGGCGAATATGTTTAACAATTTCTCCAAATATATATATATTACCAGCAAAAATATGTTTGGGACAGGCCGTTTTTTTTCAGCGTGTGGATGCATTAAATACCACTCTTACTTGGGTAGTTTTACTTTCGGGTTTGATTACCACGTGATGAGGGAGAAAAAACGATGAATGTTTTTCGGCTTTGGGCTCATAATGTACAACTTGTTCCATGTGGTCAAGATCTAAATATTCTTGAAGAACTTCAGTGTACTGAGCTTTCAAATCTGGGGTCTTGTCAAGCGTTCTTTCCATTCTGTGGTACTGGGCAAGTGCCATATTTCTAGAAGGAACTTGATCGCTTGACGGAGAAACAACCGTATAAAAAGAATGGACCTTGGTAGCTGGTTCAGGTCCTAATAAATACCAGCCGAAGTGGGACTCTCTTGATTCTAGGCAATTTCCAATATTCATCTTCACGCCCTTCAAATTAATGAATGGCAAATAGTCGCTACCGATTATCATTTCAATCGCAGATGGTTTATAAAAATAGGGGTCTGCGAGTTCTAAACCTTTAATTTCGCCTAAATTTTGAATAGGTATGGGCCGTGAAGGCATGAAATGTGCTAATGTTGGTACCGCAATCGCTCGTATTTTGATCCTAAAATCGGAAATTCGGGATGTCACGGTGACATAACACCTTCCCTTAGAATTCCCTACAATTGTTTCGCCAAACCCTGAGATTTCGCTCCGATGACTTTCCATTGGTATCGAGAGGTTTTGTTGTACGCTTTTCAAAATAAAACTTTTAGTAGACCCTGTGTCTATCATTGCCCGCACCGAAAATTTTTCACCTAAATGTTCAATGTGAACCAAAGCCGTAGGCAAAATAGTAGTTCCACTATGTTGGCACAAATTAATTTGAACAGACTCTGGTTGATTTCTATTTGACGTTGAATCTCGCTCTGATTGCAAATTTGGCGAGTTTCTTTCATTCTGAATGCCCGATACTGATGGCCTTTCATCATCTTGATGATATGGTTGAGGCGCTGTCCTGGGAGCTGGACGCTTGTTTGCCATTTCATCGCTATCGAGATGTAGCATAGTGTGATGCCTCTGATTGCATCGACTGCAACTACTTGTACTAGTACATTTTGTGTTAAAATGACTGGTAGAAAAACAATTTGCACAACATTTATTCGCGTATACAAATTTTATACGATCTTTTATCTTAATGGGTGATTCTGTTTGCACTTTTTGCAACTGTATTTGGTCTGCTGTTCTTCAGCATTGGAATAAAAAACTTGAGGTTTAGAAGGGTTATTATCTTTGCCGGCTGGCTTTCTCAAATTTACAAACGTTTCTAATGTTTCAACTCTCTCCGTGAGAAAATTGCTCAACTGTTGCCACGTAGGCAGTTCCTTGTGATCACTCAAAGAGTGTTCCCAAGCCCGCGAAGTTTCTTCAGGTAGCTTTGAAGTGCAAATATGTATTAAAAAAGGGTCATTATTCGCAACTTCTATTTTAAAAGACTTTACGATTGTCAAACAATCATTGACTGTAGTCTGGAGTAACCTTAAAAACTTTTAAGGTTTCATTTTGCGGCGCCCGAATGGCATAAATCTTCTTGATTTGATTATTAATTAAAATTCGTTTGTTTTCGTACCGATTTTTTAGCGCTTGCCAGGCTAAATCAAAATTCGAATCTACCAAATCATAATCTTTGATGATTTGGTGGGCCTCCCCCCTAAATTTTGCCAAGCAAATAATATAATTTGTGAGCTGGAGCCACTGTAGGCTCATTTCCAATAGCTGCCATAAACATATCCCTAAATGCAGGCCATTTGTTGAATCCTCCCTCAAAAATCTGTATTTCAACCGGTGGTAATTTTCATGCTGAATGACGAATATTTTGTTCTTTTCGTTCTGGAGCTTTAGACTTGGCCATCTCCAATAGTATAGCCTTTGCAGCCCGATACTGCTAGCTAACCTCTTCATATTTTATGGAAACCTCATCCTGAAAATCTGCTTCCTCTTTAAATTTTTCGTCCCCTAAAATGTATTCTTCATAGTTTTCGGTCATTTTCGATAATCTTCGCTCTAACTCTATTTAATTTACCTCTAATAACGAAATTGTAAAAGACTCCGGAGAAATTTTGTCAAAACTGGAGCAGAAGGAAGCTAGCTGCTGAATATAATATTTGCATTTCCTTTTGGAGCCCATTTCGAAATGTTATAAACGAAAACCTTTTCAAATTTAAAAGTATAAAAAATCCCAAATTTGACCCTCTATATGGTATAAAAACTGCAAAATTTTGAAATATTTCAGGGAGAAAACGTACTTAAATATTCACTGTAGGAATTAAGCCTCTTTATAAAACTTCGACCGAAAAATGTGCCACCGAAATATTGAAGTCCTTAACTTATTTCAATAAGTTCTTAAAAATTTTTATTTTAAATTGAATTTAAAAGTTTTGATTTTATTCACTATTTATTCCTTAAAATTTCCGAGAGAAAAAAAGTTACAAAAATTTTCTAAAATTTGAAGTTGGTCTTCACTTTTCCACCAAATTTCAACAGTTTAAATAAAAAAAATTAGTGAATTCCCAAACTCACCGTTTCCCCGCAAAAAAATACTGGACCGGGAACCCTTGTTGTTTTCTTCCTTTAATTTTATATAAAAATGCAGCTTTTTGTTGTTGTTGTTTGTGGCTGATGGCAATGTTACGATGAATTAAATATTGTTGCTGGAGAACTTTATGGAAAATCACTTTGGCACTTTATTACAAATTTTCAGATTTAATTTTGCAATTTTTGGTGATGTTTGTTTTTTCTGGAGATAATTTGCATAAATTTGTTTTTAATGCAAATTTGGTGGTTGTTTTTTTTTATTATCTTTCCTATTAACACACCAAAGCAATATTCTCTTTTCTTAGCTTTTTCTCCACAACACTGCAATTTTCATGCTTTTTTCACTATATTTATTCTTTATGTACAAACTCACTGTATTATTTATTTCTAGTTTTCTTTTATTAATTATTGCAATTAATAACCAATTTTTTTCGCAAATATTCTTGTTTTTCTTTTAGCTCTGCTTTTTTTCCTTTTGATATTCCTTTACTTATGTAGCCGGTCGTCAAACATACAAATTGCTCTTTTTTTTGCTAACGAATGGGGGAATGGGTGGAATTGAAGCACTTGTTTGTTAAATAAGTGTAGAGAGTATCAGGGATGATAAAGTTAGTACTATAGTACTTTTTGTGGTACTATTGGAACCTCAAAAGTACTATGGTACTCCTCGGACTCATTTAGTACTATTTACACATTTTTCAATTTTTAAATTTTTTGTGTTTTTTTAATTTTCAGAGATATTATTGTGTGTATAGCGAACACATCAAATATCGAAGTTTTAAATAAAAAATACTTATGTTAAAAATATTTAAAATATTAGATGTTACTATTGAAAACTCAAGTTAAACACATGAAAAATGTTCTTTCGCATTTTTTTTATTAAAATTCATATGTACCCGGGTAAAAAAGTTTTGATATAATCACATATTATTTTATCTAATTGCATATAGTAACTTATAGTTACATATGGCCACATAAGCTTTTAAATTCAAGCATATATTCTTTTATATAGTCATATATTAGATATTTTTCCTCAAAGGTTTTAATATGGAGACATATGTGATTTTATATTATTACATACTGGCCTACATATATATGTATGTGCTATATATAAGTTCATAAAGTAACATATAAAAGATATAATTACATATACGTTTATATATAATTTAGTATGAGACTATACATAATAATATAAAACTATGTGGATCCATATAAGAAATTTTTTATAATTTGTGTTAGTTATGATTATATATTCGTGAATATAAACCCATATATAACTTATAACGTTCTTTATAAAATCATCTATAATTATATATCTTCCCACATAGGTAATTTTTTCAATGTGATTTTATATAAAAATATATAAGGTCCATATAAAACCGTATTATATTTGGTTCCATGTTATCAATGATTTTGAACTAGTTTTCGATTTAGTAATTACTAGGGATTGGCATGTGACACGAAATGTTCGTGAGTCACGTTATTCACACGTGATCGTGAGTAATAATTACTATACTTAAGTGAGCGTGAGTAAGAATAACCCGTGCATGTGTGTGAGTTTATTTTTTGCATCATGTTTTTAGTAATTTTTACTGTTTTGCGTGAGAATTTTTTGATTGTAAGTTTTTAATATACTGTGCTGAGTAAGAAACGAAATGATCGTGCGTGAGTAATTTGTTTTTGTTTAGGAGCATGAATCAAAAATGGCTTACGCACCCATAACATTAACAACACTGAAGCTTTAATACGAAATTCTCCTTACTATAACGTACACTTGACTGATTTCTTATATCTTGGTTGTATATCATAATCCTATTGACTTTAAAATTTCAGTGTTGTTAACTTTATTTTAAAATTACTAAATTAAAAGAAAATTTTTTTCATGTTTATTGCACTGTCATGATAAATTTGGATAAAAGTAAGGGAAGATTTATCGAAACTATAAGATCTCCAGCAGACCTGGGGTTAATCATTACATTTTGTAATTAATTACACATGCAATTACACAATTACATGTAATTGTAATTGAAAAAAAACTCATCTACAATTACATATTATTTGTAATTGCAATTCAAAAAAGAACAATTACAAGTAATTGAAAATTTTTTTTTATTTAAAGAAATTATTTTTGTATGTATATTGTTAGATATGGTCCTATATAATATGATAAATAGTATAAGGTTAATATTTAGATATAATTGTATCAAACTATGTCCACTTTTATAACATTTTATATAATTTTATACAAAAAGATATAATTTGATGTAATTGGATGAGAACAAAATTCGGATACAATTGTATCGAATTGCATAAAATTGTATCAAATTGTACCAAATTGTATACAATTGTATACAATTCGATGCAATATGATACAATAAGGCGTTCTCATTTTTCGGATATAATTATATCTAATTCCATAAAAGATTACATATAATTAAATATAACTTCATATGGCTCCATATAATTGTTTTTTTACTTGGGTATATATATAAATGAATTTTTTTAAACGAGCAAAATGTTTTTCCCCATCAGATCACTCATTCGATTTTCATTTCTGAATGATTAAATACCTAAAACCTATTTCGAAGAATCGAATGAATTCTTAATGCCCCGAGTAAAAAAGTTTTGATATAATCATATATTATTTTATGTAATTGCATATAGTAACTTATAGTTACATATGGCCACATATGCTTTTAAATTCAAGCAGATATACTTTTATATAGTCATATGTTAGATATTTTTTCCTTAAAGGTTTTAATATGGAGACATATGTGATTTTATATTATTACATATTGGCCTACATATATATGTATGTGCTATATATAAGTACATAAAGTAACATATAAAAGACATAATTACATGTACGTTTATATATAATTTAGTATGACACTATACATAATAATATAAAACTATGTGGATCCATATAAGAAATCTTTTATAATTTGTGTTAGTTATGATTATATATTGGCGAATATGAACCCATATATAACTTATAACGTTCTTTATAAAATCATCTATAATTATATATCATCCCACATAGGCAATTTTTTCAAAGTGATTTTGTATAAAAATATATAAGGTCCATATAAAACCGTATTGTATTATATTTGGTTCCATGTTATCAATGATTTTGAACTAGTTTTAGATTTAGTAATTACTAGGGATTGGCGCGTGACACGAAATGTTCGTGAGTCACGTTATTCACACGTGATCGTGAGTAATAATTACTATACTTAAGTGATTCGTGCGTGAGCGTGAGTAAGAATAACCCGTGATTGATTCGTGTGTGAGTTTATTTTTTGCATCATATGTTTTTAGTAATTTTTACTGTTTTGCGTGAGAATTTTCTGATTGTAAGTTTAATAAGTAAGTTAATATAATCATGTGTGCTGAGTAAAAAACGAAATGCTCGTGCGTGAGTAATTTGTTTTTTTTTTTTGAGCATGAGTCAAAAATGGCTTACGCACCGCACCCATAACATTAACAACACTGCAGCTTTAATACGAAATTCTCTATACTATAACGTACACTTGACTGATTTCTTATATCTTGGTTGTATATCAGTGTTGTTAACTTTATTTTAAAATTACTAAATTAAAAGAAATTTTTTTTCATGTTTATTGCACTGTCATGATAAATCTTAATAAAAGTAATGGAAGATTTATCAAAATTATAAGATCTCCAGCAGGCCTGGGGTTAATCATTACATTTTGTAATTAATTACACATGCAAATACACAATTACATGTAATTGTAATTAAAAAAAAAACTCATCTATAATTACATATTCGGCCTTATTACGAGTGTCGTAGTCATAGTCGAAACTAAGTCGAATTTGCTGAAAATTCACTAAAAACGCAACTTTTGAACAATTTTTCAATTGGATTTACCATATAAAGCACTCAGATTTAAAAAAATCCAGCATCCGAGTTTCATTTCTTTATAATTTCTATTATAAACAAAATCATTTTATATGGAGTCGAAAATTTCGACTACAAATTCGACACACGTAATCAGGCCGATTATTTGTAATTGCAATTCAAAAAAGAACAATTACAATTACAAGTAATTGAAAATTTTTTTTTTATTTAAAAAAATTATTTTTGTATGGATATTGTTAGATATGGTCCTATATAATATGATAAAAAGTATAAGGTTAATATTTAGATATAACTGTATCAAACTATGTCCACTTTTATAACATTTTATATAATTTTATACAAAAAGATATAATTTGATGTAATTGGATGAGGACAAAATTCGGATACAATTGTATCGAATTGCATAAAATTGTATCAAATTGTACCAAATTGTATACAATTGTATACAATTCGATACAATATGATACAATAAGACATTCTCATTTTTCGGATATAATTATATCTAATTACATAAAAGATTATATATAATTAAATATAACTTCATATGGCTCCATATCAATTTTTTTACTTGGGGCACCTAATGCAATCATTAAAATCATTTGATTCGATTGTCAATCAATCTGTTCATTCGAAAATATTCTTATGACATTACAAGGTGGAACATACCTGTAAATAACTTTAAAATAATATTCGCTTTATAACGAAGTCAAATACGATATCCAGGGACTTTGAACCCTACACTCACAGAAATAAACCTGAAAAATAGCAGAAAAAGCTACTAAAAATTAAGCAAAAATGGCCTTACAAAAGAAACTGCTGAGATTAGCAAATTTTTTTTAATATATTTTTTATATTTAACTTTTTGTTCATTAAAAATAACAAATTATACTGTAAAATCTGCAGAAACTATTAATATTAGTAGAGTAAAAATAGCAAAAATAAACTGTTATATGTACAAATTTTTTGTTACTTTTAAGTTAAATTTAGTTGAATGGAAATAGCAGTCTATACCGCTAAGATCAACGGAAATGGTTGCTAAAAATAGTAAACTGCTGATTTAAGAAGACTAGACTTTTATTCGTATTAAAACAAAAGAAAAATCTTTCTACATTTTAAATTTTTGGTGATTTTAAGTCTACTAATTATTATTTATTACCAGGGCAAGGACTTTCATGCACTAAAAAATCGAAAATATGCGCTTAAAATATGCACTTTAAAATAGAAAATATGCACTTAAATATGCATTTATAACGAAATATGCACTAAAAACCAAAAAATATGCAATTAAAAATAAATGTTTTTTAATTATATTTATTAAAAACTAACATAAACGTAAAAATTCAGGTACCGGTTACAATAAGCTTGTTCGTTTACTTACTACAAGTTACTATATTTACTACAGCTGGAAAAATTCAATACAAAAAGTAAACAAAACTTTGCAATTGTAGTAAAAGTAGTAAGAAATTCGAGTAAACGAACACACTGAATATGTCTTCAAATACACATGGTCAATGGCATTGCAACTCTCTCAATATTTTTTATTTGAAAAAATATTAGGCGGCTTGGAACAGGAACGAACTCCGACTGGTTAATCAGGGATGGAAAAGGCTCATTTAATCGGGCTCTTATACCAAAAAATGTTAGATCGCTCTTACACATTTTAAAATGTAAGTAACTAAAAAATAGCTTCCTCCTTGGCTCGTTAAAAAACATAAAAATTAAATATTTAGATAATAGCAAATATTAGCACAAATTGCAAAAAAAAAACATTTGCAAAAAGCGAAATTTTTGCAACAATATATTCGCTTGCAGAATGTCGATCGCTGATTACCTCTTTTAATACATTTTCTGTACCATAAAGCCTTTTTCGAATTCCACCGTTATTTTGCAATTTTTAAGTGCAGTTTTTTTAAATATATAACCTAGGGATTAAATTTTTGTACCATAAAGTCTTTTTTCAAATTCCGCTATTATTTTGTAATTACGTGCGTTTTTTTTAAATTTATAATCTAGGGGCTATAATACACATTTCAGACAACAAAGTTTGGTGGCTAGTTGCAAAAAAAATCGCGAAAAATAAAATTTGCAAAAAGGAAAATTTTTGCATCAATATATTTGTTTGCAGAATCTAAATCGCTGATTACGTTTCCTAATTAATTTTTTATACCACAATTTTAATTTGCAATTTTTTAAGTACGTTTCTTTTTAATTTATAATCTAGGGACTATAATACACATTTCATACAACAAAGTTTGGTGGCTAGTTGCAAAAAAAAATCGCGAAAAATAAAATTTGCAAAAAGGATAAATTTTTTCATCAATATATTTGCTTCCAGAATGTAAATCGCTGATTAAGTTTTTTAATTAATTTTTTGTAACATAAAGCCTTTTTTCGCTTTCCGCGATTATTTTGCAATTTTTTAAGTGTGGTTTTTTTAAATTTATAATCTAGGGTCCATAGTACCAATTTTATACACAAAAGTTTGGTGCTTAGTTTGCAAAAAAAAAAAAGAAAAATAAATCGCGAAAAAAATATTTGCAAAAAGGAAAATTTTTGCGTCATTGTATTTATTTGCAGATTGTTAATCGCTGATTGAGTTTTTTAATTATTTTTTTCTACCACAAAGTCTTTTTTCGCGTTCCTCTATTATTTTGCAATTTTTTAAGTGCGGTTTTTTAAATTTATAATCTACGGAGTATAATGCCCATTTCATAAAACAAAGTTTGGTGGTTAGTTGCAAAAAAAGAAAATTTTGGCATCGTTTGCAGAATGTAAATCTTTTAATTATTTTCTGAACCCCAAAGCCTTTTTTCGCATTCCGATATTATTTTGCAATTTTTTACGCATGGTTTTTTAAAATTCATAATCTAGGGCAATAATACTGTTGGAATAGTATAATTCCATAGTATAGTTCCATTCTTGATTTTTATAACTAAATCATTATTTTCCATCCCTGGTTACAATCAATGTTTTGAGTCATACAAAGAGGGCACATAATGACCAAGAAGATATTAAAGCGATATCTTCTATCAGATATTGTTTTTGAGGCTTAAATTTAATAATGAAAAAATTAAATCGTTTTTTTATTGTACCGGGAGTTTAATTAGCGATATCCCTTTTATCTTCCATATGAGTTATTGCTTTCATATTGCCTGGAAGTATCGTTTTAGTGTAACAGTTGTTTCCGACGGAGGAAACTTCCGGAATACGAAATTGATATTTCCGGCAATAAATGTTTTCTTCCTGGCGATATGTTCGGAGAATCTTCTTCGTATTGCCATGTTTGCTGGGTGATATTGGTTTGAGTATGTTCCTGTTCCAAGGCACATAATAGAACAAATGCTTTCTCAGTGATAGAGAGGTCCCCAATCTCTTTATTATGTATACTCTTTGATGTTAGTCTAAGTTGAGTTGTTGATAACAAATTCGATTTGCTTTCAACAGTCACATAAGTAGACAATTATCAAATATTAACCCACTCAAGGCGAAAGACACTGATGATGGCTTTGTAGCGAAAGCCGAAAAAATGTTTATTCTTTGTAATTTATTTGTAAAAATTGTACCATCTTTCTTTGATTTGAAAATAATTTAAACAGAAAGTGATATTAATTTATGATCCAGAGTCAAACTAAAGAACATTCATTTACTTAAACAAGAGATCAACTAAACATTTCCCCCATTCATTATCATATATTCTTATATATGTATATTAGGGAGGGTCAATTTCTGGGACAAAAAATCGTAGGGGCGGAAATGATTCTACGAAGAATTCTAAGCAACTTTGCCCTAGAAACCATAGGTCTAAAATGGATTTCGAGCTTGCGGAAAGTTTTAGGACGTATCGCGAATAAGTTACGTTAGATGTGAAAATGTATAAACGTTGAGTTTTCAACGTTGATAATTATCCGTGTTGAAAGTTAACGTGCACACAAAAAGTAATGTGTTAGTTTTCGTTTGAAACGCGTTTTTATGCACTTTGAGTTTTTTTATGAGTTAACGGATATAGTAAAGTCGAAAACACAACTATAGTCACATTACAGTAAATGGCCCATTCTATTAAAATGAGTTTTTGATTGTCATTATGTCACATCCAATTCTATATGTTTAGATAAAAACATTTTTCGGATCGTATTTCATCATATTAGGGGTGTAAAGTTGCCTGCGATAGTGAGATGAGTTCTACATGAACAATCATGTGATCCATCGCCCCCGAAGAAGCTACGCTGGTAACAAGTGCCTAAGATCCACCTCCTACGTGGTTGCACCTGGGCATCGTCAGTTCGGATTGCACTCACTATGTGAGGGGTAATTGTTCTGGCGGCTTAGATCATGGCTAATATGGGTTGTCGTGTATTCACTGCACTATCTACCTAGGTAGAATGTGTTAGTGGTTCACGGCAACCCAGAGGAAACCACTCCTGGGTTTGCTAGTGCCCAAGTGGAAGTAGCTTCGGCTACAAAGTCTCACCACCGATAAGGTGGTTTGCAAGATGCAAGGCCAGTACATGCGTGCAAAGAGTAGACCCAGATCGTTTGTCATTGTGGTTAGTGTTTTTGATTTGGCGGTTGATTTTGGTGGTGCACTAGTGGAGTGATGGTGCATGTGGTGTGTTGGTGGTTGCAAGTAAGTGTACACATATGCAAAGAATATACATTAGATCGTTTGTCATTGTTGTTAGTGCTGTCGGCAAGGGTTCCCTTTGGGGTCCATTGCGGTAATGGTTGTTGGGTACGGCCCTTCGGGGAGTATCGTGGTGGCTGTGGTTTAAACCCAAAGTCGCGGGAAGAGCGCACGCTCGATGTGGAGTTGCATACAACCGGGTGCTGTGACCCAAAGAACAGCAGAGGTTTTAGATCGGTCTCAACTCCCACCAGTGGGAGGGCAGTGTCCAGTAAACATTTCTCAATACTGGTATCTGGATCAGGATATCCCAATCCTGCGAAGAGGCGCCTATTGACGCATCGTTTCAATACGGTGTGAAGAACACCGTGAGATTAAGCCATCATGGCAGGTGCTCACGATAATCAAAATCAAGGTTCATCATATTAGATCCACGGTGGATCTAAATTAATACAGCACGATCCACCATTTTTCGGATCAAATTTTGTTTTGGGCAACATTAAGATATGAATTTATGTTGTACCTCAAATTTGAACACATGGTATATATTTCATTGCAAAAAAGAGTTGGTCGGATCGAGAGTTAAGTCTTTTTAGAAGCTGAAAAATATAGAAGCCTGTCCATTTCAAATCTTTTAAAAGCGTTTATCTGAAAAAATATATAGTAAATATAAGAGGTACTATTTAAATTAAAAAAATGTGACTATTCATGAAATATTACGAACATTTTTATTGCATATTTGATACACAGTAAAAAAAACTACATTCTAAAATATAAAAACCGAAAATCTTAAATTTTTAAGCAAAGATAATAAATTTAAAAAATACATTAATGAATTCAAAATAAAATTTAAATTGCAGTTATCTTCTGCATTTTTGTAAGCCATAGTATACGTAAGTTAAATAGGTTGTTGCGATTATTTATATATGTGATTGCGATTATGTATGTAGAGTACATATTTAGATTTATATCATTTTTTCAATATCTTTAGAAATATCCATAGGATCTGTAGTGGGAGCGTAGCGCTTAACTGGGATACCATCTTTGTCAACCAAAAACTTGGTGAAATTCCATTTAATGCCGCTGCCCAAAGTACCAGTTTGTTTAGCTTTTAAATATTGGTACAATGGTGCGGCATTGGAACCGTTTACATCAATCTTAAAAAAACATTTAAAGAAAACGAATATTAAATACAGGTTTCGATTTAAGAGAATGCTAAAATTACCTTTTGGAAAACATCTCCAATATCGGCTTTAGCATCGCGTAAATGACAAACCATAGCTTCACCATCAGCTTCAGGCATTTGTGAGCCAAATTGATTGCAAGGGAAATTTAAGATTTTTAATCCCTTATCACCGTATTTCTCACGCAAATCGGTTAATTTTTTGTAATTGTTTTTAGTCAAACCACACTGGGAGGCGATGTTAACAACTAACACAACGTTTCCTTTATACTTTTCAAGAGATACTTCTTCGCCATGAGTATCCTTGACAGTAAAATCATAAATGCTTTTGGCGTTTTTGGCTTCTTCAGACATGATTTCCGACTGAAAATTAAAATTACAATGCGTATATTATGATAGTGTTATGTTAGTAATATTATTATTTAATTTAGTATAAAACTGTATGTTAGTCATTCATTTACAAACATTTAAACTTTAATTGAAAATATAAGGATTAATGGGAGTATTATGGAACGAGTTAACAAGATTGTTGCACATTCAGCTTCAAGCGGAATTGAGTATGATTAATACGACGACAAAAACAAACCTTGGTTCTCGATTCGTATAGATTTAAAGGTACAAAATCTTAAAGAATCTAGATCGTATCTATATATTTTATAGAGCTTATTAATGGTTTGACCTATATGATAAAGAGCGAGCTGAATTTTAGTAAAAAAAATTAGTAAAGTCAGCAAAAGTTGTGCTAACGCTTAGTCGATTACAAATGAAAAAAATCCTTGCCAAAATCAATAAAACCATTTACTGAATATTAATAGATTAAAAAGAACTCAAAAAATTTGTAGAGAAATTATACTTTAGTTTATTTCTTTGCTGAAAATTTAAATCGTGAAATTGTGTTTTTGTGATTCTTTTGAAATTATTTAGAATACTTTGTAAAATGTAAAAATGTTTAGGCTTCCACATTGTCATGATTTAATTGAGAATTTAAAAATATGTAACAATGATTTACAATAAAATATAACCAAAACTGTATCTCAGTTATAGTCCGGGAGCTGTCGACATTTTGATGCTAGTCATTTTAGTAATGCTGATTTTCACTTATGTAGCAGATTTGGGATTGCAAATAACCAAAATGATGGTCAGCTGGTCCAGTTGCGTCGCGTTTGCGAGCTAGGGCGCCCACAACATGTAAAAATTTTTTTATTTTAGTAAGGCTGAAAATGTTTAGAGTAATAGATAAAGTAATTAAAAACGATAGTCAGCTGCTTTCATGCTGTTGCTTTATACGTCAGCTGACCATGTCAACATGTTAAAAATTAAAAATTATTTTTTTTTCTTTATTTTAGTAAGGCTGAAAATTTGTATAGTAACAGACACCATTATAAAATTTTCAAAAATGATAGTCAGCTGCTTGGGTGTTGTTGCTTTATACGTCAGCTGATGGTGTAAACATGTTAAAAAAATTTTACTTTTATAATTCAGTAAGGCTAATAAAAGTAATCTCAGTTATATCTTACGGTAGAAGGCTTAAATTTTGTAGAGACATAAAATTCAATACAGTGAGTTTAATCCAAGCATCATTACTTTTAGTTTTTAAATATAATCTAACCAATTTGGGGCCATTTTTATTAAAAACACGGTCAACAAGCTACTATGTATATAAAGGAATTTAAACCTTTATCATAATATTGCATCATCTGACGTTGTTTAAATCATCTTACAAGTAGCTGGCTAATAATATACATACATACATTGTACATGTTATTTTATATATATTTATGTCCAGTTTTATAGTCAGAACTAAAAACGATGTTTGTTTTAAATATTACTTAAGCAAGAAATTTTGTTTGGAAATTTCTTACCTAAAATTAAAAAAAAAACAACAAAATTGTTCTAAGTTCTGACTACAAAACTAGCCTTTAAACCATACTTAAATCAAATGCTACTATACAAATTTTCAGCCTTACTAAAATAAAATTTTTTTATTTTTTTTAACATGTTTACGCGATCAGCTAACGTATAAAGCAACAACACCCAAGCAGTTGACTATCATTTTTGAAAACTTTGTGATGCTATCTGTTACTATAAAAATCTTCCGCCTTACTAAAAATTTTGGTTTTTTTAACAAGTTTGCACCATCAGCTGACATATAAAGCAATAACACCCAAGCAGCTGAATATCATTTTTGAAAACTTTATAATGATATCTGTTATTATAAAAATGTTCAGCCTTACTAAAATAAAAAAAAAATTTTTTTAACATGTTGACGTGGTCAGCTGAAGTATAAAGCAACAGCATCAAAACAGCTGATTGTCGTTTTTATTTACTTTATATTGGAATATATTACTGCAAAAATTTTCAGCCTTACTAAAATTAAAAAAAATTGTTGTGTTTTTAACAAGTTTACACCATCAGCTGACGTATAAAGGAACAACACCCAAGCAGCTGACTATCATTTTTGAAAACTTTATAATCTGTTACTATAAAAATGTTCAGCCTTACTAAAATAAATAAATAAAAATTTTTTTTTACATGTTGACGTGGTCAGCTGACGTATAAAGCAACATCATCAAAGCAGCTGACTATCGTTTTTATTTACTTTATATTGGAATCTATTACTATAAAAATTTTCAGCCTTACTAAAATAAAAAAATTTCAACTTTTTTTTACATGTTGTGGGCGCCCTAGCTCCTAAACGCAACACGGTCGCGCCAGCTGCCCTCTACTTTATAGATGTATACATATACAGTTGCGAGCATACAAAATGCAACGCTACGCTAAATCATCTAAGTATGCTTTTATTTCTTCTAATGGTATTTTATTTGCGCTTATCTTTTGTTAATATATTCGTTGATGTGTATTTTCATATTTTCAGTCGTTTGATTTGCATTTATTTATGTGAATTAGTTTTTACGAACTTTTTTATGAAACTAGTGCCCATTTTGTGCGAGCAAAGACTCTTTTATGAGTCTTTTCGGACTCCAATTGTACACCCGGTACCTAAAAAGTTAAAATAACTAAATAATTATTTTGTTAATCTTTAATAATGTTTTGTCTTTTTAAATAAACAAAAGTCGCATTTAATTCTATTGAAGAAATTTGTTGAAACAAAATTTGTGTTGTTTTCAGCTGGACTTAGCACGTGGTTTTCAATGTTATTTTTTTTTGGACTTGGCAGAATTGCTTACCACTGCATAACAACAAGAAAAAACAACATAACGGCATTTTGTTTTTTGTAAATGATGTGTTTTGAGTTACACTAGCTCAATTGCATTAAAATTGGACTTGACAGGTTTGCCGACTAAGCCAACGATATGTTAGTTTTCGTCTAAAAAACGTTCTTATGCACTTTGTGCTTTTTTAAAAGTTAACGGATATAGTTAAGTCGAAAACACAGCTAATATAATTTTTGTTAAACTAATAAAGTTTTCTGTTGGGACAACGAACATATTATTTTGAGCGTATAAGTTAAAAATTGGGAAGTAGTTTATTAAATTATGTTCAAATTCATAAACTTTTACAACAGTCTTATTGCAGGATTTTAAACTAATTTGTGAAAAACAGTATTCATATTTGCTTAATAACGAAAAAAATAATATAGGTTTATAGTCGATACTCATTAACTTTAAACCTTTTATAAAGTTTGGAGTGAGGAAGCCAACATTTAATTGCTAATTATTTCATTTTCAGGCATAAAATGATTTATTAAAGCCATCCCATCCCTAGAACGTGTGGCTTCCAACAACTTGCATCCATCAAACTGAAGAAAGCTACAACAATTGCGTAGCCAATGACCTTTTTCAAAAAAATTTCAAAAAAAAATGTAAAAATAAAATTAAAAAGAAAAATAAAACAATAGTGATGTACATACTGTCAAAACATTATTCGAAATTTTGGCTTTTAAATTTATCTTAGCACATCATTAGTTCTCTAATTTAAGAAAATACATTTTCACTTCCGATTACCGAGTCAATCGTTTACTAAAGTTGTACGTCACTTACGACATATTTGGGAGAAGAGAGAAAATAAACAATAGTGTTGCCAGTATCAAATCGAAAAATTAATTTATAGTTAAAATACGATTATGAATCAAGATTTCTAATAACTCTTTATTAAGCGAAATATGAACTTTAACTATAGCAAGCTTCAAATACCAAATAATTTTTTTTATGAATTAGCACATTAATATTTTGAAAGTTTATACTCAAAATTATTTAAACTACTGAGGATTTTCATTAATATGTTAAATGAAGATAACTAAAATCTTTGTTTAAATGTGTTTTTCAATTGTGAATGGTAACTGAAATGGTGCGGTAACACTATTTTAGATTATTTCGTTAACGGTATTTTAAGGGTAACGATATTTCATTTATTTGGGTATAGGTATTTTAGGGATAACGGTATTTCAGTTATTTCGGTAACAGCATTTTAAGAATAACGGTAGTCAGTTGGAAGAGTTTTGAATCGATAACGGTATTTTAGTGGCATTACCTGCCAACCCTGGTTTCAATCGATCTTAATCCCGTTTCACAGATTTTTTACTACCGTTTTATTTTAAGTGGACTAACAGATCGAGCTTGAAGAGTTAATTCGTTTTCGAAAGAATTCATTAACAATAGAATCGGATTTGTTTTGAATTAAATGAATTCCTTTTTTAAATTCGAATTCGTTCAATTTAACACGTTTGACTAAAAAACAAATTCAAAAAATTAATAACAAGGTTGGTTCTTGGTATCATTTTAATACTTTATATTCAAGCATGCTCATGAATGTTCATAGATATTACTAGATATTACCTCAAATTTCGTTAATGCACACGTATGGTCATATATGATTCAAGTATGTAGATTTATGTATTAATGTATTGTCATGAATGCATGTTTATGGGCATGCACGCACATACATTTAACCTGTATGGATCCATATGTCGATTTTTAGCTGGGTATTTAAAATTAAATAAATACGAGTACGTATAACAAATACAAGTACGTATAACAAAGTAACTTATCAAAATTTCTTATTTAAAAAAATTTTAGCCCAATCGGAAATTTTATCATAAAATCAGTAGGGCGTTTTTATAGAATCCAACAATTGGATTTTTGGATTTACAAATTTCTTTGTTGGTGCCTTTTTAAAAAGTTTTTTTTGTATTTACAAATTTGGTATGAGGAAGGGTTTAAAAATTTAATTAGAATTTTGTAAATTCTTTCTGTGTATATTGCATTCTATATATTTACGGAGTTGATGAGAAAATTTCCAATCCGAATAAAATTTTTTTTCATTAAATTAACTTGAACAGAAATCTTCAACTATTACGTATTTTTTGGAAGTTTTTATTTAATTTTCTACGCAGTGTTGTGTTCTAAAAAAAATTTTAAAAATTTTTGAGATTTTCGTGAGGTCTCTTACAAATCTTGGGAATTTACGCGATTTTGTTTGTATGGGTAATCTCGTGGTTTCATATGAGATTTCAATTTGAGTCGAAATCTCGGGATTTGGGTGCAGATATAAATGCAACTTTAATGTAGTATAAAACTTCAAGAAAAGTTGAATGATGTCATTGTAATGCAATTTTTGTAAGTCTACTGAACGGCAGAAAACACTTTTGAATTCAGTGAATATAATTTTGGGTTTTTAATTCAGTGAACGTAATTTTTTTTAAATGAAAAAAACTGACCCAAATTGAAATTCAATAAATTCGATAGTGAGTTTATTTATTGGGTATTAATTAAATTTTTATCCGTTTGATTCATTAAATTAAACACGTTTACAAGTGAATTTATTTATTTAATAAAAAGAACTATAGTAGCAATTGAATTAATTCGTTAAAAAATAAATCGAACGGTGCCAAAATTTAATTTATTACATTTAATGGATAGTATTTGTGAACTAATTAATTAAATTCCCTATTCAGAACTCACAAATTGAATTAAGGAATTAATTCATCGAAGCTCTGGTTACTAATCGTTAACTTGCTGAAAAATATTAATATAATAAAACCCGTAGAATTGTTGTATCAACAAAACCGCTTAGTTTTACTACCGCCAGTTTGATGCAAAAACATTTTAAAAAGCAATGATATCGTAAAAAAAAGAAAATTTTACTTTTAAAATAATTAAATTTAAACGAAATTATAAAAAATTAAATTTAAAAAATAATTTTTATTTTGCTGTCGGCTGAATCGGCTTGGCAAAGGTGTCGGCTGGCGACGGCTGACCGGCTGAGATCGGCTGGCTTGTATCTCTGTTGTAGATTCTCGCGAGCCTACCTGGACCTGGTTTGCTCCAAAGGAGCAAACGCTTTGGCCGTTTTGCTCTATCTAGCTTAGTTTCGAGATCATTTCATTTCACATTTCACGAAATGTAAAATTTTTATTAAAAATTTCCGAGAGTCCAAGGCTTTACCAAGCGATAACCTTTTTAAGTCATACAGTTAGGAGTAAGCGAAATTTTCGTAAATTTTGCTCTATCTCTCTTAGTTTTCGAGATATGAGCCATTTAAAAAAAACCGGGAGGAAAAAAATAGCGCCATCTTCAAAACCTCGGATACACTTGAGGCACCATTTACCGGATAATAGCAGTAACATGAAAATGTTATATTTTAACAATCAATTGTGTAATATTTAACTAATGGGTTCTTAAAAATAAGTTATACATACTTTTTAAAATTAACACTCAAAATTAGTTAAAGTACTGCGGATTTTTAGTATTGGGTTAAATGAAGATAAATTAAATCAGAGTTTCAACTAAAAATTTGTTAACAATTAGTCAAATCGAGTTAAAACACTTAAAAAAATTACTGACGTATTATTTTAAGTGTAGTGATATCGAATGCGTTATAATTTTTATTTTTGCCTGCACAAAACAGGTCTGAAATAAATATTAAGTGTTTTTAATTTTAGTACTTTTTGCAAACTTTTTCCATACATTGTTAAGGTCTTTTTAAATTTGATAACGGGTAGCAGGAAAATTTTAAAGTTTCGCTTTTGCAAGACCTAAATTTTAGGCTTGGTAAAACCAGGCCCTATGCTAGTCGCTCAATAACTGTTAACCGCTCTCTCACTGGCTCTGTCTGACATTATGTTTTTTTTATTATGTTTTTTAATATTTTGTATATTTATTGAAATAACTTTTAATATTAGAATTTTACAACAAAAATTAACTGTTAGAATTAATAAGGTTTTTTGAAATCAATAATAACATTACATGTAATGCAACCATCAGCAGCAACAAAATAACTGCCAACAAAATATGTTAATGCACAACATACAATTAAATTATTTATAAATAAGATTTACAGGCAGAAGGCGTGTAGAATGTGGCTTTATATAGAGAACAGTCTAAGGTATTCAATAATTTCTAAAGGACAGCATATCTGAGGGACTTTTGACAAAAGCACTTAAGTCGACTTAAGAAAAATTTCTAAGATTTTTGTAGTTAAGAAAACTTTTAAATACACTCAGAAGTGTTTGACTGTGACTATATGACAGTTATTTGTGTCGTAGCCAGTAGTGGTTGTTTTTTACCGGTAATTACAACTTTTATCGCAGTTATTTAAAAAAAAAAACAACTAACGAAAAGTAATTTAGCAGTAAACAGTTAATTTTATTTATTCAACGAATAAAAAATTCGTTGGTTTTAACCAGAGATATATAATATAGAGATGCAACATCGACAATTTTGTAAACAAAATGTAGATGTCGCTAGCATGTGAGAAATTTTGTCAAAGGAGGATTTTATTTTCGGAAATTTTCTCAAGGGAGGATGTTTTTATGTCTAATGAGGTTTTACAGAGTTGTTAGGTAAGGGGATTTGGGCCCAAATTAGGGATTTCGACTTCATTTTGGGGACAGATTAAAAAATTTGCAAATTTTAAAAGATTTAGTTTTAGGCCCAAAATAAGAATTTTGGTATAAATTATATGCGTATTATTTCAAATTAAAGTCGATCAAATTAGGTCGTCTGTTAAAGAATTTCAAAATTTCTACAAAATATTTGAATTATTGAAGAAATGTTCTCCAAATATTTATAAATCTTGAAAGAACTAAAAGCAACCAAGCTCAATAATTTATCAAATAATTTTCTATTTTCCAAATACATACAAAGGACTAAAAAAAATTAAATTTGGGTAGGCTCAAAAAGTACGAGGGGTGTTCATATAACCGCTTATGCAAGCTTAATGTTCAAAAGAGTTTACGAGCCCTACACTCATAAAAAAAAGTTAGTACAAAAGTCTGTTAAACGCGTTCTAATTCAGTTGAACTAATGTTTCCTGTTGTTTTCGTTTAAATCCGTTGTTTAGCTAAAGTTGTTAGTTATCCTATTTCACCACAAAAACATATTTGTGCTGTACTTGAACTAATTTTTCCTCCTGATATTTAGTTATTTTTTTATAAATGATTTTGACAATGTATCAGCTAATATAGATAAATTTGTTGGCAACTTTTTTAATATTTGTGTTTTCAAAAGAAAACGATAGGGGCGCTAGTGTATAGTGATGGATGATGCTTGATGATTGTGTATTGTAATATGTGTGATGAGTCATCACTGATGACGCTTACCAATGCAAATAAAAAAAATAATATAATAATGTTGATTTGTGTATGTTAATGCTCGTGTTGACATTCGTGTTTACAAAATTTTTTGATATTTTTTGTTTCCTACTCAATGTTCCTTAATGTATTCGCCGCTTTAAGAAAGTTCTAGTAAATAAAATAATATGATAAGAGCATCTTTTAGTCAGCAAAGGAACGTAAAAGAAAACGGAAGTATATTGGAAAAAAAATTTTATTGAAGAAATAAAATAATGAGGTATAATATAAACTATATTTATTTACGGAAATACTATTAAATATGTTATTGTTTTTCTTTTTTCAGCCCTTTAACATTTTCATCTAAATTCTACCTGCATGTAGACGAAAAAAGGAACCAAATAATACAACTTCCGCTGGCACACATATTGGGAAGAAAATAAAAGTGATATTTAGTGCAAATAGTGTTTTTGAATTGTGTAATTTATTCGAAAATAAAATTAACAATATTTACATGAATTTGTTTTTATTCAATTAATAACAAAAAGTGATTGTAATTTTAGCAGCATGTTTTGCTGATTTCAACTGTCCCACTTTCATTTCTATTAAACGAACATTCTTCTAAATTTTTGAATGTTTACTGAATTTTTGACCTGTTTTTAACCAACTAAAATTTAGCAGAATACATGTGCTGATTTCAGCTGCGTAATTTTCATTTCCATTAAACAACATTTCTTTTAAATTATTGTATTTGAACTAACTTTTTTACCTAAAATTTAGCTCACCTAAATTTAGCAGACCATGATTCTCAACATCATTGAAATTTCTGCTGGCGCAAATTTAGGTACTATTTTCTGTTATTTTAGCAGAATTTTTAACTATTTGTACGGGCTTAAGGTGTAGAACTTATACCTTACTAGATTTACAAATTTTAGAAAAAAAAGACTTCACCGTGTGAAAATTGCGTAGAATTTTTTCTCTCGAAAATTTAATATACGACTTTTATTTTGAAACGGTGACATTTCAGCTTAATTGTGATTTGTTTCACAATTTTAACAAAGATTTGAGGCCTTTAAAGTTCGAGTCAAAACGTAAATATATATTATAAATATTTCTTCGTAAAGTATTAAATTTTATTTAATTTATTGGGGATTTAAACATATAAAATGGGAATAAGCTAAAACTTTTTGGGCAACACTACTCCCCAATAAAATGAAACAGTATTGCCAGAAAAAACAAAACAGCCGTCAGCGCCATCTGTTACATTAAAAACCGGTGTTGCCATTCATCAGGACCATGGGAGACCCCTAGTTTTAACTTTATTCAAACCCCCACCAAATGAGTTTCACCCATTTTGAGAAGATGGCGCTGTTCGCGATGAATCAAATAGATAAATTCGAAAATTATCTCATTTCAAGGCACAGCTTTTATCTCATTTCAAGGCATATTCGAAAAAGCTCTTTTTACTTACTCTTGTGTTGCCAGAACTGAAAAATACAATTACACATTGGAGCGGCAAAAATCGCCATAATTAAAATTTTCTAATCTCGAGTTTAGATGTTAGATTTCACTCGAATTTTCATTCAATAAATTTAGGAGTAAAGTAATGGCTCAAAAGAAGAGTGTGGTATTACTGAAATTGTTTCTTTTGTCACCGAATTTCCTTTCTGACAGTAGGTATTTTCAACAACAGCTATTGTTTTTTAAACAAAAAATGTGCCATTTTAACATTATTTTACTTTTTTTTAAGAATATATAATTGTGTTTAGGGCTTTTAAGATTTTTTAATATGCAAATAAAAGTACTAAAAAGTCATTAGAACATATTTTTCTTTACGCAAAAGCCCTTTTAACAAAAATTAAATTTCTTATTATACACCATAAAAATTTTAAACAATGTTAACACTAATAATTCGTTTAACAAAAAGCACAAAGTTGTTTTTGACAAGAAGTTCCTTTATTCAAATTCCTAAAATAAAACAATAAAATTTTAATGTGGCAGCACTGTTTTAATATTGCAGAGCTTTTGGACATTTTGGAAATTTCAAATTCCAGTGGATGTACACTGTCGCCATCTTGAGATTTCGAAATCAAATTCAATTTATTCAGCGCCATCAATTGCACGATTCTGCAACTAGAGTGGCGCCACTGAATGATTTATCTTTATTTATTATATATCTTTGGATTTATTCATTGAACGAGTGGCTTTTCATAAACATTGACTTTAATGAAACCTGTTTCATAGATTCTATGAAAAGTTTCAATGGACGAGTTCTATGAAGAAAATCATTACTGAAGTGATGATAATTCTCTTAGTGTAGTTTACCTCGGGAACACAATTCTAGCACAAAGCGTTTCCATTGTCAGCATTGTATGTAAATTTATGCACTTTGGCCTCGAGCGGGTACCCGCGGTAACAACGTAGAACAGACCTATTGTATCAGAAAACATCCCAGCCAGCAATTTCGGAGCGCTCATAAATAAGATTCTTAAATGGCTCATAGAAATGATTGTTTTTCTGAAAACACTCTTTTTTTTGGTAGAAAATGTGAACTACAGACGTGCACTTGTATATCTTAAAGTATTTCCAAAACAAATATACCATATACATAACTGTTAATATTGGTATAAATAAGAGAAGAAGTGTAACTGATATTGTTATGTTTTGTTTCAACGCACTCACTTTATTCATAAACACAATACCACCCAGTCAGAAATCGCCAGTGGTACAAAAAATCAAGCACTGGCATACTACTGGGTAACCACGGTGTTAAAAAAAAATACTGGCAGAACACTCATTTCGGACGCTTTGCCAGCGTTTGCAAAAAGAGTTTTACCAGTATTTGTTTTACAAAAATTTCGGTGGTTTATAAAAAAACCACTGGCGAAGAATTGGCATAAAGTGATATGCCAAGGTTTGCAACCACTGGCTATCCAGTGCTACCTAGCCAATGCTACCAGGCGTACAAAAATCAATTCACTGGTAGACCAGTGATTTTATAAAAATGCTGACGCTTCGTTAAAAAATGTTTGTTGTCAGGAGGTTCCGAGTTCAAATCCGGTTGCAAACAAAAAAAATTTTTTGGATTTTTTTAATTTAAAATTTTTTTTGTTTTATAAAATAAATTTTTTTGTTTGTGGGAAAGCTCCTTCAAGACCAACTTTTTTTTTGCCCTCTCTACACTGGCATACTAGTTACAAAAAATTGTTTGCCAGTACTAGCATTTTGGCACAGCCAGTATTTGTCCAGCTATTATCACACATTTATGTGTTTAGCCATTAAATATTATATGTCGCGTTAGCTCAGTGGGTAGAGCAATCGTCTGCCAATCTGACGGCCTTGGTTCAAATCACGGCAGGACCAAAAAAATACATATGAACTTTTTTTAAATTTTTTTTTGGAAAATATGTTTCCAGACCACCTATTTATTGGTTTTGCCAGCATTTTGCCAACGTTTAAAAATTTTGTTCCTCCAATGCTTTTCCGGCGCTTTTTGAACATCCGGTCCTTTTGTCTAATGATGTTATCATTTTGGGAATGGGAAAGCACTTTTTGCCAGTACTTGTACCACCTGTTAAAGTGCTTTGCCACCGCTTTCCTGTTTGTATTTTTCTGACTGGGCAGTTATTTCTTGTTTTGCATTGTGTGAAGCATTTATTTGTTTCTTGTTCTCAAATACTTATTGTACCACAAATATTTTCAAGTAATTGTTGTGGAAACAAATAATCAAGTGACTAAAGATTAATTTTGTTGTGAAATTTGCATTTAAAAATTAATAAAATTCAATTAAAACAAAAAATTGTATTTAATTTAAATAAAATTAGTGAAAAAGAGGTATATTTTTTGGCAGCGTACAATAAGTATCTATTGTACAATCTTCATTATCTGTTTTATTTGTTTGAGCATACCATAGTAAAACAAATATATTACGCTTATTCTCTCTTTATGCATTTACACACAATCTACTAGAAAGAATAACAATATCAACTATACCAGAAACACTAACTACTTATCAATACGTATTCAAATCAGTACACATATCGAAACTTGTACAAGCAGTTCTATCTGTGCACGTGTTAATATGAACCCTCAGAAAACAATCAAAAAAGTTGTCTCTACAATCGAAAAAGATGTCTCAAAACGAGGGTTTCATGCATATTTCTTTTGCTGATTTCTATTTTGATAGGAAAAATTTTTAGAGCTTTTCTATAACAGGTCTGTTTGTTTACATTTCCAGTAAAAAATAGTAAACTTAGAAAGTGCGGAGGAATTACCAAAAGTGATTTTCTTTTTAAAGGGAATGAAAGAAAATAGTATCAATAGTAGTAATAGTAGGAATTAGAAACCACTGCATTAAAAGCTTCTAATTTTCATTTCAAAAACGAATTTATGAGCAAACACTAGTAAAAATAGTAAAAACTACCCAGTCAGAAATCGCCAGTGGTACAAAAAATCAAGCACTGGCATACCACTAGGTAACCACGGTGTTAAAAATATATGACTGGCAGAACACTCATTTGGGACGCTTTGCCAGCGTTTGCAAAAAGCATTTTGCCAGTATTTGTTTTACAAAAATTTCGGTGGTTTATAAAAAAACCACTGGCAAAGAATTGGCTTAGAGAGATATGCCAAGGTTTGCAACCAGTGGTTATCCAGTGCTACCTAGCCAATGCTACCAGGGCAAAGGTTTAAAAGGCTTAATTCTTTCATTCACTTTTTAAAAATTAATGAAATTTGGGTTAAATTTCATTCCCTAATAGCATTCTTATGGAATTAATTCGATAGCTTAATTCCCTATAGCTTAAAATTATATGAATTCATTATATTTTGATTGAATTCTAACTGAATGAAACCCAATTTACCTGAATTCATTTAATAAAAAAGTGAATGAAAAATTATTTGTTTTCATTCACTTAATCAAATGAAAAATTTTAATTTGTATGTAATTGCTGAAATATTAGCATAATACAATGAAAAACGTTTAAAATTCATCTAACAGAAATAGTATCGTATGCTTTGTTACAGCTTGTTTTTGATTATATGTTAGTTTCAAACTACACTGCACTAAGTGAATGGTAATAAAATTTCTTCATTCAATTAGTAAAATGGTGAATGAACATGCGATTTGAATGATTCAAGTTAGGAATTCATTCAATTCATATTAAAGCTTTGGGAATGAAGCTTATGAATGAATTCTTTACGAATGGTTTAAGGGAATGGTACATGAATCTTTTTAAAATCTGAATTTAATTTTTAGTGAATTAAGCTTAAATTGAATTAAGTTTTTCGAAGCTCTGTACCAGGGGTACAAAAATCAATTCACTGGTAGACCAATTATTTTATAAAAATGCTGACGCTTCGTAAAAAAAGTTTGTAGTCATAAGGTTCCGAGTTCAAATCCGGTTGCAAGGAAAAAATTTTTTTTTTTATTTTTTTTAATTTAAATTTTTTTTTGTTTTATAAAATCAATTTTTTTGTTTGTGGGAAAGCTCCTTCAAGACCAACTTTTTTTTTGCCCTCCCAACGCTGGCATACTAGTTTCAAAAAATTGTTTGCCAGTACCAAAGAGTATACATAATAAAGAGATTGGGGGACTCTCTATCACTGAGAAAGCACTTGTTCTATTATGTGCCTTGGAACAGGAACATACTCAAACCAATATCACCCAGCAAACACGGCAATACGAAGAAGATTCTCCGAACATATCGCCAGGAAGAAAACATTTATTGCCGGCAATATCAATTTCGTATTCCGGAAGTTTCCTCCGTCGGAAACAACTGTTACACTAAAACAATACTTCGAGGCAATATGAAAGCAATAACTCATATGGAAGATAAAAGGGATATCGCTAAATAAACTCCCAGTACAATAAAAAAAACGATTTAATTTTTTCGTTATTAAATTTAAGCCTGGAAAACAATATCTGCATACATAATCCATTGACCAACTTATAAATTATTTTGATTTCATCTTAGCCGATTTTTCCCGCGCAATTAATCTTAACTTTTCACGAGTTTATATCCTATATATCGTTTGATTGTTTTTGTACAAATTTAGTTTTAATTTTTTCCAAATTGATAAAAGATTTCAAACAAATTTGCTTTATCTTCCAAATGATACAAAGATGATATTGCCGAAATATTGTCATAAAAAGTTATGACAAAAGATAAAATTTTTGAATTATTTTTTTTCCAAATATCGTCGAATTATCTTCCAAGTAATAAAAGGAAGACAATTTCAAAGTAAATACTACTTGATTATTTTCATTCAAATGACAAATAGAAGATATCGCTTTAACATCTTCTTGGAAGGTATCTTTTAAATGTTTGCAGGTTCATTATGTGCGCTCTTTGTATGACTCAAAACATCGATTGTAACCAGCGATGGAAAATAATAATTTAGTTATAAAAATCAAGAATGGAACTATACTATTCCAACAGTATTATAGCCCTAGATTATGAATTTTAAAAAACCATACCTAAAAAATTGAAAAATAATATCGGAATGCGAAAATAGGCTTTGGGGTTCAAAAAATTTATTAAAAGATTTACACTCTGTAAACGATGCCAAAATTCTCTTTTTTTGCAACTAACCACCAAACTTTGTTTTATGAAATGGGCATTATACTCCGTAGATTAAATTTAAAAAACCGCACTTAAAAAATTGCAAAATAATAGAGGAACGCGAAAAAGACTTTGTGGTAGAAAAAAATAATTAAAAAACTCAATCAGCGATTGACAATCTGTAAATGATTACAATGACTCAAAAATTTTCCTTTTTGCAAATATTTTTTTCGCGATTTATTTATTTATTTTTTTTTTGCAAACTAAAGTAAACCAAACTTTTGTGTATAAAATTGGTACTATAGACCCTAGATTATAAATTTAAACAAACCACACTTAAAAAATTGCAAAATAATCGCGGAAAGCGAAAAAAGGATTTATGGTACAAAAAATTATTTAAAAAACTTAATCAGCGATTTACATTCTGCAAACAAATATATTGATGAAAAAATTTATCCTTTTTGCAAATTTTATTTTTCGCGATTTTTTTTTGCAACTAGCCACCAAACTTTGTTGTATGAAATGTGTATTATAGTCCCTAGATTATAAATTAAAAAGAAACGTACTTAAAAAATTGCAAAATAAAAGCGGAACGCGAAAAAAAGACTTTGTGGTACAAAAAATTAATTAGGAAACGTAACCAGCGATTTAGATTCTGCAAACAAATATATTGCTGCAAAAATTTTCCTTTTTGCAAATTTTATTTTTCGCGATTTTATTTGCAACTAGCCACCAAACTTTGTTGTCTGAAATGTGTATTATAGCCCCTAGATTATAAATTTAAAAAAAACGCACGTAAAGAATTGCAAAATAATAGCGGAATTTGAAAAAGACTTTATGGTACAAAAATTTAATCCCTAGGTTATATATTTAAAAAAAGCGCACTTAAAAATTGCAAAATAACGGCGGAATTCGAAAAAGGCTTTATGGTACAGAAAATGAATTAAAAGAGGTAATCGGCGATCGAGATTCTGCAAGCGAATATATTGTTGCAAAAATTTCGCTTTTTGCAAATGTTTTTTTTTCGCAATTTGTGCTAATATTTGCTAATATCTAAATATTTAATTTCTATTTTTTAGTTACTTACATTTTTTAAATATGTAAGAGCGATCTAACATTTTTTAGTATAAGAGCCCGATTAAGTGAGCCTTTTCCATCCCTGATTAACAAGTCGGAGTTCGTTCCTGTTCCAAGCCGCCTTATATTTTTTCAAATAAAAAATATTGAGAAAGTTGTAAGGCCATTGGTCTAATGTACATAAATTAATTTTTCAGCTTTTTTTATGAATATTTTTATGATACATTGGCCCTTTTTTTTAATCACTGGATTTATTTTATTTCGTTTAAATATTCACATTTTGTTTTTTAATTTTCAAAATTTAACATATTAATCAAAATCTAATACTTATTCGCTAATATAATATGAAAGAAAATCATTAAATTTTGTAAAAATGTGAACACCGGGATTGAATTAAACTAAATCCAAAATAGATTTATAAATAAAATAAATCCGTTTTGGATTTAGCTTAATTTAATTCCAGAAATTGCGTTTTCGAAAAATTTAAATTTCTTCTTTCACATTATACACTGTGAGACAAATGGTAGGGGTCAGTGATCGGGAAGAATTCAAACTACCGGGGAAAGTTATATCGGTAAAAAAGAAGTTATACGTGTCCCGGCGTTTCGCTGGGTCAGCCCTAGGAATCGAGATATATCGATTTGACCTTTGGTGGTATTTTTTCGAGAACTACTAGCCCGATTTTGCTCAAATAATTTTAAAAAAATTAAAAATTAGAATTCCTTTAATCTGTTCATATAACGTTTTTCTATATACTCATCAGTTTTGCCGGTAAAAATAAATGTATGAAGAAAAAAATATTTTTTGCCTAAAATATTAAAAAACAGTAATAAACAAAAGGTTATTGATTTTTATGGTAGCGGTAACAAACATTTATTTTTACCGGCAAAACTGTTGAGTATATAGAAAAACGTTATATGACCAGATTAAAGGAATTGTAATTTTTAATTTTTTTAAAATTTTTTGAGCAAAATCGGACTAGTTGTTCTCGAGTTATGTAAAAAAAAAGATATATCTCGATTCCTAGGGTTGACCCAGCGAAACGCCGGGACACGTATAACTTGTTTTTGACCGATATAACATTTCCCGTTGGTTTCATCCCATCCCGATTTTGACTGTCGCATAGTGATATTAGCGAATAAGTGTAGAATGTGGATAAAAATATAAAATTTTGAAAATTAAAAAACAAAACGTGGATTTTCTAACAAAATAAAATACATCTAAAAATAAATCCAGTGCCCGACTAAAAAAGTTTTCATATAATCTTATATGATTTGATATAATTATAAATGTTTATATGTGTGGCTTTATATGACCATATACATTTATATTAACACTTTGGTTTTATAAATATGTTTGATATGACGTTATATATAATCATATGCGATTTGGTCTCCAGCTATATATTAAGAGATCTGCAAATATAGTTTATACATAATTATATATAATGGCGTTAAGCTTCTCTAAACAATCTTATATCAAAAAATATAACAAAGTTAATATAAAATTGTATTAATTTTATGTATTAATTTATCTGACATGATATCTAATTATACAAAATTTTATAAAGTTTAATTGCACTATTAAAATTAAAAAAAACTCCGAAATTGTGGATCTGGTTTTGAAGTTTGCACTTTGATATATAAATAAATGTTTATAATTGAATTTAACATATATTTTTCAAATAGTTGGCGAAATACTCTTTATTAAACTAAAAATAATTTTAAAGAAATAAATAATGGAAACATTTTTTTTTCATTGTGGAATTAAAGGTCGAAATAATTATTTTTACTTTTAAATTTAAAAATTAGACAAACATATGTTGAAATAAATATGGTTTAAGTTCATTTATTTTTCCGTAAAAAAAAAAATTAATTGTGAAAGTTAATTTTTTATCATGTTGATTTTTAATTTTTATTTAAAAAAATAAAAATTGTTTTTTTCGACCTTTTTAATTCATTAATTAAAAATTTATTAATTCAGTTCGAGGCCTATTTCCTTATTATGAATTAACATAATAAGTACTTTTTTCAAAAACTGTTTTTTTTCTTCATCAGGATACTCTCCTGACAAATACTTTTGCTTTCAAAAAACCTCTACACTTTCAGGAATGAAAAGACGATCGTTTCGGGGATTTTCCAGGTCCCCTTCATCAGTTTTCTTTAGAAAGTGGTGGCGTAATCCCCGAAACGATCGTCTTTTCATTCCTGAAAGTGTAGAGGTTTTTTGAAGGCAAAAACTCTGTGAAGTATTTGTCAGGAGAGTATCCTGATGAAGAAAAATAGCAGTTTTTGAAAAAAAGTACTTATTATATTAATTCATAATAAGGAAATTGGCCTCGAACTGAATTAATAAATTTCTAATTAGTTAATTTTTTATTTTATAAGAAAGACACACATTTTATAAGAAAGACCAAAACTCTAACCTAGAAAAAGTTGTTCCGACAAATTTTTGTAATGTTTTATTTTGTCAGCTATTTCCAAGTTTATTAGCAAAAATTGTTCTAAACATCTAGCATTAGTATTTAATATGAATGAAATAAGTGATCTCAATAATATTTACTAAAATTTTCTTCGAAAATCTTCATAAAATTATATGTATTTATATATAATTTGATGCAGTTAGATAGACCCATTTTTCGGATCAAATTGTATCAGGTGAGATAACATGCTTATCTCGCTTGATATAATTATATATTCCAATATTCGGATCAAATTAGATATGGACGTATATATGGGTTTATATATGGTGATATATGATTATATAACATCTTTTTTAGTCGGGTGATTAAAAAAGGCCTATTATTACTAGGGCTCGTATATTCATCTCTATATATAAAAGAATAACGTGACTGACTGACTGACTGACTGACTGACTCAACATCGCCCAGCCCAAACCGCTGAAGCTAGGAAGTTGAAATTTGGTATGTAGGTTCCTCTTTCGGCATAGACGTCCGCTAAGACGGGATTTTTGGAAATTCCTACCGGAACGGGCAAAAAGGGGAAAAGTCTCCCCCTTGGCGGCCTGCCAAAACCCCTTTGGCTAGAAAGCTGAAATTTAAGATATGTGTTCCTTGGAGTATGGGCTAACTTTTCTGGAAAGTACTTTCTGGAATTTTGGACAGGGACGTTGTAAAAATGGAGGTTAAAAAGGGGAAAAAGGCCCCCCTTGACGGCCTGCCCAAACCGCTGGAGGTAGGAAGTTGAAATTTGGTATAAAGGTTCCTCCACTATCGTAGACATCCACCAAGACGGGAGTTTTGGAAATTTTTACAGGGACGGGCAAAAAGGGGAAAAAGTCTCCCCCTTGACGGCCTGCTCAAACTGCTGGAGCTATGAAGTTGAAATTTGGTATGTAGGTTCCTCGACCGGTGTAGACGTCCGTTGAGACGGCATTTTTGGAAATTCTTATCGGGAGGGGCAAAAAGGGGACAAAAAAAGTACCTTTTTCCAAAAAAAGTACCTTTTTCCAAAAAAAGTACCTTTTTCCAAAAAAAGTAACTTTTTCCAAAAAAAGTACCTTTTTCCAAAAAAAGTACCTTTTTCCAAAAAAAAGTACCTTTTTCCAAAAAAAGTACCTTATTCCAAAAAAAGTACCTTTTTCCAAAAAAAGTACCTTTTTCCAAAAAAAGTACCTTTTTCCAAAAAAAGTACCTTTTTCCAAAAAAAGTACCTTTTTGCAAAAAAAGTACCTTTTTCCAAAAAAAGTACCTTTTTCCAAAAAAAGTACCCTTTTCCAAAAAAAGTACCTTTTTCCAAAAAAGTACCTTTTTCCAAAAAAAGTACCTTTTTCCAAAAAAGTACCTTTTTCCCAAAAAAGTACCTTTTTCCCAAAAAAGTACCTTTTTCCAAAAACAGTACCTTTTTCAAAAAAAAGTACCTTTTTTCAATAAAAGTACCTTTTTCCAAAAAAAGTACCTTTTTCCAAAAAAAGTACCTTTTTCCAAAAAAAGTACCTTTTTCCAAAAAAAGTACCTTTTTCCGAAAAAAGTACCTTTTTCCAAAAAAAAGTACCTTTTTCCAAAAAAAGTACCTTATTCCAAAAAAGTACCTTTTTCCAAAAAAAGTACCTTTTTCCAAAAAAAGTACCTTTTTCCAAAAAAAGTACCATTTTCCAAAAAAAAGTACCTTTTTCCAAAAAAAGTACCTTTTTCCAAAAAAAGTACCTTTTTCCAAAAAAAAGTACCTTTTTCCAAAAAAAGTACCTTTTTCCAAAAAAAGTACCTTTTTCCAAAAAAAAGTACCTTTTTCCAAAAAAAGTGCCTTTTTGCAAAAAAAAGTACCTTTTTCCAAAAAAAGTACCTTTTTCCAAAAAAAATTCCTTTTTCCAAAAAAAGTACCTTTTTCCAAAAAAAGTACCTTTTCCCAAAAAACATACATTTTTCCAAAAAAATAACTTTTTCAAAAAAAGGACCTTTTCCAAAACAAAGTACCTTTTCCCAAAAAAAGTACCTTTTTCTAAAAAAATTTTCCTTTTCCCAAAAAACATACATTTTTTCAAAAAAAATACCTATTTTCAAAAAAAGTACCTTTTCCAAAAAAAAGTACCTTTTCCCAAAAAAAAGTACCTTTTTCTAAAAAAATTTACTTTTCCAAAAGAAGTACCTTTTCCAAAAGAAGTACCTTTTCCAAAAAAAATACCTTTTTCCAAAAAACATACATTTTTCCAAAAAAAAAACACCTTTTTAAAAAAAAAAACCTTTTCCAAAAAAAGTACAAATAAAGTACTTTGTAAAAACAAAGTATCTTTTTCCAAAAAATTTCGTTTTTCCAAAAAGTACCATTTAAAATAATATATAATTCAAAAAAACTACTTTTTTTCCTCCCCCCACGGATATCTCCACTAAACAAGGTTTCTTGATATTCGGCATAGACGTGCGCTAAGACGGGATTTTTGGAAATTCATACCGGAACGGGTAAAAAGGGAAAAAGTCTCCCCATAAACAGTCTCACAAATTGGAAAAGTGCCTGCCAAAACCACTGGAGGTAAGAAGTTGAAATTTGGTATAAAGGTTCCTCCACTGTAGTAGACATCGACTAAGTTTGTATTTTTGGAATTCCCTACAGGATATCCCAAAAGGAAAGTCGGTATGTGAGTTCCTCCTTCTGTGTAGGCGTCCGCTTAGACGGAATTTTTGAAATTCCTATCGGGAGGGGAAATAAGGTAAGTCTCCTCCTGACGGCTTGCCCAATCCCTTTTGGCCAACCTAAAATTTTAAATATGTATTCCTTGGAGTAGGACTAACTCACCGGCAACGTAATTTTTCTATTTTGGAACAGGAACATAGTAAAAATGGTGGTTGAAAGGGAAAAATGTCCCCACTAACGGCCTGCCCAAACCGCTAAGGCAATGCAGTTGAAATTTGATATGAATGTTCCTCATCCATCGCAGATAGCCGCGAAGATGGAATTTTTGTAGATTCCTAAAGGGAGGGGCAAAAAGAAGAAAAGCCTCACCTTGGGGGCCGGTAAAAACCCCTTCGGCTAGAAACCTGAAGCTTAAAATGTGGGTCCCTGGAGTGAGGGCTAACTTATTAGAAAGATACTTTTTTGAATTTTGGAGAGGGTCGTTATAAAATGGGGGCTCAAAAAGGGAGAGTTGCCCCTTAACGACCTATCCAAACTGCTGGAACTAGGAAGCTGAAATTCGGTACTTAAGTTCCTCTCAGCCTGCTCAAACTGCTGGAACTAGGAAGCTGGAATTCCCTGTCGATGGATTTTCGGAAATTCCTACCGAGAGGGGCACAAATAGTAAAAGTTGGCTAGAAACCTGAAATGTAAAACATATGTTACTTGGAGTATGTGCTCACTTACCGAGAAGGTGCTTTTTGGACAGGGACATTGCAAAAATGGGGATTAATGAAGAGAAAAGTGCCGCTTAAAGGCCTGCCCAAACCGCTGGAGGTAGGAAGTTGAAATTTGGTATTAAAGTTCCTCCTCTATTGTAGACATCCGCTAAGATGAGATTTTTGTAAATTTCTACAGGTACCCGACTAAAAAAGTTTTTATATAATCTTATATGATTTGATATAACTTTAAATGTTTATATGCGTGGCTTTATATAACCATATACATTTATATTAACACTTTGGTTTTATAAATATGTTTGATATAACGTTATATATAATCATATGCGATTTGGTCTCCAGCCATATATTAAGAGATCTGCAAGTATACTTCATACATAATTATATATAATGGCATATAAGCTTTTATAAACCATATTATATCAAATTATATTAATAGAAAATTGTATTAATTTTATATATAATTATATCTGACATGATATCTAATTATACAAAATTTTATAAAGTTTAATTGCAATTTTTAAATTTAAAAATAAAAATTAGAAAAACATATGTTGAAATAAAAATGGTTTAAGTTCAGTTATTTTTTCCGTGAAAAAAATTAATTCCGAAAGTTATTTTTTTTATTTTATAAGACAGTTGTTCCGACAAATTTTTGTAATGTTTTATTTTGTTAACTATTTCCAAGTTTATTAACAAAAATTTTTCTAAACATTAAGCATTAGTATTTAAAATGAATGAAAATAAGTGATCTCAACAATATTTACTAAAATTTTATTTGAAAATCTTCATCAAATTATATTTATTAATATATAATTTGATGAAGTTAGATAGACCCATTTTTCGGATCAAATTGTATCAGGTTAGATAACATGCTTATCTCGCTTGATAGAATTATATATTCCAATATTCGGATCAAATTAGATATGGACGTATATATGGGTTTATATATGGTGATATATGATTATATAATATCTTTTTTAGTCGGGTAGGGTCAAAAACAGGAAAAGTCTCCCCCTTAACGGCCTGGCCAAACTGCTGGAACAAGGGATCTTAAATTGGGTTCCTTCTCCAACGTTGACGTCCCCTAAGATGGTATTTTTGGAAATTCATACCGGGAGGGGTAAAAAGGGAAAAAACTTCCCCCTTGACGGCCTGGCCAAACTGCTGGATATAGAGACCTAAAATTATGTATGTAGTAGGTTCCTCCTCCAACGCAGACGTCCTCTAAGACGGAATTTTTGGAAATTCCTACCGGGAGGGGTAAAAACGGAATAATTCCCCCCCTTGATGGCCTAACCGAACCCTTCGGCTAAAAATCTGTAATATATAATATGTTTTCCTTGGAGTATGGGCTAACTTATCGACAAGGCATTTCTAGGACTTTGGACAGGAACGTGGTAAAAATGGTGGTTCAAAAGCGGAAAATTGCCCCCCCCCCCCTTAACGTCTGCGTCTTTAGCTAGAAACCTAAAACTTAAAGAACAAGTGTATATGAAACACTAAAATTAAGAAACTAAATAGGAAACGAGTGGGATTGAAACACTACACAAGTGGAATGAAATGGATATAAACGTTGAACGAGTGGAATTGAAATTATAGACAATGCAAATGGATTGGAAGAGGGAATTACCTGTTCAAACACTATCAACGGAATATGAAACTTATGTAGCATTGAAACATACTCTCGAAAAAGTTAAACAAATTTTCTAAAAGAGAAAAAACCTTAGAAAAGGAATGGAACTTATATATTCCGATATTTAAACTTCATGTAACGAAACACAGGTGGAAGAAACCGACGCAGTAAATTTTCCAATTGAATTTGTGAATTTACTTGAATTGCCAGGTCTACCTTTACATAAACTGGAATTAAAAAAAAACTTTAAGACACGCTAACAACGTAGCTTTGCCCGCTATTTTTAATATTATAAAATGCTTTCCAACCCTGCTTTACGTTATTTATTTTCATTCAAAACACAAATGAACAAAACTACTTACGGGTCTATCTACCTAAGTTCGCACTTTACCAAATTATCTTAACATACACACGTATATTGCAATTTATTATGGATTCATTACTAACAATCCACTTTCATGAGAAAAAGTGATCAAATATTTATTTATTTTAAACCCATTGTTGTGCAGAATTATTTATTTGTGGTGGCTGGGTGAAGGCTTTTATTATAAAAACTGTACTTTAAATAAAAAGCGAATTTAAAAAAAATTGTCGGGGGGAGGGGCGCCCCCCCCCCTAAACCTTAAGGCACGCCAACAACGTAGCGGGCTGCGACCGCTATCTTTAATATTATAAATCGCTTGCCAACCCTACTTTACGTTTTTTATTTTCATTTAAAACACAAATGAATAAAACTACTTACGGGTCTATCTACCTAAGTTCGCACTTTACCAAATTATCTTGACATACACACGTATATTGCAAATTATTATGGATTCATTACTAACAAACCACTTTCATGAGAAAAAGTGATCAAATATTTATTTATTTTAAACCCATTGTTGTGCAGAATTATTTATTTGTGGTGGCTGGGTGAAGGCTTTAAATAAAAAAACTTTAAATTAAAAACGAATTTAATAAAAATTGTGGGGGGCGCAGCCCCCCGGGGGGGAGGGCGAAGCCCCCCCCCCTTAACCTTTAAGGCACGCTAACAACGTAGCGGGCTGCGCCCGCTAGTGTATTTATAATCGTGTTTTATGTACATAAGATGTATGTATGATTGAAATCGAAAAATATGCACTTAAGATTTTAAAAATATGCATTTAAAATTTTAAAAATATGCATTTATTATTGATTTTTCCAACGTTTTTGATATTATCAATTCAGTTTTAGTATTACATATTTCTGTATTTGTCTTTAAAAATAGTTTAAATATGGAAAATTGCCATTAATCATCGTCAGAAATTGATTTATGTTTGATATTTTTGTATTCGGGATCAAAAAAATTTTGAAAAATATTTAGAAATCAGAATAGCATTAGGGATGTCAAACGGGAAATCCCGAATCCGGAAATCCCGGGATTTTCCGTATTGGCAAAATCCCGAATCCCGGGATTATTTCTCAAAAATCCCGGGATTTTCTTATTTTTTAATATTAATATAAACGCAAATAAACAAAGTGAGCAATTTTAGATTACCTACGTTTTTTCTTGAATTTTCTCATATTGACAAGAAATTGATGCCAAGATATTGGTAAAATTAAAAATTAAGAAGATTATTCGAGTAAAATATGCAAAGACTTTGCAGAAAAATTTGAAATTTTGGTAAACAATATTAAGTTTTTGAGTAATACATGCGAAAAATCAAGTTTGTTTGTTATTTTACCGATTTATTCTTCCAAGCGAAATTCGATTTCTGAAACTGGGACTATAAGTTTTGGCTGAGACTGTAAGTTTGAATTCTTCCTAAAACATTTGATAACGATAACCAAATAACTTTGTTGCTGTAATTACACGATTTAGTGGGCAAGGTTATCGCAACGAATCTGTTTTAAAATCTGCTTACAAAATACTGGGCGCAAGTGTACTTAATGACTGGCCTTCATTATTATCCCAGCCAGAAAAATACAAACGGGAAAGCGATGGCAAGGTATTTTAACAGGTGGTACAAGTACTGACAAAAATTGCTTTCCCATTTCCAATATGATAACGTCAATAGACAAAAGGACCGGCAGTTCAAAAAGCGCCGGAAAAGTACTGGAGAAACAAAATTTTTAACTTTGGAAAAACGCTGCCAACACCAATAAATAGGTGGTTTGGAATTATATTTTCCAAAATAAAATTTAAAAAAAGTTCATATGTATCTTTTTTTGCCCTGCCGTGATGTTTTGTAAAACAAATACTGGCAAAACGATTTTTGCAAACGCTGGCAAAGCGTCCCAAATGAGTGTTCTGCCAGTCATTTATTTTTAACATCGCGGTTACCCAGTGGTATGCAAGTACTTGATTTTTTGTACCACTGTCAATTTCTGATTGAGATGTTTCAATATTCATAAAATGTACCACATTATTAATTAACAACTATTAAATAATTACACTATGGAACATTTTTGGGATTATTGTCTGGGGGGTGAGAAATTCCAAGTCAGGGTGATGGTACTAGGTCAGTATAGTAAAACCCTCAAAGGGTTTGGCGTTCGTATGTGTCATTTTTTTTATGACCTTTTAAATTTTTTCCTTATCTTGATGTTTTTTCGCTTAGTTGTAACTCGAGAACCACTTGTCCGATTTTGATGAAACAAATTTAGAAAAATTTAGAATTACAATTTCTTTAATCCGTTCATATAACATTTTTCTTTATAATCAACAGTTTTGCCGGTAAAAATAAATTTGTGGAGAAAAAAAAATATTTTTTTGCCTAAAAATTAAAATTTTTTATGAATTTAAAAAAAAAAAATTTTAATTTTTAGGCAAAAAAATATTTTTTTTTCTCCACAAATTTATTTTTACCGGCAAAACTGTTGATTATAAAGAAAAATGTTATATGAACGGATTAAAGAAATTGTAATTCTAAATTTTTCTAAATTTGTTTCATCAAAATCGGACAAGTGGTTCTCGAGTTACAACTAAGCGAAAAAACATCAAGATAAGGAAAAAATTTAAAAGGTCATAAAAAAAAATGACACATACGAACGCCAAACCCTTTGAGGGTTTTACTATACTGACCTAGTACCATCACCCTGACTTGGAATTTCTCACCCCCCAGATTGGCTGTTGTACTGTGTTATAAAACGCTTTATTCTATAAAAAATTAGTTACATAACATAAAAATTTTTACAAATAAAGGAAAATTTAAATCCCAAAATCCCGAAAAATCCCGAAATCCCGTAAAATCCCGGGATCCCGAAAAATTCTGTAGTCCCGAAATTTTAAACCAAATCCCGAATCCCGGGATTTTCAAATATCAATCCCGATTGGCATCCCTAAATAGCATATTGTTCTACCTAAAGTGCGAATCCTAACATGATATTTAGAAACTTTAAAAATATTTTTTTTGTACAGTGTATAGGCAAAAACACAGTTTTAAAGTAAATATAAAAAAGTATGCTAAAAAATATTCGTTTTTAGCAAATAATGCAAAAAACAGTGTTGCCAGAACTCTTGGATGGAAATATGCTAGATTCCTAAAATATTTCTGCTAAAATTTGCTAAATCCTAAAATAAAAAATATATGCTTAGAATATGCTAAATTAGAAAATCGCAATATTTTTATTATATTCATTATACTAAAGATCTGCTAAATTTAATACAAAAATATGCTTAATAATTTTTTTAGTATTATTTAATAAAGCCTTATTAATGAAACAATACTATTTTTAAATAATGTTTAAATATAAAAGTTTACGCCTTAATTCATAAATGCTTTCAAAAGATATATGAGGTTTAACGAACAATTTTTATGTGAAGAATTTGTTTTGTAAACCTCCTAGAACTATGCAAAGTGTTTATGAAATGAGAGGTAAACTTTTATATTTATTGTCAGATACTTTAAAAAAGTATGAAAAGATAATTTTTTGTAAATACTGTTTTGTTTAATCTTTCTTTGAGACTAAAAAAATAAACTTTTTCATTTAATTTTTTCACAATAAACATTACTGGTTTTAAATTTTTGCAAGATTTTTTTATGGTTTTTGTAGCATTTTCAAATTTAGTAGTATATCAATACTACTAAAAAAGTTTACACTGAAAAAAGAATTAATTAATTACGCATGAAATAAAAAGTTATGAAAACATTGTTATTGTTATAAATATTGTTACAGAGAAAATTATTTTGTTAAAAAACATGCTTTTATTAAATAAAACAAAATATGCTAAAAAAATCTGCTTTTGTCCAACAGAATATGCTAAAAAGCAGTTAGCATATTTTCACAAAAAAATATGCAATTGCCCAACTCAATCTGCTAAATCTAGCAGAAAATATGCTAAAATGGCAACACTGGCAAAAAAATATGTATTTATAACACAATATGCAACAAACTATTTTAAAAACATGCATTTGCAGCAAAATATGAAAAACATGCATTAACAAATCGATGTCATTTTGCTGAAAATTTGCTAATCGCAAAGCTATTTTTTTAACATTCTTTTTCAGCTAACGATAACAAACATGAATTTACATGAACTTTCAAAATGTCAAAGATGGAATTATTTTCTTATTTATTAAGGCATTGTAAATCACCAAAAATTAATTTTTCATTTTTTGAGTTTTAACAAAAAATCGGCATTTTTCGACCAAAAATCGGCAAATCGGCATTTTGCATATTTTTTAATAAAAAATCGGCAAAATTCCGAAAAATCGGCAATTATGACAGCCCTGGTTTTATTACGCTTCAAAGATTTATTGATGCTGAACATCTGTTGGTGTTGAAACTATGTATGTCGTGCTCTCTACACATTCATATACTACGTGTATCCACATGCACTCCAAAAGTTTTATAGTTAGTAAGAGACAGTTGTTTGGGTAGTAATCAGTAGTTGTTTTTTAACTGTAATTACATCTGTTTTTATATGGTAAAATACAAAACAATCGTTATGACAGTAATTTAAGAAAACAACTAACAAAAAGTACTGTAATTTCGTAATAGTTGTTTAAAGCAGTTATTTATTATATCATAATAAACAACTACCAAAACAGTATTTTAACAGTGAATACTTATTTTTGTTCGTTATTTAAAAAATAAAAAATTTCGTTGATTTTTTTTTTTTAATTCTTGTTTAGTTTAGATTTGTTATTATTGATCTATTCTTAGTTTTCAAATAAAAATCAGATTGTATTGCATCTCCAGCGAAGTAATTACCCAGCAAAATTGTCGGATGCAAAGAACCGGAAGAACTTGTTCTTGCATGCAACCTGTTCTAATTTATGTTCTATCATCGGTGATTTTTGTTTGAGTTAGTCCCAAAAGCCTCACTGTCGCAGAACCGGTTCTATAACTGGTTCTAGAACCTGTTCCACGGAACCGGTGGTAAAAACACCCATTCTAGAACAGATTCAAAGGCAACCAGTTCAAAAAAATTTTGCTGGGTAATTTTTTATAATCGAATGAAAAAATGTTTTTTTTCTATTAAAATATACTTTTACTTTTATGTTAGTTATTTTTAAGGCATTTCTTAGTTATTTCACTAAAGTTAAAAACAACTAAATTTTTAATTATTTTAAAGGTAAATACAGCAAGGCAACAACTTTTTAACTACATATACCTTTGTTTTAACTGTCATTTTCAGTAGATTCTACAGACAAACTTTTTTGTGTGTGTGTAGGTATGTTAAGAAAATGAGAATGTATGTATAAAAACAACCGTCACCACTGCCGTAGTCATTTTATTTGTTTTTCCCACTGCAGTGGAATCCGCAGCCGCAGCCTTAAGGTTGTATCTGTACTCTAAAGCAACTTTGCCCGTAAAATGTACGAAAAACTGTTTTTTTAACGTCGGTTTATAAAAAACGACTAACTATCGAAAAGAAAATGACCTCACTGTGCATTTTAATTTACTCACATTATTGATGCTTGTAGCTTTAAAATTAGACGTTGTTGAAGTATGTGCTGAACAACTAATACTGGTCAAGGGTAAAATGACTACACAAATACGTTTTCTATTGATTAATTGGACGCGAGGACACAAAGTCATATATTTATGTCTTTGTGGTTGCTGTAATTGTTGTGATGGCCTTATAGCAAGCAGTTGGCTCATATGACACTTAGTATTACCCTGTAGATTAATTCTGCCATTTGCTACGATTATATTTTGAAGGCATTTAACAAAATTACTGGAAAACATTGCAGCTGGAATGAAATCCAAAGTAATTTCATTAAATATAAGAAAAAGAGTGCATGCATTAAAAAAATAATAAGATTGCTTGTAGTTCTTAAACAAAGCCTTACAAACAAGTTGATTGAACCATTTAAATATGATTAAATAAAATGCTATTGAAAACTAAAAAATGTAAAACAACACTAAAGTTAGAATCGAAATAATCGCATTTGTTGTGTTTGGCATAGACAAATTTCCAAGGATTGAAATTTGAATTGAAAGTTATACTATATTTAGACTGAACAAAAGTTACCTACACTAATAGAAAAAAGTCCGTTAAAAATTCAGTTAAAATTACTAAAAATTAGTTAAAAATGATGCTGCAGAAAGAAACTGCTAAATTAGCAGATTATTTTTGCTATATATTAGTAATATAGGAACAGCAAAAATAAAACTGGTAAATATACAGAATTTTAGTTATATTTCAGCTAAATTTTTGTAAATGGAGAATAGCAAATTAACCTGCTAAAATCAGGAAAAAAGTTTGCTAAATAACACGGTGCTACAAAATTTCCTTTTTTGCAAGCACTTTCAAAGTGACCTAGTGTATGTTATAGGTCTAGATGAGTGTATTACAAAACCGGTTTTAGAAGTTTCAATATACCTCCAAATTCCGGAGTTATGGGCCAAAGAAAATTTTTTGAGGCTGCTACTTTTAAACATTTATAACTTTTTTATTTATTAACCGATTTTTGAAATTCAAACGGTTTTGGAAAGAAAAATAATTGATATTTTTAAATATATATACTTCTCATACAATATTAGCACAAATATGCATAGATTTTTTCAATTATATGGAAAATTTTTAATTTTGTTTTAACTTTTAAAATTTCTACGAGACTTTTTTCCGAATTTAGTTTAAAGACAATAAATATATTAAAGACAGTATTTTTCTAAGTAAAATGAGATGTCATTTGTTGAAATCGGTTGAGGAATGAGGAAGTTATAGTACTTTTTGTGGACAAAAAATTGCAAACCTGTTTCAATTAGATTAGCATGATTTAATAAAATAACTTTAATCTAATAAAACTTGACGAATTTTATATTTGTATCACCAATTTATACATGACATTTTTTTAAAAATGTGTACTTAATCTATTACGTTTAAAATACAAATCATCAGTTTCTCGCTTTAGTGACCAGCAGTAATTAGCTAGCATCCTGATTTGACTTTTTCCTTCAAATCTCTTTTCAATTGTTAATAACTCCTGATGGAAACGTTCGCCTTGTTCGTCACTAAATTGGCCTAGATTTTCTGGAAAAAAATCTAAATGGGAATGCAGAAAATGTATTTTTATAGATATTCTGCACCCCATTTCTTCGTAAGCCTCCAGAAACTCATTAGCAACATGAACGTAGTAGCTCTTATTACCTAAAAAATTTTCCGACAATGACATGAAACTAATCCATGCTCTCTTTTCAACTGCATTTAACAATTTCGTAAAATTTTCATCAAGAAACATTTTTCGGATTTGTGGTCCAACAAAAATGCCTAGAAATAAAAAATATATAAAATAAATTTTCAATGTCTCTTAAATGATTGAAAATAAAATACACCTTGTTTTATTTTGGCTTCACTTACTTTCGGAAATAGAGACTTTAAGTACAAAAAAGTCCCACTCTCTTCGTCTAATCGTTTCACAAATTGTTTCATATAACCCAGCTTTAAATGCAAAGGCGGCAAAATAATCTTCTCGGGCCGGACTAGTGGAATATTAATAACATTTTTTTCGCTTAGTTGAAATGACTTTCTTGGTGGCCAGTCTTTACATTTATAATGGTCCTTTGCACCACTATTCCATTCACAAAGATAACAGGGATACTTAGTGAAACCTCCCTGCATTCCAAAAAGAATTGTCAATACTTTTAAATCAGAGATGATTTGCCACTGATGTTTGCTGTAATTAATTACGTTAAGAATTTTATCTAATGTGGCATATGTTTCTTTCATATCAGTCGCATATGCTATGGGAACTGATGGTAACTCGTTTTCATTATGTAAAAGGACTGCTTTCAAACCTAGAAATTCGTGATTTTAAAATTGGTTATTAAAATAAAATATTGTTACTTATAAGAAACATACTTTTACATGAACCATCCAAGAATAGCCGCCAATCTTCTGAACGATGCTCGTGACTGAGGCAAATAAATAACTCATCAACATCGGTGCAATAAACAAGATTATTATATGTATCATTATGTTTGAAAATTTGTTCGAATGACGCTAGTTTTATACTTTTTCTTCCAAAAGTACCTTGAAAATTACTTTCGACGGCATTCCATTGTTTTAATCGTGAAGCCAAAGTTTCAGCTTGTCTCCAAGATAAACCTAAATCTCGCACAAGATCACGAAAATTATTAAATGACGTTCCGAAGAGACTGTTTTCAAAGGCACATATGGTGTGTCATTTCCATCACTATCACAAATTTCATTAATGGGCGAAGTAACACTTTCCACTTCTATACTTTCTGTTTCTACAACATCAATTTCTCTTAGAACTGGCTTACATATAGTTGATACATTAGCATATTGAATGCGATCACGGGTTTTATAGCAATGACCAACAACATTTGTTTGGCAAAAGTAACACTCTTCTGGTTTATGAAAATGCTGACGATGCCAAATCATTGGGACTGAGAATATTGAACCCTGTTCACATTTTTCAGACATCCATTTTTTGAGTGTCGATGAGCATTTTGAACAAACATATTCGGGTTCATACCAAGCACTCCTTACGTACGACCGATCAAAATATAGATTATAAGCTTCTACAACAGATTTATTTTTTACCAATTCGATACGATGTTTTTTGTCAACAAATAAGCCACAAATGTAACAAAAAAGATTACGCTTATTACACATTGTAAAGGTGGGCAAAATTTATATTGGTTTATAATAAAATATTAAAAATACACTTCACTTAAGCACAATATAATTGTAAAAAAATACCTTAATTTTAAAAAACTATGTTTTTCTAATTCGACTTTAAAAACACTAACTGAAAAACAGAAGTTTTGCAATTATCAAAAAAACTAACGGTATTTTTAGAAAGTACTTTCAATAATGGGTCCGTGAGGGGACATTGACTCACACTCACATCAAGAGAAAAATTTTCTAATCACGCACTTACATCGTGGCTCATTTTAGTTCTACACACATTCACAATCACGTGATTAAACTGAAAACATCGCGTGATTCACGTGAATAATGTTTAAACACTCTGTGTCAGTGTTTTTCAAGTTTTTTTTTTTTTTTGCTATAATAGCTCCTCATAAAAAGTACCATAACTTCCATGTTTCTCAACCATGTTTGTCAGGAGAGTATCCTGATGAAGAAAAAAAAAACAGTTTTTGAAAAAAGTACTTATTATGTTAATTCATAATAAGGAAATAGGCCTCGAACTGAATTAATAAATTTTTAATTAATGAATTAGAAAGGTCAAAAAAAACAATTTTTATTTTTTAAAATAAAAATTAAAAACCAACATGATAAAAAATTAACTTTCACAATTAATTTTACGGAAAAATAAATGAACTTAAACCATATTTATTTCAACATATGTTTGTCTAATTTTTAAATTTAAAAGTAAAAATAATTATTTCAACCTTTAATTCCACAATGAAAAAAAAATTTTTTCCCTTATTTATTTCTTTAAAATTATTTTTAGTTTAATAAAGAGTATTTCGCCAACTATTTGAAAAATATATGTTAAATTCAATTATAAACATTTATTTATATATCAAAGTGCAAACTTCAAAACCAGATCCACAATTTCGGAGTTTTGTTTTTAATTTTAATAGTGCAATTAAACTTTATAAAATTTTGTATAATTAGATATCATGTCAGATAAATTAATACATAAAATTAATACAATTTTATATTAACTTTGTTATATTTTTTGATATAAGATTGTTTACCCGAGTTTAGTATGACACTATACATAATAATATAAAACTATGTGGATCCATATAAGAAATCTTTTATAATTTGTGTTAGTTAACTTGTAACGTTCTTTATAAAATCATCTATAATTATATATCATCCCACATAGGCAATTTTTTCAAAGTGATTTTATATAAAAATATATAAGGTCCATATAAAACCGTATTGTATTATATTTGGTTCCATGTTATCAATGATTTTGAACTAGTTTTAGATTTAGTAATTACTAGGGATTGGCGCGTGACACGAAATGTTCGTGAGTCACATTATTCACACGTGATCGTGAGTAATAATTACTATACTTAAGTGATTCGTACGTGAGCGTGAGTAAGAATAACCCGTGATTGATTCGTGTGTGAGTTTATTTTTTGCATCATATGTTTTTAGTAATTTTTACTGTTTTGCGTGAGAATTTTCTGATTGTAAGTTTAATAAGTAAGTTAATATAATCATGTGTGCTGAGTAAAAAACGAAATACTCGTGCGTGAGTAATGTTTTTTTTTTGAGCATGAGTCAAAAATGGCTTACGCACCGCACCCATAACATTAACAACACTGAAGCTTTAATACGAAATTCTCTATACTATAACGTACACTTGTATCTTGGTTGTATATCATAATCCTATTAACTTTAAAATTTCAGTGTTGTTAACTTTATTTTCAAATTACTAAATTAAAAGAAATTTTTTTTCATGTTTATTGCACTGTCATGATAAATCTGGATAAAAGCAACGACTATATAGACTAAAGACAAACCACCAGCCTCAACTGCTGTTAAAAAGTCTCTTTAATTTTGTATGCAAACTGGTTTTAAGAGAAACAGTTGTTAGTGTTTTTTTTAACGTGTAAACAACACAAGTGCACTTTACAATTTAATTAAAATTGCTTAAAAACAATAAAAATAATTAATTAAAAATGCCACTTTTTCACGTTTTTTGTTATTTTACATTGAAACTCTCTTAAAACCAGTTCAGTTTACATATTCGGCCTTATTACGAGTGTCGTAGTCATAGTCGAAACTAAGTCGAATTTGCTGAAAATTCACTAAAAACGCAACTTTTGAACAATTTTTCAATTGGATTTACCATATATAGCACTCAGATTTAAAAAAATCCTGCATCAGAGTTTCATTTCTTTATAATTTCCATTATATACAAAATCATTTTATATGGAGTCGAAAATTTCGACTACAAATTCGACACTCGTAATCAGGCCGATTATTTGTAATTGCAATTCAACAAAAGAACAATTACAATTACAAGTAATTGAAAATTTTTTTTTTATTTAAAAAAATTATTTTTGTATGTATATTGTTAGATATGGTCCTATATAATATGATAAAAAGTATAAGGTTAATATTTAGATATAATTGTTTCAAACTATGTCCACTTTTATAACATTTTATATAATTTTATACAAAAAGATATAATTTGATGTAATTGGATGAGGACAAAATTCGGATACAATTGTATCGAATTGCATAAAATTGTATCAAATTGTACCAAATTGTATACAATTGTATACAATTCGATACAATATGATACAATAAGACGTTCTCATTTTTCGGATATAATTATATCTAATTACATAAAAGATTATATATAATTAAATATAACTTCATATGGCTCCATATCAATTTTTTTTACTTGGGTACCCGAGTAAAAACAGTTACATATAGTCGTATAAAATGCGATTAAGTTATATCTGTATAAATATACTGTTTCATCAGAAAAATGGCCCGATGTAATTGTATCAGTTGTTTATCAGTTTTTATCTAATTGTATCAGTTTAGATCTCAACTAATAAAATTATACATTAATCAGATGAAATTATATCCGATTTTTGACCTGATACAATTTTAACGTTTTATATCTATTGGTATCTGTTTAGATCGTAGTTGGTACAATTTTATATAAATAAAATATATTTGTATCCGACATTTGCCTTATATAATTGTATCAAAGTTTTAAAGCAGATATAATTGCATCAGGTCAAAATTTAGATATAACTATATACGTTTGTATAGATATATATCTATTTGGATCTAAACTAATACCATGCGACATAAACCCATAAACTTGTATCAGGTCAAAAATCAGATAAAATTTCATCTGTTTAATATATAATCTAATCAGTTAAGATCTAAACTGATGCAATGAGATAAAAAATGATAACCAACTGACACAATTTTATAGGGCCATTTTTCGGATGAAATGGTATATGGATGACATTAAATTATATATTACCATATAAAGCTCCATATTATTTTTTTTTAATAGGGTAGAGAAGCTTATACGCCATTATATATAATTATGTATAAACTATATTTGCAGATCTCTTAATATATAGCTGGAGACCAAATCGCATATGATTATATATAACGTCATATCAAACATATTTATAAACCCGAGTAAAAAAGTTTTGATATAATCATATATTATTTTATGTAATTGCTTATAGTAACTTATAGTTACATATGGCCACATATGCTTTTAAATTCAAGCAGATATACATACCTTCATATAGTCATATGTTAGATATTTTTTCCTCAAAGGTTTTAATATGGAGACATACGTGATTTTATATTATTACATACTGGCCTACATATAATTGCATATGCTATATATAAGTACATAAATTAACATATTACAGATATAATTACATATACGTTTATATATAATTTAGTATGACACTATACATAATAATATAAAACTATATGTGGAGCCATATAAGAAATATTTCATAATTTGTGTTACATATGATTATATATTGACAAATAAGAACCCATATATAAATTAATATGGTTCCATATCTACAATATTTCATGATTTCTTTAATATATAACAATACAACGTTCTTTATAAAATCATCTATAATTATATATCATCCCACATAAGCAATTATTTCAAAGTGATTTGATATAAAAATATATAAGGTCCATATAAAACCGTATTATATTATATGTGGTTCTATGTTAACAATGATTTTGAACTAGTTTTAGATTTAGTAATTACTAGGGATTGGCGCGTGACTAGAAATGTTCGTGAGTCACGTTATTCACACGTGATCGTGAGTAATAAGTGTCAAGTGATTCGTGCGTGAGTCTGAGAATATATAATTCATACTTGATTCGTGCGTGAGCGTGAATAAGAATATATAACCCGTGCATGATTCGTGTGTGAGTTTTTTTTTGCATCATATATTTTTAGTAATTTTTACTATTTTGTAATATTTTACTATTTTTCTTATATCTTGGTTGTATAACATAATCCTATTAACTTTAACATTTCAGTCTTGTTAACTTTATTTTAAAATTACTAAAAATAAAGAAAATTTTGTTCATGTTTAATGCACTGTCATGGTAAATCTGGATAAAAGTAATGGAAGATTTATCGAAATTATAGGATCTCCAGCAGATCTTTGGGTTAATCATTATATTTGGAAATTAATTACTTATGCAATTACACAATTACATGTAATTGTAATTGAAAAAATTCAATTTCTATTACATATTATTTGTAATCGTAATTCAAAAAAAAACAATACAAGTAATTTGTAATTGAAAATTTTCAATTATACATTACATATAGGGAATGCATCCCGGGTTTATCCAGCCCGGGATTCCCGGGAAATTAAGCATTTTTCAGTTCCCGCATTCCCGGGAATTTGGACCGGGAATCCCGGGATTTCAAAAAATGCAATTTAAAATAATCAAGTTAATTATTTTAAATTTTCTTATGCAAAATTTTCCAACCTTTTGAAAATAGTAAACATTTTACATTAGGCTTGCTCGTTTACTTACTACAATTTGTTACTTTTACCACAACTGGAAAAATTCAAAGAGTAACCAAAACAATGATTGAGTAAAAGTTGTAAGATTTTCGAGTTAACGAACACATTGATTAATTTGTGTACTTGATCAAACTTTTTAAGTTTCTTTCAGTGCCTCTTAAAACCACTCAAATAGTGTTTGTATAAAAAATTTTGAATCGCACTTATTCTGTACAGAATTAAAGACAAATTTGTCCATTGATTTTTAAAAATTTTCAAGTAAGTTAAAATTTATTCCCATAATTTTTAAAATTTTTTCCAATTTTCTAAAATTATTTTCTGTATTTATTTTTTTTGACCGGCAAGCTTTTTAGTCTAAAAATTAGTTTTAGTTTATTCAATTTTTAAAAATATATAATTAGACTTTTATAATTTCTAATATAAAATTAATTCTTTCTCACTACGAAAATTCCAAGAAAAACCACCTGAGCTTTTTCACAATCATGAAAATTTGAGATCTTTAAGATATTTTATGTATAAAAATTTTTAAATTATTATAAAATATTTTTTAATTTATTTCCCTTGCGGGATCCCGGGAATTCAATATAAATTTCCCGCTTTCCCGGGAAATCAAAAAGTGCGGGATTTTGCATTCCCTAATTACATATAATTATAATTGAAAAAATGTCAATTACAATTACATTTTTTCGGAAAAGAAATAGTGACAAAAAGCACAAGTGAGGGGTCAGCCCAATATGACGTATTCTTTTTATACTTATTCACGCCTATCCAACCTATCCCAGTCAGTTTTTTCTACAAAATTTTAACAAAAAACACTTTAATTCTAAATGTAATTGAAATTTGTAATTGAAATCACTTTCAATTACAATTACTTGTAATTGAAAATTTTCAATTACAGTTACATGAAATGTAATTGAGTTTTTTTTTTTAATATCAATTATATTTATTTGCAACTGTAATTGAAATCCCCCAGGTCTGATCTCCAGATATTGCATATCTTTTTTATTTAAAAAAATAATTTTTGTATATTGTTAGATGTGGTCATATATAATATGATCAAAAGTATAAGGTCAATATTTAGATATAATTTTATCCAACTATGTCCACTTTTATAACATTTTATATAATTTTATACAAAAAGATATAATTTGATGTAATTGGATGAGGACAAAATTCGGATACATTTGTATCGAATTGCATAAAATTGTATCAAATTGTACCAAATTGTATACAATTCGATACAATAAGATAAAATAACATGTTCTCATTTTTCGGATATAATTATATCTAATTACATAAAAGATTATATATAATTAAATATAACTTCATATGGCTCCATATAATTTTTTTTTTTCTTGGGAACCCGACTAAAAAAGTATTCATATAATCTTATATGATTTGATATAAATTTAAATGTTTATATGTGTGGCTTTATATAACCATATACATTTATATTAACACTTTGGTTTTATAAATATATTTGATATAACGTTATATATAATCATATGCGATTTGGTCTCCAGCCATATATTAAGAGATCTGCAAATATAGTTCATACATAATTATATATAATGGCATATAAGCTTTTATAAACAATCTTATATCAAAATATATACTTAACAAAGTTAATAGAAAATTGTATTAATTTTATATATAATTATATCTGACATGATATCTAATTATACAAAATTTTATAAAGTTTAATTGTAATTTATAAATTTAAAAATAAAAATTAGAAAAACATATGTTGAAATAAATATGGTTTAAGTTCAGTTATTTTTTCCGTGAAAAAAAAAATTAATTCTGAAAGTTATTTTTTTTATTTTATAAGACACACATTTTATAAGAAAGACCAAAACTGTAACCTAGAAAAGGTTATTCCGACAAATTTTTGTAATGTTTTATTTTGTCAGCTATTTCCAAGTTTATTGGCAAAAATTTTTCTAAACATTAAGCATTAGTATTTAATATGAATGAAAAGTGATCTCAAATATATTTACTAAAATTTTATTTTAGAATCTTCATCAAATTATATGTATTTATATATAATTTGATGCAGTTAGATAGACCCATTTTTCGGATCAAATTGTATCAGGTTAGATAACATGCTTATCTCGCTTGATATAATTATATATTCCAATATTCGGATCAAATTAGATATGGACGTATATATAAGTTTATATATGGTGATATATGATTATATAATATCTTTTTTAGTCGGGAAACCAAAGTGTTAATATAAATGTATATGGTCATATAAAGCCACACATATAAACATTTATAATTATATCAAATCATATATCACCATATATAAACCCATATATACGTCCATATCTAATTTGATCCGAATACTGGAATATATAATTATATCAAACGAGATAAGCATGTTATCTAACCTGATACAATTTTATCCGAAAAATGGGTCTATCTAACTGCATCAAATTATATATTAATACATAAAATTTGATGAAGATTTTAAAATAAAATTTAGTAAATATTGTTGAGATCACTTTTCATTCATATTAAATACTAATGCTTAATGTTTAGAAAAATTTTTGCTAATAAACTTGGAAATAGCTGACAAAATAAAACATTACAAAAATTTGTCGGAACAGCCTTTTCTAGGTTAGAGTTTTGGTCTTTCTTATAAAATGTGTGTCTTATAAAATAAAAAAAATAACTTTCAGAATTAATTTTTTTTTCACGGAAAAAATAAATGAACTTAAACCATATTTATTTCAACATATGTTTTTCTAATTTTTATTTTTAAATTTAAAAATTGCAATTAAATATTTTCATTATAAAATACATTTTGTTGAAGAAACATCAATAAAGATTATTTAAAAATATCCTATTAATACCTACACGCCTCTCTTTCGGTTAATGTCGAAACAAATAATTTAAAACGCAAATAATTATTCGACCCGAATAATCGGTTAAAATAGATCGATTAACCGGTTAACTTTTTAATATAGAATTTTTCCTTTGTTTTTTCCAAAAACTTCATAATTGTTGCAAAAATAAATATATTAATTAGACTAACAAATTGTCAATATTGTAGAAAACAAAATTAATTCTATTTAAAAAATTCATATAGAAATTGTTTGAAGTTGCTTGCGTTGCTGTTGAGTTGTTGATTGGATGGAAGATCTCTCCAAGACGTGCGGCATTTATGAAGAAGTGCCATTCAGACACATGATAACTATGTTCAGGTATAATAGTCTTTCTGCCCTTTGGGGATAATGCAAATTGAATAATTTCAAAAAGATATAAAGGATTTTTTGTATAAATGATTTTTGCTAAAAAATTGCAAGAAAAGCTTAACAAAAATAAATACTAACTAAAGCACCATCAAATTCTTTTCAACTCGAGTGAAAGAGGTTCTTAAGCCTTTAGATACTTCTTTTTGAGCAACTCCAAGCAAGTCGACATTGCACCAGCTTTGTTTTACCTTTCTGCAATTAATTTTCAATACATTTTTTTGCAGATATTATAACAAAAAATAAAAATTTCTATAAAAAAAAGTTTCAAAAACATCGCGAAAGGCCAAAATAAAGTTGTTTTTTTAAACTTCTCATGTCTGGATAGAGCAGCGTCAAAGCGCTATATAGGCTTTAGGTAATGTAATAGAGTTTTCCATTTCTGTTTTAATTCTTTTAATAATTAAAACTAATGCAAATTATATTTCAATGTCTTTCAAGACAAAGTTTCATTTGTTTTAAATTTGTGTCACACAATTCTCAAATGACATGTTACTTCCATAGGAAATCTAAATTTTCCCAGAAAGTGTGTATAGTCGGTTTAAAACCACATAAATTCTACAACATATTCCAATCCGTGGAGCCCGAACCCATTTCCCTGAATTTAAATCAGGGTTAGCAACCGAAACGAATTAGGGTCGATTTTATAGTTCATATTTTAATTCAGTTAGCTCCATACTATCAAAAATGAAGCCGATTTGAATGGATGAAGAGTATTTAAGTGCTGTATATTCTTAAATATATATAAACTTTGCCACTATAAAGTTAATGTAGATTGAAAAATCGTCCATTATTTGTTTCGCTTGCCATCCATGATTTAAATTTTCATTCGCATTGGTTTCATTACTAATAAACAAATAACCTTAAGTTAACACAAAATGAATGTTAAAAATTCAAATTTATATGAAATTTGACATCTGTAGCTGAACTCTGAGAGAATTGTCTACATGATATTTATGACTTTTTTCATTGATTCAATGAAGATTCGCTGGAAGTCGTCCATTGAAAACTCTTATTATATTGATGCAGTTTTACATAAAACTTTAAGAAAATTTTTATTTTATTTAATAAAAATTTCATACATCCAAAAAATTTTATTAGAAAGAGCTTCATAATAAAATTAAAAAGCTTTTTCATACAATTTAAGAAATTTTTCATTAATTTAGTAACAATTTTCATTAAACCTCGACCAATAAAATTCAAACTTTGAGTTATTTTGTTTATTTTTAATGTCCCTTCAAAACCGAAAAAGACTGAGAATTTAACAATTCTTTACGATATCCTTTAGCAAATATGTTTGCTGATTTTTGCAGAGTAAATTGGTATTTTCAATTGACTAATGACACGATGGCTCAATGGAAAAATGCTTTAGTTCGTTTTTTTTATTTCTTCAGAGGAGAAGGAAGAATCTTAATAAAATTTTAACTTCATTTTTATTTTATTGTTGGCAGTATTGATTAAAAATTGCATTAAAAAATTGTGTCTAAAATTTTTAAAATTTTATTCTAAAGAAATAAAAAATCTACATTAAGTTATCGATATCTAAGTTTGGTCAGGTTTGCTGTTCTTAACTTACTCAGTTTAAGTATTCCCCCCTCCCCCCGTCAATTTTTAACTAATTTTTAGTAGCTTCAGCAAAATGTTTAGAGATCTTTTCTATTAAATAGTACAGGATCTCTAAATTTAATTTCAATTTAAAAAATTTCAGATTCCGAAATGTTTCAACCAATATTAAATTCTTTTTTAAATACATCGAGTTTATATGCCACGTTGATATTTAACAAAAACCAGCATCTCTTTGTGATTTTATTAATAAAAAATTAAGGAAATACATTAATTTTGCATTATACGATTAATCGATTAATCGCCAATTTTCTCGATTAACCGACCCGAACAACCGGTTAATCAATTTTAGCGATTTTTCGAATAATGCATTAACCGCCTATGTCGAATAATTAGAAACAGTACCCAGTCAGAAATCGCCAGTGGTACAAAAAATCAAGCACTGGCATACCACTGGGTAACCACGGTATTAAAAATAAATGACTGGCAGAACACTCATTTGGGACGGTTTGCCAGCGTTTGCGAAAAGCGTTTTACCAGTATTTGTTTTACAAAAATTTCGGTGGTTTATAAAAAAAAACACTGGCAAAGAATTGGCTTAGAGTGATATGCCAAGGTTTGCAACCAGTGGTTATCCAGTGCTACCTAGTCAATGCTACCAGGCGTACAAAATCAATTCACTGGAAAACCAATGATTTTATAAAAATGCTGACGCTTCGTTAAAAATGTTTGTAGTCGGAAGGTTCCGAGTTCAAATCCGGTTGCAAGTAAAAAATTTTTTTTTCATTTTTTTTAATTTAAAATTTTTTTTGTTTTATAAAATCAATTTTCTTGTTTGTGGGAAAGCTCCTTCAAGATCAACTTTTTTTTTGCCCTCCCAACACTGGCATACTAGTTACAAAAAATTGTTTGCAGTACTAGCATTTTAGCACAGCCAGTAGTTGTCCAGCTATTATCACTCATGTGTTTAGCCATTAAATATTATATGTCTCGTTAGCTCAGTGGGTAGAGCAATCGTCTGCCAATCTGACGGCCTGGGTTCAAATCACGGCAGGACCAAAAAAAGTACATATGAACATTTTTTTAATTTTATTTTGGAAAATATATTTCCAGACCACCTATTTATTGGGTTTGAAAGCGTTTTGCCAACGTTTAAAAATTTTGTTCCTCCAGTGCTTTTCCGGCGCTTTTTGAACAGCCGGTCCTTTTGTCTAATGATGTTATCATTTTGGGAATGGGAAAGCACTTTTTGCCAGTACTTGTACCACCTGTTAAAGTGCTTTGCCACCGCTTTCCCGTTTGTATTTTTCTGACTGGGTAGTCTTAATACTTCCCCGCATTGGTCTGTGTAAAAAAGTCGGCATTTTAAGTTATCAGAAGCACTTAAATTACTTACTAAATCTTTAAGTTTGTAATTATCATCTAAATTAACCCTTTAGTGCATAGTGTCTCTTTAAAGTGGCGGACTTTTTGGAATAGATGGATTTGAAAACCGTTTTTGGTTTACAAACAAAAAAATAAAAAAACATTAGTTCCTTCCGCTTTCATTTTACTTAAAGATTTGTAGTTCTTTTTTTTTATTGTATGGTGCGCCCTTTATAATTTATGAAAAACCACAATATGGCCCTCGCGGACAAATCCGTGCCCACCCTTGCTATATATCAGGTGTGGGCACGTAAATGGCTTGAAGGGCCAAATTTGGGATTTCACAAACATACAGTGGGCCGCACCAAATAACATGTTACTCAACAGAAATGAATTTTTGGTACAGCTCACTGCTAAAACCTTTTTTTGAGTATTTTGGTTTCCTAATCCCGGATCTAAGGTCAAAAAAGTCCATTGAATAGACTTCGAGCTGTTGGGTTCCTCTTTTTATCCCCTCACCTAAGCAAATACTCTATGAGTCAATATTGCGGAGAAGTACATCAAAATCTTTTATATGTTTATGAATTTTTATATTTTTGATGCAAATACATTTAAAAATATAGGCACAGCCTCAATAAATGTTTTTAAAATATTTTCCTCTCCTTAAAGCCAATCTGAAGTCAAAAACCTTTGTCGAATTAATCTTCAAAAATATAGTTTGCGTTATTTCAAAAAATTTGGTTTAAGGTTTTCAGCAGTTTTTCAAATATTTGCAAATTTATTTAATTGATTTTCCCTTGTTCTATTTATTGAAATGTGTAAAAAGTCGATATTTGTTGATCGTTGTAATTTTTTGAGGCTCCATTGGATGTTTATTTTGTTATCGCTGTTTTTTATATTATTTTATGTATATTTTTAAATTTTTACTTTATTTTTTTGTTTTGAATTTAATTAAATTTTTTTTAAATTTAAAAAATTTTTTTGATTGTTTTAAAATTAATGAAGGGCCGCACGAAATTGGTTGACGGGCCGCATGCGGCCCGTGGGGCCGCATTTGCCCATGTATGCTATATATATTACCCACAAATATCTTTCCAGCAGGGCGAATTTTTTCAGTGTGTAAGCTAATTTTGATTATTTTTCTAGAAAACAGGGTTGGCAAGCAACACCGCTAAAATGCCGTTATCGATTCAAAACCATTTGAACTGAATACCGTTACCCCTAAAATACCGTTACTGAAATACATGAGATTGCGTTATACTTAAAATACCATTACCGTTATTTTAATTCACTGCTCTTGGTCATTTCACGTGGTTATTGAGTATTTCACATAAATTAAGTCAATTAATTCCTTTTGTTTTTACTTTAGTTTGGTTTTGGTGCAAAAAAAAAGCAGTATGCACCGAAATAACTGACTACCGGTACCCTTAAAGTACCGTTGCCGACATAACCTAAATATCGTTATCTTTAAAATAGCGTTACGGAAATAACTAAATTACCGTTATCCTTAAAATACCGATACCGAAATAAATAAAATAGCGTTACCCTTAAAATACCGTTACCGAAATAACCTAAAATATCGTTACTCTAACGATAACCGCATTACTTTCGGTTACCATCCATGCTAGAAAATAATTTAAGTTTTTTATGTTAGCATTATCCAAGGGAGACAAAAATTTATATCTGAATATTTATAGATCTTAGGCCCGTTAACTTATCGCAATTTATGCCCTGTTTAAGACCTCTACTAGCCTAAACCACTGGTAAAAATATTTTTTGAATAACTTATCTAAATTTTAACCAAGCATTTCTTCTAACCAATGCTAAAATTTAATCATAGAAATTTCTGCGGTTAAGAAACTCAACCAAGGCTATTTCAGAACAATTCACCCTACATAAGATATTTTAATAAATTAAACTAGTATGATTATTAAAAAAATTTAAAGCGCAGCTTTAACCAAACTTTGACTAAGAATCGTTTATGATACATACAGTTGCGAGCATAAAAAATGCAACGCTACGCCAAATCATCTAAGTATGCTTTTATTTCTTCTAATGGTTTTTTATTTGCGCTTATCTTTTGGTAAAATAATCGTTGATGTGTATTTTCATATTTTAAGTCGTTTGATTCGCATTTATTTATGTGAATTAGTTTTTACGAACTTTTTTATGAAACTAGTGCCCATTTTGTGCGAGCAAAAAAAATGCAACTTTTATGTATTTTATATTTAATCGATTTTATTTGTTCAAAAATTTAGCATATTAATTAGATTTTTATTATTAAGTGGAATAGCCATTATTTTTAATAACTCCTTTCATTCGTGAAGGCATAGAATCCATGAGCGCAACCAATTTTGGGAAGGTATGCCTTGCTATAACTATTTGGCAACAATTTCGAAATCCCTTAAATTTGAACGCTTTTTCTTTCGTATTTCGATGTATATAAGCTCCCATAGATTCTCTATGGGGTTTAAATCGGGTGACTGTGCTGGCCACTGTAAAACTTCCACACCGTTGTTACTTAGAAATTGCCTAGCTAAGCGAACGGTGTGCTTATGGTCATTATCGTATTGGAATATGCTTCCAGCAGCCATTTTTTCCTGCATGTGAGGAAGCATGTGCTCTTGTAGTAACCCTCGGTGTTTATTCTGTCCTCAATTTTGACTTCTGGTCCAAAACCATCACGGGAGAATGCACCTCAAAATAAAAATTTAAACAAGTGTGTTATATTTAACACAACGATTTCATACCCCACAGCATAAGGGATCCTCCGCCGTGTTTAACGTGTTGTTTCTAGTATCTAGGAGATTATCGTTTATTTGATGGTCTGCGGATGAACTTCAATGCATCGGATCCAAATAAATTTGATTTTGTTTCGTCACTAAATAAAACCTTTGCCCCAGTGCATATTATGCTTTCCAAAATCGAGACGCTTCTTTGTATTCACTTTACTTATGAAGGGTCTCTTTTCTGGAAGTCTTGCTAACAAGTTTGCTTCCTTTAAGCGTCTCTATGCGGTATTAACTCCGACGGTTGCGCCTAAATGTTCTGAAGCATACTGCATAGCATCTACGGGGGGGTCTTATTAGGGTCACTTTATCAATAGAGATCATATTTCTATCCTGCCTTTTAATTGTTTTCGGGGTCTTCCACTTCCTATTTTCCTATGAATATAACCGCGAGCCTAATGCCGAGTTGCAATTCGTGACACAGTGGACTTGTTTCCTTGAAACATAGTTCCGATTTCAAGTAAAGGTTTGCCTTCCCTAAGCGTTGTAATAATAGCAGCACGGCTATCACTTGATAGTTGTATTTGGTAAAGAATTAACAATTTAGTTAATTTTGGTTAATTCAGTCCAAATTTCCTGAATAAATACAATTTTTATACTTACCTGATACATATTATTCTTTCGTTGCATTTTTTTTGCTCGCACAAAATAGGCACTAGTTTCAAAAAAAAGTTCGTAAAAACTAATTCACATAAATAAATGCAAATCAAACGACTTAAAATATGAAAATACACATCAACGAATATATTAACAAAAGATAAGCGCAAATAAAAAACCATTAGAAGAAATAAAAGCATACTTAGATGATTTAGCGTAGCGTTGCATTTTTTATGCTCGCAACTGTATAAGTATTGCATCAGTACTTAAAATCGTGCACAAATTTCTGCTACTTAGGATTTACTTTTAGTATTTTACTTGCTGATTCCAAATCTCTATTCCGAATTCGTCTCTCACCTATCAAATTTGCAAAAATCGTGATTAAAAACGCGGAAAATAACTTTTCATAACTCTTAAGCTCCGTAAGTTGTTTCGATTTTACTTGAAAAAACTCTTTTTTTTTATAAAAAAATCTTTTTCACGATAATGAGTTTCATGTAAAAATTGTATAGACTTTGTTTTCACGCAAATTTAATATACAATACTATTATTTTCGTTGTCAAAAAGTGACATATTTTGTTTATTGTGATTATGGCTGTCTAATAAAATAAAAAATTTGTTAATTTTTAGAATTTAAATTAGCTTTTGAGGCCTTTAAATCCGAGTGAAATTTTTTCATGTGAAAAACACTTGAGAATCAAGTTAATTTTTTTTTTTTAATTTCAGATTTTTTCATTTGTGAAATAATTCGGTATACATATTTGGAAAGAACTCTCGGAATTTTTTTTTCTTGAAAATGAAGTAGTAGTGCCCGCTTATGAATTCCTCGTTTTTCCTGCAAAATGAGTTCCCCACTTAAAAGATTTCTTTAGGCTAAGGGGTTAATTTTGTAAAACACCTCGGTGAAGTGTTGCGTTATTTCTATAGAAATTGTTTTTGTTACAAAAACAATTTACATTGAAAGTTCCCTTCACTTCACCCCAAGTGTTTTACGAAATTAGGTAATAAGTTAACTTATGTAGTTATGTAAGAAGGAAATTTGTCGCTTAAACGCGCTAATAAAAGTATACATTTTTTGGTTAAAAAAATCCATCTATAAAATAAAATTTTTTTAAACATTTTCTTGTTAAACAAAGAAAATGTTTAAGTGTTATTTTTGTCAAGATCAAATATGACAAATTCCGAATAAAATTTACAATTTGTTTTACAACAAATAGAGAGAAAACTTATGAAAAAAGATTTCCTAGAACCAATGTTTGACAATTAATGCAAAGCTTGAATGTTAAGCTGCCTACACACAAAGGAACATTCGTCGGAACATGTGTTTCATATTTGTTTACATTTTTTAATACAACGATGCCCCACACAACAAAACCTCAAACAAAACATCAGTTATGTTTGTTTGTCGAACTTATCACATCAAATATGCGCGGAAGAAAATCAAATTTACTTGATTTGTTAATTGTTAATTCTTCATATGCTGCTGCTTTTTCAGTTTTATGTCCCATAATTCTCGCAAATTTTTATATTCATTTATAAAATTATTCATTTATAAAATTAATCCAGTTTTAATTATTTGTAATTGTCGCCACTTTCGTCTCTTATTTTCTTTACTGCGCAAATTACAAAAGCACCTCACAGCACTACTGCTCTCAATGAACTACTGTTTCCAATTATTCGACATAGGCGGTTAACCGGTTATTGCATTATTCGAAAAATCACTAAAATTGATTAACCGGTTATTCGGGTCGGTTATTCGAGAAAATTGGCGATTAATCGATTAATCGTTTAAAGCTAAATTAATGTATTTCCTTAACTTTTTATTAACAAAGACACTAATAGCTTCCTGTTTTTGTTAAATATCAACATGACATATAAACACGATGTATTTAAAAAAAATTTAAATTAAAAAGCACATCTACACGAGACAAATGCTGGAGATAAAACAAAAATCACCTCTAATTAGCTCTATTTTGAATGAGTTTAGCTATTTTGTAGTGTTTTTTGCTCCATCTCTAGCAGTTTTCTCCCGCGTGTAAATATACCTTAAGGTTGAAAGTTTCGGAATCTGAGATTATCTAAATTGAAACATTTCTTATACTAATAGAAAAATTTATTTAAAAATATAGCTGAAGCTATCAAAAATTAGTTTAAAAAAAACTGCTGAAACTAGGAGATTTTTTTCATAAAAATTCGTAAGTTAAAAGCAGCATAACATAGGGGTTACACGATCAATTTTTTCCTTTCAAGTTTTAATACACTCACACTTTTTTACTAACACACTCACATTTTAAAAATTGAACAGCAACTTGATATCAATTTTTGCTTTCAAGTTTTGAGAAAACTTGACGGTCAAGTTTTAAATAGCTGATCAAATTTCTTGTAAATTTGTTTTTCTTTTTACAAATATTGTGCCGCAATAAAACACGATTGATAAAATACGGAATGTGAATATTTCGGTATATCGACGAAATGATTTAAAAATAAAAATAAATAAAAAACTAATTTCTGCTGACATGAAAATGTCTGTGGAAGATGTGAAGAAAAAAATAAAGTCTTTTCGAACAGCCTACAGTGCGGAAACAGCCCACATAGGCGAGCAATTTTAGTTCTTTCCTTGACGACGGCATCTTGAAAGCAAAATTGACTATCAAGTTGCATGCAGCCTACGTCACAGCTTCAAGTTCAACTGAATTTGACAAGCAGTATGTGTTATCAACTTGAAATCAAAATCTTGATAATGTAACCTCACTGTAACCTAAAGGTAGATTTTCTATTTCTTTACGATTTTTTTTTTAAGGGGTTACATGATATTCGCGGCAGAGAAAACAGACATTTTTTTACAAACTCATAACTCAGTCAAAACAAACATTTTTCCAAAATGCAATATTATTATTATTCGATTGGTTATTCATACGATAACCAATTTTGTTAAGATTTAAAAAAGTATTTTTTTTTCCAGATCGGACAATTTTTGCGACTTCTCTACCGCCAGTTTGGAGCTCTATAAAACCATGTTGGAGTGAAAAATATATTTTTTTGAATTTTTTCTTGTAATTTGTTCAATTCTCTACAATAATAAATTTTGGAAAAATGTTTGTTTTTGACTGAGTTATGAATTTTTAAAAAAAGGTCTGTTTTCTCTGCCGCGAATGTCATGTAACCCCTTAATCTGTAAAACTTTGGATACAAAATTTCTTTAAATGCAAATTTAATCAATACTACAATAAATATAATATTGCATTTAAAAAAAATTATTATCCAAAGTTCTTCCTCCTCCTCTGAAGAAATAAAAAAAGGATTTAGTTCCATTTGAGTAAAATATTAATTAATTGAAAATATCAATTTACTCTACAAAAATTTGCAAAAACATTTTCTGAATAATAGAGTTAGTAGACTAAAAAATATCATAAACAATTGTTAAATTTCTCAGTCTTTTTTCCGTTTTTAAGGGACATTGACAATAAACAATTATCCAAAGTTTGAGCTAACATACGCACAGGGATCTTTATTATTCCAGTTTTAATGAAAATTTCCACTAAACTAATGAAGTTTTCTTAACAAAATGAATGGAATAAAAAAAATGAAAAAAATGAATGGAAAGCTTCATAAAAATTTTCAATGTACGAACTTTAGCGAAACTTCATTGAATCAATGTAAAAATTCATAGATAGAATGTATGTGTACAGTTACAAATGTCAAATTCCATTTAAATTTGATTTTTTTAGCTTTAATTTTGTGTTAACTTTAGGTTATTTCGTTATTATTAATGTCACAAATGCGAATAAAAATTTAATTTCAGTGAAACGGTTACGGGTTCCCTTGTATTCTACACCCTTTTCAGTTTTATTTCAGAAAATTCCAAATATATTTTATAATTGTTTAAAAATGTTTTAAAATTCTTCAAAAATGTTTTCAACTTGTCAAAAAATGTTTTAAAATTGTCCAAATATATTTTAAAATTGCCTAAAAAGGTTTCAAAATTATCCAAAAATGTTTTAAATTTTTCCAAAAATGTTTTAAATTTTCAACATTGTCCAAACACTGTTTAAAATTGTATAAAAACGTTTCAAAATTCATTTCAAAATTGTCCCCTGAAAAACCGACAAGCAGCAATTTCAGATATAAATATCCAATTAGCATCGATAATCTAATTAAACACAAAAGAGAAATTCGCAGGCAATGGCAAATACATAGATCACCTACTCTAAAGAAACAACTTGCATCATGCAGCAGACAATTACGTGCCGCTTTAAAAGACTTCCGTGAATCTTCTCTCAAAGACTATCTATCGAATCTTGACCCAACCGATAGAACAAATCATAGCCTTTGGCGAGCTACAAAGCAATTTAAATGCCCTACAACACTAGAGTCACCAATTCGACTTCCCAATGGCGATTGGGCTAGGAATAACCTGGAAAAAGCTAACGCCTTCGCAAAGCACTTGGAACAAGTATTCACACCAAACGTCTTTCCAAACATAAATTGCGATCTGCAAACATTTTGTAGTACTCCTATAAATCCAATTAAATTCAGACTCCCAGAAGTGATGAATATTATTGGAGAGCTTGACGTAAAAAAGTCTCCAGGACACGATAAAATATCGGGAAAATGATTAAAGAACTTCCCGAATGTGCAGTTAGAACACTGATGTTTATATTTAACGCCATAAATAGATTAGGGCACTTTCCCCTAAACTGGAAACAGTCACAAATAATTATGATCCCGAAACCCGGCAAAAACATTACGCAAACATGATCATATAGACCAATCAGCCTGCTGTCAATATTATCAAAAGTGTATGAAAAACTACTCCTTAATGTTATTATACCTTATACTAACGATCATGGTATTATACCTCAGCATCAGTTCGGTTTTCGAAAAAGCCATAGTACAATAGAACAAGTGCATAGAATTGTCAACATTATAAGGGAAACATTTGAATCAAAACTTTACTGTTCAGCTCTATTTATCGATATCTCTCAAGCGTTCGATAAAGTTTGGCACAAAGGACTTATTTGGAAAATTATCCACACTTTACCACAAAATACTCACAAGATTCTCGAAAATCACTTGTCGAATCGCTCTTTTGTAATCAAGGTGAAAGAAAACTTCTCAAGTACGCGATTAATAAGTACAGGCGTTCCACAGGGTAGTATATTGGGTCCCTTTCTATACCTATTGTACACTGCAGACATGCCCACCCATAGTCTAACGAAAACGTTCACATTTGCTGATGATACAGTGATTATCAGCACACACTCTAGTCCCACAACTTCATCTAATCATCTTCAAGCCCACATATCTGAACTAGAAAAATGGCTCGAAAACTGGAAAATAAAGATTAATCCATTTAAGTGTGCTCATGTAACCTTTACTCTACGAAAGGAAAATTGCAGCCCCATCAAAATTAACAACGTATTAGTACCTCAACAAAATCACGTAAAATACTTAGGAATTCACCTTGATCGTCGACTAACTTGGAGTAAACATATCGAATCCAAATTAATTCAAATAAAATTGAAGACATCTCAATTGATGTGGCTTATAAGAATATCCACTCTTAGTCTAGAATACAAAGTTCTCATTTACAACGTAGTAATTAAATCAATTTGGTCCTACGGTATCCAACTGTGGGGAACAGCTTCTGCTTCAAATATCGAAAAACTCCAGAGAAGACAATCTAAGATTCTAAGAATTATAACTGGTGCCCCTTGGTATTTCAAAAATTCAAACCTTCACAAGGATCTCAACATCCCCACTGTTCTCGAAGAGGCAAGAAAAAGCAGTTTAAAATACGTAAACAAACTTATTGAGCATCCAAATCCCCTAGCCCGCAGCATACTTTCTAGCGATGGTCATATGCGTCTGAAGAGAAAAGACACGCTAGACCTGGCATTGGAATGATGTATAACAAAATCTAAAATCATTTAGTTGGAAACTGGCATTGGTCTGGTACAGTTAGTATAAGGTAGTATTTAAGATTTGAAAACTTATTGTTATTTTCTTTAAGAGAAAGATTCAATAAATACAAATATATTAAAAAAAAAAAAAAAATTGTCCAAAATGCATTTTAAAATTTTCAAAATGTATTTCAAAATTATATAAATATATTTTAAAATATGTATTACAAATATATTTTAAAATATTTTATTTGTATTTAAGAAATTTCTATTTGTATTTGGAAATTGTCCAAATACATTTCAAAATTATTCATTTGTATTTAAAAATTTTAAATCTGTATTTCAAAATTGTCAAAATGTATTTCAAATGATTCCATTTGTATTTCAAAATTCACTAAATGTATTTCAGAAATTTCCAAATGAATTTAAAAAGACTCTATTTGTATTCCAAAATTTTCCAAATGTATTTAATAAAATTCTAATTGCATTTCAAATTTTTCGAAATCTATTTCAGAAATTTCTATTTTTATTTTAAAAGCATATTTACTAACGTACATGTCTCACAATTTGTTACGGATTTTGTTTTCCCCCTTACAATTTTGACGATCTTCTTGCAAATGGATTTGACGATTGTGTTTTAAAAATCGTTATAGGTATTGACGATTTAAGGGAAGGTGTAGACGATCGGTTGCACCAAAAGGTCTGGCAACACTGATCTTGAGTGTAGTGATAGGGAAAAAAAACAAGAATGGATGAAGCAGAAGTTAGTGTGAGGTTGAAAGAAAATGTTAAGGTATAATTAGTTTGTACGTAACGTGCCGTGACGAATCAGCTGATTTGTTTTTGTTCTATGAAAAAGCATTTGAGTCGTTAGTTTGTCTGTAATGTAACGTGCCGTGCCGGATGAACCTGTTGAAAACAGAATTTTTGTTATCCGTTAAGTGACAGTGAGTTGACAGCTGCTGTTTTGACATCTGCGACGAATGGCTTAAACCGGCTAAGCCGAGCCGCCGTCTAATTTTTGTTACCGCCGCCGTCGAAAATTTTTTTTACACGATAAAAGTCTAAAAATAGTATATATTTTGTTTTAATTTTCTTTTTTTACCGTTAAGCCGATGTTTTGTATGTGTCAACTTAAAGTTGGCTAGCCGATCAGCTTTTGGCTCACAGCCAGCTTTAAGCCGTCGCTGCAATTTTTTTATTTAGCCACCGCAACCGATTAATCTGGTTAGCGCAGATCTCTGCTAAGAAAAACAACATTAAACAGCTGATACGTTGTTACGGAAAAGACTAACTACACAAAAGAGCCATCCGGCACGGCACATTACAGAACCGTCACGAAACGCAAAGACTAATGGAGCCTTTAGTTGGTTGGATGAGATCAGTTTGGTTAGACGTTGTCTTTCGTCAGCGGAACATTTTTTAACACGTAATAAAGAACATCCGTTTTATGTTTTTTTTCTCATATAAAGACTTCAATGACCTACATAAATTTGAGAACGATAATTAAAATGTGAAATAAACGGTGAAAATTTGTTTAAAAGAATAACATTTGTAAATAAATACAAAACTTAACTGAAGTAAAAATATAAAATAATTGACCACGTCTTTTTTTTCAAATATACATATAAATCAAGAAAGTTTGGATACTCCATCTGCTTTACTAATTGGCTCATTTAAAAAAAAAAAAGAAATACCTTAAAGCGTGTATAAAACTTGAATATCGTTCTTGGATAAGTTTTTTTGTTGTAAAAAAGAAATACATATATACCGATATGTACATCCAACACTAATATTGTAATTAAGCTTAAGCAACAAAAATAAATTAATTGCCCAAGAGTTGTCTAATAAAGTGGAAAGAAAAAATTAACAAAATTAAAGTGAATAACAGAAATTTAGACAAAAAACACAAAAAATTCTGAAAACAAACAAAAAAGAAAAAATTAAGCCACCTATGTTTTTCGTGCAAAAATCACGTTGTGGTTAAACATTTCATTCATCGTTGGTTTTTTATAAATACAGTTTTAAACAACAACAACTATCAAACAAAAACCGTCTTATATGAAAACAGTTTGACATTGTCTTCTCCTTGAAGGACAGAGAAAAAGAAAAAAGTGTAGTTAACATTGACTTCTCCTTGAAGTACAAAAAATTTTTACTATACAAACATTTGTGAAAACCAACGGTAACAAAGACTTAACAAGTATGAAAAAACATAAACTACATAAATCAACAACAACAGCAGTTTTTGCGGCATAGCAGCAAAAACGTCATCACCAAAACAGATAAGAAAAAAAATTAAACTTTATAATTGTCATTATTATCAAAACTAGAATTATAATTGGTATTATAATTAATATTATTATTATTAATATTATTATTATTAATATTATAATTATTATTAAATATACTTATACTTACCATTCATATTATAACTTAATCTTTTTCTTATACTTACCATTCATATTATAACTTAATCTTTTTCTTATACTTACCCTTAACTTATCTTTAATACTTACCTCTATACTTATTTTTCATACTTACCTTACAATTAAATCAAAATGTTTTCATATACAACGGCTACTTTTAAAATAAAACATTAAATTAAAATTAAAATGAGCCAATAATCTTTTTAATTGGGAGGATGTTAGGGAAAACCAGGTAAGTAGGGAAAATGGTCATATTTAGGGACAGTTAAATAGTAGGGTACCCATGCTGTCAATGGCGTAAGGGTGGTTCAAATGTACCCCGGTATGACACAACATCTAATCATACCACACCGTTAGCTGCCAATGCAGTTCATTCGGGTAAACATTTTTGAAAGAACAAATAAATTTTACTTTTTTTATATTAATTTTTTTATCTAAACTCTTGGTTTTATTGTGGCATGGAGAGTTTAGGAATATGTCAATACGCCATGAGCACGGGTCAAGGAACTTACCAACCTGACAGAGCTAGCCAGGGTTTCGTTTTTATTTTACCATGCCAGACTTGACATAAACTCATACCGCAAAATATTATATTAGAATTTGAATAATTTGTAGAAAAATCTACTCAAGCATTAGCGGGCGTATTACAAATTCCTATAAAATTTTCATTACGAAAGAGAAAACAGCATGTTTGTAAAAATGATTTTAAAATAAAAATATAAATTTCTGAAATATATTTGGAAAAATTTGAAATGCAATTAGAATTTTATTAAATATATTTGGAAAATTTTGGAATACAAATAGAGTCTTTTGAAATACATTTGGAGAATTTTGAAATACTAATGGAATTATTTTAAATGCAATTTTACAATTTTGAAATACAGATTACAAATTTTTAAATACAAGTGAATAATTTTGAAATGTATTTGGACAAATTTAAAATACAAACAGAATTTTCTTACATACAAATAAAATATATTTGTGTTTATGTTTCATGTAATTTTTTAGCCAAAGTTAAGAAAATTATGAAGTTTTGAGAAAAAAATTAGGGATAAATTCCATATTAAAATTGTAACCGGTTAATCGGCCTGTTTTAACCGATTATTCGGATCGAATAATTATTTGAGTTTTGAATTATTTGTTTCGACATTAACCGATATAGAGGCGATTAATCGAGGAAACGGTTAATCGATTAACCGAATTGGAAACACTACAATGAACTGACACCGCAAAAACAATAAACATCGATACACACGATGAAACATTGAGTTTGGAAACACAAAATATCAAAAAATTTTGATATTTGAGCACAAAAGTTTTAACACGAATTTCAATACGAAACATTGATACAGACGACGGAACATTCGTCAGCACATGCCCATGTTCTAACGAATATTCCTTCGTGTGTAGGCAGCTTTAAATACAACATACAAATATTTGCTTTGCTACTAAAGAACTTCGTTTGAAGCAACAACTATAACATGGAGAAAAATAATAGCTTTGTTAGAAACATTTAATTTTCGTTGTAACTTTCGCTCTATGTTTGTACTATAATAACTTTAAAACATGAATGGTAACCGAAACGATGTGGTTATCGATAAGGGTAACGCTATTTCAGATTATTTCGGTAACGGTATTTTAAGGGTAACGCTATTTCATTTATTTCGGTATCGGTATTTTAAGGATAACGGTTTTTTAGTTATTTCGGTAACGGTATTTTAAGGATAACGGTTTTTTGATTATTTCGGTAACGGTATTTTAAGGTTAGCGATATTTCAGTAATTTCGGTAACGGTATTTTAAGAATAACGGTAGTCGCTTATTCCGATTCATCCTGCAATATTTTTACAAAAAACAAACGAGATGAAAAACAGAACCAATTTACCAACTTAAGGTACGAAAAATACTCAATAACCATGTGCAATTACTAAAAGTAGAAAATTAAAAATAACGGTAACGGTATTTTAGGGGTAACGGTATTTCATTTATTTCGGTAACGGTATTTCATTTATTTCGGTAACGGTATTTTAAGGGTATCGATATTTCATTTATTTCGGTATCGGTATTTTAAGGATAACGGTATTTCAGTTAATTTGGTAACGGTATTTTAAGGATAACGGTATTTCAGTTATTTCGGTAACGGTATTTTAGGGGTAACGGTAGTCAGTTGAAAGGGGTTTGAATCGATAACGATATTTTAGCGGTATTGCCAACCAACCCTGCTTTAAAATACACAAATTTTTTACAATGTATAGAAAGCTACAATCACAACATAGCCAAATGCCACTTTTTCGCTACATTTTTCAAATGGTCCTGTATATTAAATTAATGCGAAAAAAATTCCACCGCAATTTCGCAAAAATCCCACGCAATTGAAAAATATAGTTTCTTCGCCAAAAAACGAAAAAAATACCAGCCGTTATAAAAAAATAACTACACCGAAAATATTTCTCGGTTACTGGCTACTAAATTTCCAACTGAGTCTCAGGTGAAATACCCCTTACTGAGCTTCAGTTGATTGATTAAGTTGAAGTTAACTAATAATTTTTAAAATTTAATTAAACTGCGCCTTTAGTTAAAATGAATCAAAATTGTAAATTAGTAGCTAACAACCGTTTCGACATTTTAAAATAACATGTCAATAAATAAAACCAAATTCACTTTTCTAATACTTTTTTTTATAAAAATTTTTAGATAAAATAAAAATAACACATTATTATCCCATTAATGAATGTATTCCAGTTCCATTTTCGGGTTTCCTCTCTTGTCAGCATACAGATTTTACATATATGTATATCATATGCCTGAAGCGTTTATTACATCTTTGACCAATAAATTACCTACAATCAATTAAAAGAATTGAATTTAATTAAAATTAATTTAATTTCCACGAAAAAAACAAAAACTTACCACATATATTAGAATTTGTTATTGTTTTTCCTTTAAGTGCGGCTTTTGTTTTCAATAGTTTCTGTAAATTTATTCAAATTTATTGACAATGAAAGAATTTGAGATCTACAAGCTGACTCAAAAAACTTATTTATGAATTAAACATTAGTTGCTCAGTTATTTGTATTTATTTTAAATCAAGTGAGGATTTCCTTAACTGAGCAACTGAGGAATATTTTCGGTGTAGTAAAAATTATTGAGTTAATTTCTCATTACGTTATTTACTTGGGGGTTTGTATAGATTAGTGTTTCCAATTCGGTTAATCGATTAACCGATTCCTCGATTAATCGCCTCTGTTTCGGTTAATGTCGAAACAAATAATTTAAAACTCAAATAATTATTCGACCCGAATAATCGGTTAAAATATGTCGATTAACCAGTTACATTTTTAATATTGAATTTTCCCTTTATTTCCCAAAATTTCATGATTTTCATAACTTTGGCTAAAAAATTGTGAGAAACGCTTGGAAAAAACAAATACTAACTAAAATACGATCAAATTCTTTTAATATCTACTGAAAGAGGTCTTTAAACTTTTAGATACCATATTTTGAGCAACTCCACATAAGTGGACAATGCTCCAGCGAGACACGTGATGAGTTTTCAAGAGACTCCTAAAACGGAATAATAAAATTTTTTGGAATTTTTTTAACATCGCGAAAGGCCAAAATAAAGGTCTTTTTAAACTTATCAAAACACACTACGTTTCTGGTTGGAGCAGGCTCTAGGAAAGACAAGCTGTGTTTGTGCGGAAAACTATCAACATTGGCTTATGTCATTCCCACATTATGTTGACATCAGCCGACGTTTAGCGTTAACCTCTAAACGTTACTAATGCCAAATTTGTACGGGAATGACATAAGCCAACGTTGATAGTTTGCCGCACAAACACAGCTACAATAGAAAATTTCTGATTTCGGTTTTAATTCTTTTAAAAAGTAAAACTAATTTTTAAAAGTGAGAGCAGTTTTTCAGCCTCTGGTTCGATGTTTTTTATTTATATTCTGGTTATGAATTTTTACTTTGAATTGGTCCATTAAAACTTTTCATTGAATTGATGCAGTTTTATGAAAAATTTCTTATTATTTATTGAAACTTTCATTCAAACTTTCATTGATTTCATTGCAGAGTAAATTGGTATTTTCAAATACGCTAAAAATTTTTATATCGATGGCTCAATCTAAAATAGCTCTTGATAAAATTTGGGAAATAGATTCCGAAACTTTTTAAGCTTCCCAGGAAAATTATTTACAATCGGTTGCCAACCACACCAGTTCTGCCACTTGTTTCACTAGAACCGATGCCATGGAACTGGTTCACGAACCCGTGCCACGGATCTCATATATAAAGTATAACTGATGGAGAATCAGTTCTAGAACTAGTCCCAGATGTTCTACACTCAAAAAAAATCAGTAAAGTCAGCAAAAAATGTTGCTGTGTCAGCAAATTTTTAGTCAGGAGCGTGCTTGCAAAAAATTTGGTAATTTCAGCAAAAAGGTTTGCTGAAAATCAGCGAGCTGATTTTTACCAAAAAATAGTAATCTTTAGCAAAAGTTTTGCTAACAGTTAGTCGATTTCAAATGAAAAAATCCTTGCTAAAATCACTAAACTTTTTGCTAAATATTAGTAGACTGAAAAAAACTCTAAAAACTTGTAGCGAAATTTTACTTTAGTTATTTTATTTGCTGAAAATTTAAATATAGAAATTGTGTAGAGTTGTTTTTCTTTTTTTTTTTCATTTCCGTTGTCTGTACTACATCCAGACAAGCTGCGACATCTACATCTTGTCTATCTGGGTGTAGTCCACGCTATAAATGCGGTTGTCAGCACAATTTTTGTAGCAAAATAAATTAGTAAAACATTAGTTCAAAATTAGTTTAGTGCTAAAAAAATATAACTAAAAATTTAGCAGAAAACGGAATTTCAGCAGAAAAAAAATGCTGAAAACCAGTACACTTGATATACAAGACGTTTTACTAACTTTTGTACTGACTTATTTTTTTGAGTGTAGTATTAGTTCCATAATTTTTCCAGAGCAACCATTTTCACTTTGGGGGCTATAGAAACGGTTGATTTTGGAACTATTTCAGACAAAAATCATCGATGTTAGAATTGATAGTGGAAGGCATTTCAAAGGAAAAGTAGTTATTCTACAACCGATTCTTTGGAACAGAGAATATTCCTGGATTAGAATATGAAACCTTTTTTAAATACATCGAGTTATTTATATGCCACGTTAACATTAAAAAAAAACAGGTAGCTCTTTGTGTTTTTATTGGTAAACAATTAAGGAAATACATTAAGTTTTGCATTAAACGAGTAATCGATTAATCGCCAATTTGCTCGATTAACCGACCCGAATAACCGGTTAATTTTAGTGGTTTTTCGAATAATGCATTAACCGGTTAACCGCCTATGTCGAATAATTGGAAACACTAGTATAGATACAAAAACTTAAACCTGCAGTATAACATTGAGAACCCCATAAAGACAATCTGATGATAGTACTTGGTAGTACTTGAAAATGCATTGTCAACCATTTGTTCTAGGAAAGTTTTTTTTTCAAATTGTGAATTATATTTGGAATTTGGCATATTTGATTTTAAAACCGCACCAAAATAACTCACATTGTAGTAATATTCAGAACAAAAAAAATCTACGATAAAATATACATACACCTGCGGTCTCGCAACATCTTACAACTTCATTATACCCTACACCACTATGTGGTCAGGGTATTATAAGTTTGTGCTGATGTTTGTAACACCAAAAAATATTGGTCGTAGACCCACCTTATAGTATACCGATCGGTTCAGAATTTTTTTTTATTTCGATTTAACGATGTCCGTCTGTCCATCCGTCCGTCCGTCCGTCTGTCTGTCCATGCAATCTTGTGCACACTCTACAGGTCGCAACTATTAAGATATTTTGATGAAATTTGGTACACATACCTACATTGGCCCAATAACGCAGCCTATTGATTTTGGTGAACATCGGTCCATGTTTAGACCTAGTGCCCATATAAGGGTCCTACCAAAATTATACTCTTTATACGCTGCAGGTCGCAAATATTAAGATATTTTAATGAAATTTGGTGCGCTGACTCACATTATAGAAAATTTTGACACAAGCCCCATTTTAACCCATTCGAATTTCGGATCCAAACAATACACCAGACTGGTGTAGGGTATTGTATAGTCGGCATGCCCGACTTTAACCTTTTTACTCGTTTTTCATTTCATTTCGTTTATTAAGTCAATGGAACATACAAAATTTCTTACAGACTAGATTAAGTAAAAATTAAATTAATATATATATATTTACAAAAACAAAAATATTACAATTTATAAATTTAAAATTTCAAAAAGAAACAATTTGAAAGTTTCTTTCGATGTGCAAAATTCAAATACGTGATTTGGATTTACATTGAATGCAATCTCGTTAATAGAATTAATATCATTACACGCTCGCAGTGTTTTTTAAATTTCTCAGCTTGTGTTTGAGTCACATGCAAAAATTTTTAAACATGGATTTTATAAATAAAAATACGGTTTTTAACAAAATTTCATTGATTTCGAAAGTGTTTTTTTCCTTTTTTTATATATGAAATGCATAAAAGGATAATTTTGATTTTCATATATTTATCCCGGTTTTCAAAATATTTTCAATATTAAACAATATAAAAAAAATTGCTGGTTGTTTACTTGAATATTTAATAAAATATTATTATAATCTTAAGTCTAATAAGATGTCGACCCCCCCCCCCCCCCCACGGGATGGCATTTACTCAATCAGTTTTTGCAATTGACTGTTTGAAATCTCATTTTCCCAGACATTTTCCAAAATTCTTTTTGACTCCAGTTTACTCTGTGGCTTATGCTGAGCCACTTTACGTTTCATCACGTGCCATAAATTTTCGATAGGATTTAAATCCGGGGAATTTCCAGGCCAACCCATGTACTCAATACCGAGGTCCTTGAATGTTTTTTGCACCTGTAAAAGAGATTTAAAGGATTATTTCATAATTTTTATCTACAAACATTCGAATATAATGATACCACATATTTATAATCAAAACTTACCGATTTTGCACGGTAACATGGTGCGGAGTCATCCTGAAAGATAGCCTCACTAGAATTCCCGTATTGCTCCTCCACAATAGGCACCACAAGTCCCGTTATAACTTCGCTATATTTTTCTCCGTTCATAATTCCATACACAAACAACAAAGGACTCCGTACATAATAAGAAAAACATCCCCAGATCATTTGACTCAGAGGATGCTTGACCGTTCTAATTACATACGTGTCCTTAAATATTTCTGCTGGGAAACGTCGCACGTACGGAATGTTGTAGGCACAGTGCAAGTTAAACTTGCTTTCATGCGACCATACAACATTTCACCATTGGTCGAGAGTTCAATTGCGGTGCATTTTGGCCCACTACAACCGTTTAGCTCTCATTTTTTGTGTCAGGAGGGGTTTTTTGCTGACTGCCACAAAGTCCGAATTCCCCGAGTCGTCTACGAACCGTTTCCACACTAATGCTAACTTGGTGGACTTTTTCGAGATTTCTTATTTCGACGGCACTTTTAAAACAATTATTCAGGCTCATTCGGTGTATAACGGTATCTGTTCGATCAGATGTCTTTCTCCTAGTTCTTTTCCTGCTGCTGCTCTCTAATCGGTCATCCTGGTTCTTCTTTTTCAGCAAATTTATCATGGTTGGATGACTACAGCTTATCCGTCTTGCAATTTCGCGGCAAAGTATTTCTTCTTCCTCCAATGTTAAAATAATGACAATTTGGTCTCAAGTCAACCGCTTATATTTTGGAATCATTTTTGAGGTATATCTGTTTAATATGCTACTACTAATTTATGATTTTTTTTCACAATATTCCGTATTTATTTTTAGTTTGAAGTTTCTTGCACAGATAAATTAATATAATTCCCTACGGGAAATTTTAACAAACTGTCACCGAATTGGCCCCTTTATATGAAATAGACTGGTCGCTTTTACATGGCGTTGTCATAGGAGGAGGAAATTGAAACCTTGTGACATGTCACAAGACAAATCCTAGGACAGGTTACTGAACTCTCATAAAAAACAAAGTTCAGGGACCTCTCCTAGGATTTGTCTTGTGACATGTCACAAGGGGTCAATTTCCCCCTCCTATGACAACGCCATGTAAAAGTGACCAGTCTATTTCATATAAAGGGGCCAGTTCTGTGACAGTTTATTAAAATTTCCCGTAGGGTTGCGATACAGCAAAAAATACCGTTATAATTTGTATTTAAACAAGTGTTTGTCAATCAAAATTCAGTGGTAAGATGTGCGTGAACGCAACACTGTGGGCCAGTGTCGCCGTTTTTTGGCCAAAAGTAGAATTCAGGTAAAGGGCAAATATGTTTATATATTCAAAATCTAGGATTGTTGAATATTTTGTGAGTGAAACATTGTATCATTGTGGTTACTCGTTGTTAGATGGCGAGAGTTCAAAGTCAAAGTTTTTTTAATTTTGTGACATTTTTTATTTTATAATGATACAATAAAAAAAATCATAAATAAACAATAATTTGTTCCAAAAACAATCTCAAATTTTAAACTAAAACTAGTTCTCAAAAATAAATAGAAACCTGTTAAGTAAACCTTGTGACATGTCACAAGACAAATCCTAGGACAGGTTACTGAACTCTCATAAAAAACAAAGTTCAGGGACCTCTCCTAGGATTTGTCTTGTGACATGTCACAAGGGGTCAATTTCCCCCTCCTATGACAACGCCATGTAAAAGTGACCAGTCTATTTCATATAAAGGGGACAGTTCTGTGACAGTTTATTAAAATTTCCCGTAGGGTTGCGATACAGCAAAAAATACCGTTATAATTTGTATTTAAACAAGTGTTTGTCAATCAAAATTCAGTGGTAAGATGTGCGTGAACGCTACACTGTGGGCCAGTGTCGCCGTTTTTTGGCCAAAAGTAGAATTCAGGTAAAGGAAATCTAGGATTGTTGAATATTTTGTGAGTGAAACATTGTATCATTGTGGTTACTCGTTGTTAGATGGCGACAGTTCAAAGTCAAAGTTTTTTTAATTTTGTGACATTTTTTATTTTATAATGATACAATAAAAAAAATCATAAATAAACAATAATTTGTTCCAAAAACAATCTCAAATTTTAAACTAAAACTAGTTCTCAAAAATAAATAGAAACCTGTTAAGTATTTACGAAAAAAGTAACAAAATTATTAATTTTACCTCAAAAATGTGGGTTTTTTTGAAAATCCTAAATTTTCAAGAAAAAGCTCCAAAATGTTCCAAGAGATATTTGAAAAACTTGAATGCCAATGTGTTCCAAAAGATGTCTTCTTCCTATCATAAACTTTCGAGATTTTGCCCTTTAACTGAAAAAGTACCTTCAGATATCGCTGATTTCCAGCATTCCAGAGTTTTAGTAAAAACTAAAAAATAGCTCTAAAATTACCTTAAATGAAGGTTCTGGTTTTATCACACAGACTAGTCCCCTAAAGTCCAGGTTTGTGGAACATTTGAGTGACAATTCTAAATAAGTACGAAATTAACCCTTAAACACATTTTAATTTTTGACTTATTTCTGGCATTGAAGTGAAATTTTCAACTTTGATGTCTTCAGAGACTTATAGTATTCGCATGGTTTCCTATGCCGATTCACAATAAACATTTTCAAAAGAGGGGAAATTTTAACCTCCCAAAAACATAGGGCCAGACGAAAACTTTTAAAACGCCGATACACTAATATTTTTCTTTGGTCCCTCTGCCAGAATTAGTTGTCATCAGAACCTTTTTTTTTTGTACAGTGTAATTTATTTTCCAATACATAACAATTTTAAATTTATGGCCGCCATTTTGGATCCGCCATGTTGAATTTTTGAAATTTGATTTCAGATTCGTAATTTGAAGTAAATCAGGCGACATAAGAAATTTAATGAAAAAATTGTTTGTCGCCATATTGGATCCGCCATTTTGAATTTCAAAATTTTAATTTCAGATCTTTAATCACCTATATAATTGATTATTTTAAGTCCAATATAATAAAAACTAAAAATTAATGGCCGCCATCTTGGATCCGCCATTTTGAATTTTATATTTTTTATTTCAGATTCGTGATCAGCAACAACCAAACCCCCTTTGTGATATCTTTTAGTCTCATATACTCAATATTCTAGTTTTGGCCAAAATTCGAAGACGCTGGCCCACTGTTGGCAGTTGTAATTAAATTAAAAACTAAAATCATTTTTTACTACAACTTTCTATTTTAGGAAAAGTTTCCCTTCAAAGAAATAAATTAGTCTTTTTTAAGCAGATGGTTCAAATTTTCAATAAAAGAAAAATAATTTCGTTTATTTTTAAGCACTAGTGCAAAATTTTCATAAATGCGTTATTGCGCTTTTAAGCGGGACCTACTGTATATAACATAAGTAAAAATTTTATTCTTATACAAAGTTATATTACGCCTTTTTATAAAATAAAAACGTTTAAAATGAAAATTCTATCACTAGGTCGTAATGGTTTAATAATATACAAAAAAATGTCATCTAAAAGATATTTCTATTACCTCTCTATTGGTTTGCATCATACATGGGAATTTTTCATTACCATTGAATTTTCATTACCATTAGTTCATACTAGGGTTTGGGATTTCCCGGACTTTTTTATTTCCCGGGAAACGGGAATGAAAAAATTTGATTCCCGGGAATCCCGGGAAATATTTTTGAACAAAATTGTTAATGAAAACCACCTATATAAGTAATTTTTGTTGTCACAAAAACACTATTTCAGTACAAATGCAGTCTGTGTAGTGAGAATTCAAAGTAAAAAATATCAGAATGTTGAACATTTGATTTCACATAAATTACTCGCAGCACTGCCAAATGAATTGCATGATTCCAGCAGGCACCTACTACTGGACTGTCGGAAATAAACCGTTTCATCACACTTGGCCCATTAGATATGGTGGCCACAATGTTATTTTCCAAAGACAAATAAAACTCTTCTAGTCTTATTTCTACAATTCTTCTTATTTCATCAGCATTACATCTTCCTGATATATAAACCAACCCCAGGTTATAAAAGGAATTTTTTCCGTTTATACATATGTTCAAATATCTCTTTTGTGATATTCTTGTCCATTCATCTAAGATTATAGTAAATCTCCTATTGTTAGAAATATTGCTCGATATTTCTTTTATCATGATATCTTTTACATGATTGTAGTAATTTAATATAATGTTATTTACATCGGTTTCATTTTTTTGCAATGCCAGGTTTTTGTTATAAAAACTTTCTCGAATAAACGAAGATCTAGTTATGGTGCGGATTGACTGCAGCTAATTTGGATACAATTTCAGGAAATGTTTGCCCTACCATAAAACCTTTAATGCCTATTCAGCTTACACTTTTTTCTTCAGGTACTTTGCTAATTTTAGCTGAAACGTTATTCTTGTTGTTTTCTTCAAAAGAAGTTGCATGACCATCAATTTTTTTTTTTTTGTGAACCAAATTTAGATGTCGGATAACCAAATTTAAATACCACCGTTAACCATTAGTCTTTTCTTTTCACATTTATTAATGAAAACGTTACTTATAAAATTATTGACCCTTAATATAAAGGCGTATTTTAAATTTAAAGTCGACTTTATTTTTAATCAAACGGTTTTGTTCATTTTGTGTATGAAAACCTTACAAAAGTAATTATTTTTTTTTTTATTTATTTTATTTATTTTTTATTTTTTATTTATTGAAATATACTTTATAAATAAATTTACAAAATATATAAAAAAAAAGCGCGGGGTAACTGGACCATAATGCGCGTAAATTATAATAACTTATAGATAACAGACGTGCTGGAACAACAGCAACACGTGACAAAGCAACCATTGCCTTCACAATGGAGGTTCAGCGAGATGAGGCCCCAACACGCCATAAAAAGAACAAATGCCGATGGACTTAACACGCGCACAACCGACCATTGCCATTGCAATAGAAGCGTGCACGATGTCTCCAAGGGAATTCGCCCGGTTTGCATGTGGTCAGACTACACAGTCTAACGGCATGCTGAGACACGCTTCAGAGTATCGCAAAACAAAATCGATTAACCGTTATTCCTTATTAAATAATATAATACAGGTCTCGAGATAACCTTCTTCTTCGGCGACTCACGGCGAACTGACAAAAGTAATTATATTTTCAAATATTTTGATTGGTTGAAAATAAATTAACCAATCAGAATGCTCCAAAAATAAACCAAGTCAAGGTATACTGCCACCCAATATTTTAACTAAAGTCGACTTTACCTAAATTATACATTTGAAAAATTTAGATAGTAAGAGCGATTATTAATAAGAAACAAACCTTTTTTTCATATTTCTTTTAAACATTTTACAACGTTTTTAGGTTTTACTACTTAAATTTTGAATAAGTTATGCGAAAAATCTTTATTAGTTGAAATGCTCCTTATTACTTGGCAAAGATTTTATTTGTGTGTCAAATAAATGTATTCCCTTTTAAAAGATTTTAACAATGACATTTTTGTTTTGGTATTTAAAATGTTTTTTATGACTAAAATTAAAAAATCCTATTGGAAACAAAAACAATTTAAAAAATTTAATATTATTAAAATTTCCCGTTTTCCCGGGAAAAATATATTATTCTCCCAGGAATTCCCGGCAAACTTTTCCCCAAACCTTAGTTCATACTAATGACAATGAAAAAAATTCCATTACCATTTAATGGTAATGAAATATTTTTCATTAGAAAAATCATTACTAATAGTAATGAAATTACACTAATGTATAAAAAAAACTAATTACAATTGATTAAAAACCATTTGTTTACAAAAAAATTCAGACAAATGAAAACGAATAACTGGTTTGGCCAGGTAAGTTATAAAACATAATTTATTAAGGAGAATCCATTTCATTCCGTTTAACTTTACCTGGATACAAATAACATGGAATGGAAAGTAATATTTAATTTCAAATGAGCATGAGCCTGAATGAGTATATTCCATCTTCGATTTCAGCGAGTTTTCCTCCATTTTTACGTTTTTCTGTCAATGGCAATTATTTTTTTTAATTTATTCATTATCAATGGTAATGAAATTTAAAATCATTGTCATTAATCAATGAAATTAAATTTTAGAATCATTACCATTAATTAAAAAAAATGGTAATGAAAATAATTTCATTACAATTGATATCAATGTAATGGTAATGAAATCATCAATTAATTAGTCCACCTAATTAATTAGTCCCATGTATGGTTTGCATATTGTTCTATTCCATCCATAAATGACGATACATACATCTAAGTCCATTTTTGAGCTTTAAACCAAAGTTGGTTACCGAAACGAATAACGGTAAGGGTAACGGTAACGGTATCAGATTTCGTTTGTTTAGGTAACGGTAAAGGTAACGGTATTTAAGACTGTTTCGGTAACGGTATACCGTTATCGAAACAGCAATACCGGTTCGTACCGGTATTAAAAATTATGTTAAAAACATATTAAAACAAGTACATACATGGCATATTTTTAATTTTAAGTACTGAAAATAAAGATTTTAAGCTATAAATTCAATACTGGTAGTTTTAATAAGTAAAATTATTATCTATAAATTTTTTGTAAAAAAAAACACTCAAGATTAAAAAATAAAAAAATTGTAATTTTTATATAAAATAATAAATACCGGCAAAATACCGGTAACTACCCATAAAAATAACGGTATCGGTAACGATGACGATAACGGTATTTAGAAATTTTTTTAGAGGTATCGATAACGGTAACGGTATTCAATTCGAAACGGTATTTTAGCGATAACGGTATTATAACGATAACAGTAACCATCCTTGCTTTAAACCGGAATAACTCCCGAAATAGGCTTTTCCGTGAAATAAAAACAAATATATCTTAGTACTCCCAAAAAAGAAAAAAAAGAGTTCTATCAGTGGTTTAAATTTGGAGTCAATCCGTGAGGTGCTTCTACACTCAACTTTAACCAAAAAAAAATATATACATACATATATCCATAGAGAACAAAGCCAAATTTAGTGTATTAAAATTAATGATTGAATAGAAAAAAAATCGTATACTAACATTTGAATTATAGTAGTAATAATAATATGTTCCCAAACCAGTGACAAGAGATCCAATTAAAAAATGCAGTATAGTTTTGGTGGTCATTTCCGGACAATAATGGAATTTCAGTGTGGGTATGTGGTGAAATTCGGTTTAGCGTATAAATTTAGTCTATATGTATAAGACAATAAAAAGATAACAAAATATGCATGTTATTATTTAAAGAAAAGCATTGCAAGTCATTATGATTCCCAACAAAAACGTAGGAATTATCGACATTGACAGTGTTTAACGAATTATTGAAATCTAGAGATTGCGGTACAAAGTTCACTACATACATTTCACTCTGCTATCTACCGGCTTATATATTTAATAATTTTTTATATATTTATAACTTGTATTAAAAAAAATAAATTTTTACTCACTTCGAAATATCCAACAATTTTAAAATCAATCTATTCACTTCTGACGAAAATAAACTTATGACCGGCAAAAGAGCAGAGAAACAAGCTGGCCGCCGTGGGCCGTTTAAGCCGCCGCCGCCGATTTTTTTCGGCTCATTTTGGCTGAAAGTATCAATTTTCCGAAATGAAAAAATTAAAAACAAATGTCATTTTTAAAACAAATTTTCTACTTCATAATTTCCTGGATCATCAAGGTCATTTTTTTTATTTGAAAAGAAATAAAAAAACCAATTTTATAGTCAGAGCTAAGAACGATTTTTGTCATAAATATTTCCTGTTGGAAATTTTGTTTGAAAATTATGCAATGGAGAAGAAAATCCAAATGAAAACGTTTTTAGCACCCAAAGTTTTAAGTAGGGCATACATGTTCTATATTATTGATCAATTTTTGATTGTTTACAAATTAATTGAAGGTCTGTACGATCTCGTTCTTGACATATCAACAGTCATTGTAAACTTTTATTTTATTTTGAGCAATATAATTAAAACTCTCAATTCATAAATGCTTTGTAAAGTTATAGCAGGTTTACAAAACGTCATTTTCATATAAAATTTGTCCAATAAACCCAGAGCTTTGAAAAATTAATTCCTTAATTCAATTTTTCAATTCTGAATTAAAAATTCGATGAATTAATGCACAAAGCACCATATATTGAATGGAATTAATTCATATTTGTTTTCGTTCGATTTATTTTGTTACGAATTAATTCAATTGCTACACCGGAAACATTTCTCAGTTGCTCAGTTGAACAATCTCTCAGTTGAAACCGAAAAACTTTTAAGTAACTAATATAGACGAACTCAACTATTATTTTAGTCAAATCACACGAATTGTGTACTACCCTGTAAAAACATATTTAAACGTGTATTGTCAAAAGTCTTAAAATGAAATTTTCCAAATGTTGTAAATAATAAAAAGAATTTCAATATAAATTAAGTATACATTTTTTCTTTAATTTACATTATTTGGTATACGGTAAGTTAAAGTAATTTCTTTTACTAACAGGAGAAAATATTTATAAATTAAATGTGATATTGTTTCCAGAACGTGAAAAGCAATATGGGAAAATTTACGAGAACACCGCAGCGAAAAATGCAAAACACAAGAATGGAAATGATGCTGGACAATTTTAAAAAGGAAATTTGTTATTTTGTAATTAACTAAAAATGAATAAAATGTTATAATCATATTTTTATTTCAATAACAGAAATATTAGTGGTTTTCAATTTATCTACTGTTATTCCCAACTATCTTTTAATATTTATTTGGTTTTACTAAAAGCAGTGTTGCCAGTGACTGAGTTCTCAGTTGTATTGTATTTTAAAAATAAAATTAGTCAAATTTAATTAATTTCATTAACTGATTCTCAGTAAGGGATATTTCACCTGAGCCTCAGTTAAAAATTTAGTAAACAGTAACTGAGAAATTTTTTCGGTGTATAGTTCTTTTTATTAAATCAAATGAATTAATTCACTGGTGAACGCGTTCAATATTATAAATCGAACGGCAAAAAAAAAGCGAATTAATTCCTTACTGAATTAATTCACCACTGAATTCATTCAGTTTCATTTTCATTCAGTGAATTAAAAAAAAAATAAAATTACATTCAGTGAATTAAAAAAAAAATTACGTTCAGTGAATTAAAAAAAAAATACGTTCATTGAACTCAAAGCCTGTTTTCTGCCGTTCAGTAGAAGAAAACATTTATTTACAAACAAAATTTGCAACTAAGCTATTTTACAGCGTTTGCTAGTGAAGATAAACAAATTACATATATATTAAGTGTTAGAGAAATCCGATGCACTTTATCAACCTACATGATTAAAAAATAAAGCCTTTTACTAATAAAAGTAAAAACTTTACAGATATAGATGAATTTGGAAAAAATATAACTATTAGTTTTTCAAACTTATGCTTCCCAGTAAAATGTAGATGCTTCACTATGACGTATTTCATTTAAACGTTTTTACAATACAATGTTTTCTTCTACTGAACGGCAGAAAACAGGCTTTTAATTCAGCATACGTAATTTTTGTTTTTCAATTAAGTGAACGTATTTTTTCTTTTTTAATTCACTGAACGTAATTTAATTTTTTTTAATTCACTGAATGTAATTTTATTTTTTTTTAATTCACTGAATGTAATTTTATTTTTTTTAATTCACTGAATAAAAATGAAATTGAATGAATTAAGTAGTGAATTAATTCAGTAAGGAATTATTTCATTTTTTTTTTCGGTTAATAAAATTGAACGCGTTCACTAGTGAATTAATTCATTTGATTTAATAAAGAGAACTATTGCAATGGAATTAATTCTTTGAATTTATTGTTTGATGAACGCGTTCAATTGAACGAATTCAGTGAATTACTTAAGAAAATGAATTCATTCAATTCTAAAGAAAATTGAATTAGATTGGTAGTGAATTCACGCAAAAAAGAATTAATTCTTCAAAGCTCTGGATATTACTAATCCATGTGCATGACGAAATCAACTATGTAATCGTACTATACTTGTACTGTGATTGAAATTGTGTGAAAATCTGGCAACATTAGTAAAACAATCTGAACAGTGCACAATACAAAAAAATACACAGCAGTAGGTCAAAAATGATCCAAAACCGTATGAAATTACACAAAAAATTTATATTTTTATTAGTTTAAAATAATAGTTATATTTTTTTTAATTATGTGCCTCTTTGAACTCTCCTGCGCACAGTGGGGTAGAATTGAAATAATTTGGAAATAATTCGGAAATAATTCAGCCACTTCTTATTGGATTGCTATGAAATTTTCTAAAGGTCATAGAGTTAAGTGTTGAGGTCGGAACCCATGGACGAGCTCGACTATTCAGCTCCAAAGAAAGCCACCTCTAAAATGTAAAAATTTCGAAAGCTTGCCATTTTCCGATATATCTACAGATTTTAAAAAAGTAAAACAAAATATACTCTTTTTTTTTTTTTTTTTTTTTTAATTTTATTTTATCGGGATATACATTAATTGCATCAAAGGAATTAAATATGCTAAAAATCCCAAACGTATTTAACAAATTGTGAAAAATAATCCGCTGCAGGCATGTCCCTATCCGGATTTCATTCTTGCCTAAGGAAATCGTCAGGGGACGACTTTTTTAGAATATCTGGAAATATTTGTTAAGTTAAATTACAAACTCAATGAGAATTTTTTGTTCTCGTCTAATATTCATTAGAAAGTTGGTAAATGGTGTTCGAATTACATTCTTAAGGTACATTTACGCGCGAGAGAAAACTGCTGGAGATAGAGCAAAAATCACCTCTAAATAGGTCTATTGTGAATGATTTAGGCTATTTAGGGTTGCTTTTTGTTCTATCTCTATCAGTTTTCTCTCCCGTTTAGATGTGCCTTTATAATATGTGCTAAATTTGGAGAAAATGGGTTAATATTTAGACACAGTTTACCTACAAAGGTCATATAAAAAGTTAATTATAGAGTGCGAGTTGTAATAATAATAGCCTTTGCATGTTAACGAAGACTGCATTAATGAATTACTTAAAGATATTTAAATCTGCTCAACTGTGCTGCTGTAAGAAAATTTAATCATAAAGAAAGTCTTAATCATAATAAACCCAAATTTCCTTTGTTTAATTCGTTAATTTCAAATGGTCTTGCCACCCAAGACAAAAGTAAATATTTAGCATTCAGTTTGACAATAGTTTTCTCAAAAAACTAACAAAATATGGGGTTTATATACAAATAAAATATAAAACAGGTTTCGTGTTGCAAAAATTTACAAAAATTCAGCAGAAACTGAAAATTTCTGGTAGATGTTACAAAAATAAATTCATCTTATCTACTGTTGGACTTGAAAGCATGGAGTTTAGTAAATTTTTCAATAAAAAGCGAAATTACACAAAAACTACACAAAAATGTCATTATTCAAAAATTATCCAAGGAATGTGCAAACAGTCCCATTTTTGAATAATTATTCGGAAAGTGGCAACACTGAATCTGAGAGTAAAAACAGGAGAATAAAAAATTCCGTTGAGAAAATAAAATAAGTTTTATCTCTCACGGAAATCATTGCATGATTTTAATTGTCAAATTGTATGGAAAAAAACGGGGAATTTTGCATTGTGCTTATACTCCTTATTTAGAGAGAATCCGTTTTTAATTGTCGAAACTCCATATAAAAAAATAAACGCAGAACAAGAAAAAACCTAGGTGACTTAACATATTTTGAAGTGCGTGAAAATGCAATAGGTCAAAAACTGAGCAAATTGGCTGACGAAAACCAAAAATTGACAAATCTACATGTATTTTTTTACTAACTTACAAAATATACTTTTGAAGTTGTATCTTACCTTTTTACACTGTTCTCAAATAATTGATTAAAATTTATCCAGTAAAGGGATTAATCAGAACTGGGTCGACAACGACATGTGCCTTTTCATATAAATTGCATGGGAAGCAAAATGTCGCCATGTCGTCCGGCGATTTGTCAAATAGTTGCCATATTTTTAACTAATTAAGGGAACAGAGTTGCAAAAATTCGTACTTTGTTTACAAAAAAATTATTTTTTTGACAGAAGAAATATAATTGAATATAAAAATACATAATTTACCGCAAAAAAGCAAAATGGAATACAAAAAAATGTAAAACAACAAGAATTAATTCAAAACCAATTAAATTGGTGAAGAATTGTGGCGAAAAAACATTAAAATGTACAAATTTTTTATGGTATATAAAAAGTTACAATCATAATTAACCCAAATGTCACTTTTTCGCTACATTTTCAAATTGTCCTGTCTATTAAATTAATGCGAAAAAAATTCCACCACAATTTCGCAACAATTCCACGCAAGTGAAAAATCATTTTTTTTATATGGAGTTTGACAGCTTTTTTCGCAAAAGTACGAACGAAATACCGGGCTCAAACGTCAACAAATGTCTACGGTCGATTGTCGCTGAATTTAAATTATTCGCGACGACTTTTGCTGTCGTCGGTCGACAATCGACACCGTTGTGTTTCATCTCTAAGCCTGCAAACTTTACTGGATTTGACTGTAAACGAATGTACCTACTATTCGAACAATATTCGTAGCGCCAACCATAGCGCCAACTATCAATCTGTAAATAAACTAATAATGACATTTTCTTGCAGGAGTGTCATACAGCTGACAGCAGATTTTTTTTTTGTGAATACAAAATTTTCTTTTGTGAAACTATATTTGTAACAAAACTAGAAAAAGAAAAAATTGCAATATTAACAATTCAGTGACATTAAATATTGATAAAAAATCAAAATAAAGATTTGTGTTTTTTTTTATTTGAAAAAATGAAGTAATGGCTACTGAGAACCGAAGCATCCCATTAATACATAAAGTCGAGGAAAAGAAAAAACTTCACAGACATTAGAAATTCAAGTTAATTGTTGTTTTTATAAAAAAAATATCGTATAGAAAAGGGCTATAAAATGATGCTCTCATCGATAAACAATTCCTTTGAACAGGATACTCATGATACAGACGCCAATTGCGATGGGCCTGATTTGGATTTTGTGTACTCTGACGTTGATACGTATCAGAATGAAATTGCAGAATTATATAGTTATACTGAATTTAGCGAATTTCAACAGAATGTGAAAGCATTCGAAGATCAAATGGAAATGTATGATTTGCCACCGAATTGGCAAAAGTTAGACAATAAGGCACAACGCGGAATTGTCATGAAATTGATGGATCAATTGGAAGTATCTAATCGTATATTTCGTATGCAGGCAGCAAGGTGCATTTTATATTTGGCCCAAGGATGTTGGGCTGAAGTGCAATCGGACGAAGAACAAACACAAAATACGCGAGACAATGTAGTTGTTCTATATGAGTTGGGCATATTTTCATCTTTCGTAGACTTACTAAATATGGAAATTGAAAGTGCCTGTTCGCCAGACATCGTTGCGGTAAAAATAACAAATGTCACTTTAGCAGATTCGGCCGATTTACGCGTCATTTTGTCGGTGTTGTACACAATCACAGAGACAATACGTAATGAAAAGGAAAAGGATAGCGAAGATTATCGAAAATTAGCTGAATCATTTATACAAGATATCAATAGTCCTTTGCCAGATGGAGAATTGATTTCCGTTAAACTGTTGGGTATGATAACACGCTTTTGTAGTGGGGCAGCACCACATTTCCCAATGAAAAAAGTTGTTTTACTGTTATGGAAAATCTCCTTAATGGGATTAGGTGGAATGGAAGTTTTAAAGAATCTCAAAAATGAATATCGCATAAAAGCCGGTTTGGAACCGGTAACCGAAGACACCTTAGAAGTAACAAAATGTATGCGTGCTAGTTCTCCACCCGCTACGGCAGCTGATTATTTGGATAATCAAAATTTAAAGCGTAATGCCTTTAGGCGATCTCTAATGAAGCAACGTTTTCTAGATGAACACGAACAAATGGATATGGAGTTGACACCAGGCAATGAGAGTGCACCAAATGGTGGCAATAATGGTGGCGGTAATGGAGGCAACGGCATTGGTGGTAACCAGAATGGTGAAGATGACTACTATCGACCATTTGAGGATCCCTCATCAAATACCTCCTCGACATCTTCGGCCATATCGACAGCTAACCCAAATAATCTACCAAGTTATAGTGCGCAACCATCTGTGCAAGCACCGCAGATAACAACATGTCTTCCGTGGACACCCAAGGTACGTCAAAAAGATATTGATCAATTTTTGGATATCTCACGAAATAAATTCATTGGCTATTCGCTTATCGATGATCACGATAGTCTGGCAGGTCTTCCACAGCCCATACACGAAGGTGTCCAGACATTAAGGCGTCACATGTACATCAGTTTGGCCGACATACAAATCAAGAAGGAAGAAGAAATTGCCCGCAATCCCATTTCAACGCAGGAAGATGAAATCCAAATGACACCCGCTGAAGTTCTGTATCAGGCGATATTACCCAATTTACCACAATACATGATTGCTCTGTTGAAAGTACTGCTTGCAGCTTCACCGACCTCGAAATCAAAAACCGAAAGTATCAACATAATGGCCGATGTACTGCCCAAGAAAATGCCCTTGACTGCTACACAGTCTACAAAGTTAACTGTCGATATGGGTCGTCACAAGGAAATCATTGTTAAGGCAGTTTCTGCCATTATACTACTGTATTTGAAACACTTTAAACTCAATCACATTTATCAGTTTGAATTTATGTCTCAGCATTTGGTATTCGCTAATTGTATACCGTTGGTGTTGAAGTTTTTCAATCAGAATATTACCGAATATGTCAGCATGAAGAATACTATACCATTGTTGGATTTTCCCTCGTGTGTAATAGGAGAACAGCCCGACTTGTCGGGCGAAAGTTTTGTTTATAGTGGTGATGTTACGGACAAGCCATATTCGTGGCGTAATGTATTCTCTTGCATAAATCTACTGCGTATTTTAAATAAACTCATCAAATGGAAACACTCGCGTGTCATGATGTTGGTGGTCTTTAAATCGGCTCCCATACTAAAGAAAACATTGAAGGTTCGCCATGCCATGATGCAGTTGTATGTATTAAAATTACTCAAAATGCAAACAAAGTATTTGGGACGCCAGTGGCGTAAATCGAATATGAAAACTATGAGTGCTATTTATTCCAAAGTACGTCATCGTCTTAATGATGACTGGGCTTTCGGCAACGATTTGGAATCACGCCCTTGGGACTTTCAAGCCGAAGAATGTACTTTGCGCGCCTGTGTAGATCGTTTTAATTTGAGGCGTTACCCTGAGGCCACTCAAAAGTGCGGCGCTGGTGGAAATAATGGAAATTCCGCCAATAATTCCGATAATTCATCATCGGGCAATAATGCCGCAGCTGCTGCCGGTAATGTTGATGCTAACGGTGGTGGCAGCGGCGGCGTCAGCTATGCATCTGGTAATACAGGCAATGGAATTGTGTCTGGAGTTGTTGGCCAATTGCAAGATTATGGTATAGAAGGTGGTTTTCCCAGTGACGAGATATTAACACACTCAGATTTTGCCTTTTTCGGACACTCTGGTTGGTGGGATCGCAAAGTAGAATTAACAGATTATTTTAAAGCCAACTATTCGCTTTGGCTGGAAGATGAAGTGTATAACAATCAAACTGATTGGGATGCTCTCTAAAATCATAGTGATTATTATGTGAGTATACAAAAAAATACATTTATACCCACCAAAAAACAAGACCTTACAAAAAAGTTATTTTAAAAGTACTCTAAATAGCATCAACTAATTGTGAAAAAGTTACAATTTAGCTCCAACACTGACTTATTTTACACGTGTTGTCCCATGTTGTCAGTAGTTTAACTTGAGCATCATGTTAGTAATTTAAAAGTGATCTAAAATAGTGTTAATAAAGTATGGTTTTTAGGTATACATTTTCACCACATCTATACGAGTACATTTTGTTTGCATTTTTAGAGCAGTGGTCGGCACAAAGAGAGAATGTATTGTGTTCCTACACTGTGAGAAATGAGTTTATCATTTCTAAATTTATATTTGTATATTAAGAACATGAAATAATGAAGAAATGTAATAATGAATGCATGAATGAATTAAAGAAATAAAAAAAAAATTATATTAATTTAATTTTTTAAAATAATTCATAATAAATTTTATTATACACATTATTTAAAAAATATTATTTTTTTGTATATAAATTGTTTATTATTAAAAAAGTATTCCATTAGTTAGTAAATTTTAATGCACTAAAGAAATAATAATAATTCATAATAAATTTCCTGTTCTTGTAAAATTTTAAGAGTGTAATAAATTTCTAAAATTTCTTAAACAAAGCGACGTCAACCTGCTTTGTTGAAAGCTACCATGCTACTGAATTAATTTTACGCTCTTAGTTGAGAGTTTTGTTGCCATTCGTGTTGTGTACGTGTGAAAAGCCACTGGTGGCTATGAGTGCCGACCAATGTTTTAGAGTGATTCTGAAGTACGATTTGTAATATATAATACATTTTTAAAAGTGATTTAAATGTGCTTTTTATAATGTATGAAATAATTTTAGAAGCAATTATAATGTTTAGCTTTTAACCCATTTCTGAACCTAATGTATAACAAAAGTTTCAATTTATTAAAATTTTTTAATAAAATTAATTAAAATGCATCCGAATCTATTGGTTTAAATCAAAATCAGACGAAACCAAAGTTTTCTTTAATTTTTGTTGAACAGTTTTTTTAAAATAATTTTATAGCATGATTACTTCAGTCTTTAAATTAAAAAAATATACGATATTGAATTAAATAAGATTAATACATTGAAAGTTATATGTCACTACACTCAAAAAAGTTTGACAGTTACTACATGACAGTTGCTTGTGTAGTAATCAGTAGTTGTTGTTTTTAACAGAAATTTCAGTTGTTTTTCTATATAAAAATGCAAAACAACTATTATAACGGTTATTTAAGAAAACAACTAACGAAAAGTACTGTAATTTCGTAACAGTTGTTTAAAGCAGTTATTTTTAATATAAACAACTACCAAAACAGTAATTTTACAGTAAACAGTTGTTTTTGGTGGTTATTTAAAAAATAAAATTTTTTGTTGAATTTTAAAAATTCTTGTTTAGTTTATATTTGTTATTGTTGATATATTTCTAGTTTGCAAAAAAATCTGAAACTTGTATTGTATCTCCAATGCATAAAAGCATAATAACTGGAGAACGGTTTGGAATTTTTACTTCGAATTTAAAATAGACTGAAGTAATAACACATAATTTTGTAATGGAAAGCAAAAAAAAATTTTTTTTATTAAAATATACTTTTATAAACAAAAAGAATTGACTGTAGAAAACAGTAGTTTTTTACCGATTTTGTCAGTTGTTTTGAAATTTTTGTAGTTAAAATTTATCAGTTAATTTTACAACATTGGTAGTTATTTTTAATGCATTTGTTAGTTATTTTTCAACAGTTAAAAATAACAAAAGTTTTGGTTATTTTAAAGCTAAATACCTTTGTCGCCTTTTTAACTGCATATATTTTTGTTTTAACTGTCATTTTCAGTAGATTCTACCGACAAACTTATGTGAGTCTACCCTGATTAAATTTTGCAAAAACCATGACTTAAGCCGAGCACACATAGTCAATATAATTTATTTAAATTTTATTGATCTTTACTCACACAATTTCAATATTATTAGAAAAATATAATTAAAATTAAAAGTGATAAATATTTTCCATCCTATTAAAAATTGCAAAATTTAGCAGATTAAAAAAAAATACGTTTACACTGATTATTTAAAAAAAACTAACATTTCAATATTGGCCACACACTTTTCAAAACAATCAAATTTTTCAATTTAATTGATGAACTTTCAATGCACGGTATAGACCTTCAATTAATTTGTAAACAATCAAAAATTGATGAAAAATATTGAAAATGTATGGTGCACTAAAGGCAAACATACACGTTCAATATTATTGATTAAAGTTTTTAAAATTAACCAATCAGAACAAAGTATTTAAAAATAAAATGTTCTGATTGGTTGATTTTTGAAAAATTTATCAATAATATTGAACGTGTATGCCCTACTTTAAAGGCAAGAATACACGTTCAATATTATTGGTCAATCTTTTTAAAATCAATCAAAACAAAGTATTTATAAATAAACTGTTCTTATTAGTTGATTTTTGGAAGATTGATAAATAATATTTAACGTATATAGAATTTTCAGACAAAGCGTACTAGGAATATATTTTCTTTATATATTTTTTGTGTTTTGTTTCATTTTAACAAATAAAGGAAAGAATAGAAAAGCATAGAGTTTGCTGTTCGGTTTTAATCGAAACCAAAACCGCGGTTTTTCAAGCTCCAAAATCGAAACCGAAAACCGACTAAAATAAGTCGGTTTTTAATAAATACTTTAACCAATAAAAATAATTAACTAGATTGCATACCACAGTGTGCAGTTAGAATCCGAAAAGAGTCATAAAGGAGCCCTAAGACCTTGTGAAATTATAGCTGTATGAGGGAGTATTTCTTTAGGGATGAAGCATGAGCATTATTGGAAAATTTAGAATTTTCGGGGCCATTATGAGTAATTTAAGACTAATTTTTTAATTATTTAGGAGTAATGAAGAAATTAAAAAAAATGTCGAATACTCAAAAAATTTAGCACTCCGAAAATTAGCATATTTTAGAGTCTTACGAGTCATAATTTCATTATCGCTCAGCAAAATAATGGCTGCGATATTAAGGAATATTGAATTTCGAAAAGGGCTCAGCTCCTATTTTACAAAATTTTGAATTTAATGTAATGAACATTTTCTCCATTAAATATTAGTTTAAAGAATTTTTTGTTTTTTGTTATTACGAATAACAAAGTTAAGTCAAGTCATTAAAAAGTCAGGTAGTTTAAGAGAAATTGAGTTTCAGTTCCGATTTTCACAGCGTATTTTTCAAAAAGTACTATTTCGTAGTCCGCGAAATTTATAAAATTTTAACTTTATATTGTTTTAACGAAATTGCTAAAATTAAAACTCTTGAAAATACAGCTTCAGTTGCCGACAAGAAAATAAAAAAAATTTATTTATAACGGTTTTTTGTATTTTTTCTTCTCTCGCAAAGGTCTAGAAACGGAGTAATTGTCTTTATTCGAGTGAGAAATTCAATCGAAATTCAATAAATATCTTGAACGTGTTAAGATATTTAATTCTGAGTGTTATTTTTTGTTCGCTTTAAGATCAAATATTACAAATTCTAAATAGAATTTACAATTTTTATTTTACAACCAATAGAGAAAAAACTTATGAAAAAATTTTCCTAGAACCAATGGTTGACAATTAATGCATTTTCAAGTGACACCACAACAGAGAAACAAGCCGATCAAAATAATCGGCGGCGGCGGCGCAAGCAAAAAATCGGCGGCGGCGGCGGCGATTAAGGTTGAGCCGGAAAAAATCGGCGGCGGCGGCGCAACCAAATAATCGGCGGCGGCGGCGGCTTGATCGGCTTGATAGAACATTATACATGTAATTTAAAGATGTTTAAGGTTTTTTCCAAAATATAGCAGTAGAAAATTGTACAAAAAATTTGGAATTATCAAATAAAAAATAATTTTAAGTTAAATTCATCGATAAAAATTACAAATTTAAGTTTTTGAACGGACCTAGAAGGTGAGATAGTTGGGCTTTCCAAATATATACATATGTTTATATATTCAACAAAATTGTGTGGAAATATTATGTCTGTTCCCGTACTTTACCAAAGTTACACAAACTAGCCCAAAGGCGTTCCCGTACTCAAAATTGCGTGTAAATTGTTGTTGTTTGGGCTGTTTTGGGTTCCCGCGGGAACCCGCGGTAACGTACGGGAACGCACATATTTTCAAATAAAACTGATTTTCTTAATTTTTTTTCTTATGTTGTTTAATTTTGACGGCTTTTAATTACAATATTTTGTTAAAAAATTTGTTATTCTTAATTCAGAGTAAAATGAAGTTCTACTTTAATCGCTTTAAAATTGTCAAAGTTATACATTTATTTATAAACATGGAATCTCTGCATTTATAAGAAAATTGAAAAAGTTAACCTTAATGAGTGTGCAAACAAGAACATCGAGATGTCTTATAATAGCTGAAATTAAATGTTTAGAAAAATTTCGATAACTTTTTCAATTTTCAATTAATTTAAACAAAAGAATCTGATTTTACTAAAAACTAAACCCACTTTCAGAATAAATTACAATAGTAAAGAATTTTTTAATACTGTAAAAAAGCCGTCAATATTTTTTAAAAAATATTTCAACATATTTCAGTTACAAATAAATAATTCTATATACATATATTTGGAAAGCAAATTTTTTTGTCTTTCTAAAAACGTCGGTTGAAAAATTGCTGAATTTAAAATTGTTAAGTGCTTGAAGTCGCTCAAAAACAGAGTTTTGACACTATAACCCCTGTTCTGAATTCCGAAACTTTTTAATTAGAGTAGTTTTGTAAAATCACACAAAATTCAAAATGTCGGAAATTGACGGTTTCGAACAAATTTTAGAATACTGAAAAATTTTAAAATAAATTTTAACATATCAATTTTTGCAACAAAATATTCCTTTTACTTTCACCAAGCTTTTTCAACACGAAATAAAACGAAGAAAATAATTCGGATGTGGATCACAGAAGAGCAAAAAAATTCGGAATGTTTCACTTTAGAATTTTTTTATGTGGATTCGGAACTTAGAAATAAACAACTCTATTTTCACTCAAAATTAAATGTGTTTTTAGAATAAACTACAAAAAAATATGGTTCGAAAAAAATTATGCTCGAAAAGAAAGTTGAAAAACTTAAAAGAAAAGTAAAAACATTCAGATATTCATCCCTCTTCTGAGTCCCGAAACTTTTTAATTAGAGTTGATTTGTAAAATCACACGGAATTAAAAATTTCGAAAATTTGCTGTTCCTACCAAATTTTAATATTCATAGACTAATTTTAAAATAAATTATTATATAATAATTGTTTTTAAAAAATATATATTTGTTTCACTATCATCAAGCTTTTTCTACACAAAATAAAACGAAAAAAATAACTCGGATGTGGATCACGGAACAGCAAAAAAATCCGGAATGTTTCACTTTAGAATTTTTTGTGAATTAGGAACTCAGAATAGCGTCGATAAATATCTCCCCAATTTTATAAGTCGGCCGAGAAATAACTTACTTAACATTTTTTTCGTCCGCAATGTCTTAAAAATATGTCTTTTGATAATAATTTTAGGTGTACTGAAATTTCTGAAAAATGTGATGTGATCTACTTAACCAAACCTACGACCATAGATTCGAATGAATTAATTCTTTAATTCACTTTTGGATTTTTAATTAAAATTTACTAATATATCATTCGTTTATACCATTCCTTATGAATTCATTCACTGGCATCATTCTTTTAATTTTTATGCATAGTGAATGAATTCTTTAATGAATTCATTATTTTTATAATTATCTTTCACGTTTTATTCGGTTTTTAAAATATTAAAACAAATGTTTGCGTCTTTAAATTTTGGTTAATTACCTTCATTATTTTTATTATTTGATATCAATATTAAATCCCTAAAATAAGCCACATTTTTATTTAATTTGTAATTATAAACTAAATTGTTATCAGAATCATTGGTATATTCATACCTTAGTCTTTTACGGATTGAATAAAATTACTTGATTGATAAGCCATTTTGTAAAAGATTAGAATTAATGAAAAAAAAAAAATAGGAAAATTCTGTGATATTAGTCGTTAGGTGAAACTGTGATTTATTTAGGTTGTAATTATTTATTTAAAGTTTTTATTAAATTGCGTGTTGTGATGTCCAATTTTTATTCAATTTTAAATTAAATACTTGACAATGTAAATAAGTAAAATCAAATTAATAAAATTCGCACTCCAGAAGAAGTTGAAATACCGTCAACGAAACGTCGAGTGAAAAGGATTTGATTTTTATTTCATTTTAACATTTAATTGACCATAATTAGCCCGTGGATAGAAAATTCTATAAATAAAGTATTGGTCACAAAATAAACTCGAAGAAATTAATTATTTAAATTGATTGTAATTCTATAAGGAATGTATTCAACATAAGAATGCATTCTATTTAATATTAAACTTTGGAAATGAAACATATGAATTAATTATAAAGGAATAGTTTGATGGAATGATATATATTCAATTTCTAAAGCTGAATTCGGTTTTGTGCGAATTAAGCTAAAATTGCATATCCTAATTTCAGCGAAATATGTCAGAAGTTTTTAAGCAAAACTTCCAACTTAAGAAATATTTATGACAAAAATCCTTCTTAGCTCTGACTATAAAACTGGTTCTTTTATTTCTTTTGAACTAAAAAAAATACTCTTGATGGTTCAGGAAACGATGAAGTAGAAAATTTGTTTTAAAAATGACATTTGTTTTTAATTTTTTTATTTTGGAAAATTGATACTTCCAGCCGAAATGAGCTGAAAAAAATCGGCGGCGGCGGCTGAGGCAAAAATGACCGGCGGCGGCGGCTTAAACGGCTCACGGCGGCTGGCTTGTTTCTCTGCACCACAACACTATCATCAGATTGTCTTTATGGGGTCCTCTCTAGGCTATAATGTAGATTTTAGTTTTTTGTATATATATGTTAAATTTCAAAGAAATGCATTTGAAAAGTAAATTCAAACATTTTTACTTATCCATTTCATATTATTATAACTACCGAAAACCACATGTCTTTAACAAAGCTATTATTTTTCTCTATGTTGTAGTTGTGCTTATTTATTGAAGCTCCTTCAATGGGCAAAGCAATGATTCGTGCTTTTTAACATTCAAGCGTTTTAATTCTATTTATAGAAATTAGAACTAAATAATTTTAGAAAACCGAAACCGCGGTTTTCAATTATTTCGGTTTTTAGCAAACTCTAGAAAAGGATCGACATTTTACAACTCCACATGTAATAAGGCCATCATTATATATTTGCTAAGGCCGCAGATTTATTTATGATTTAAATTTCAGCTTAAATTTTGCAAGCTAACTATCGTTAGCTGAAAACTTAACGTTTTCATTAAAATATGCATTAAGTTACAATGATATAATTTGGAGAACACATTTAGAACTTTAATTGGCAGAATCCTCTTAATTTTTTAAAGTTGACGACAGTCATTTTTATTTTTTCGATTTAACGATGTCCGTCTGTCCGTCCGTCTGTCTGTCCATGCATTCTTGTGCGCACCTTACAGGTCGCAAATATTAAGATATTTTGATGAAATTTTGTACAAAGATCTATGTTCGCCCAAGGACGAAGCCTATTGATTTTGGTGACCATCGGTCCATGTTTAGACCTAGTGCCCATATAAGGGTCCCCCCAAAATTATATTGTTTATACGCTGCCGGTCGCAAATATTAAGATATTTTGATGAAATTTGGTACACCGACCTATATCAGCCCAAGGACGAAGCCTATTGATTTTGGCTAACACCGGTCTTGTTTAGAACTAGTGCCCATATAAGGGTCCCCCCAAAATTGGCTTGGTTACAAACTGCAGGTCACAAATATTAAGATATTTTAATGAAATTTGGTTCGCTGACATTATAGAAAATTTTGACACAAGTCCCATTTTAACCCATTCGAATTTCGGATCCAAACATTAGTTGGCTTTTAACCAGACTGGTGTAGGGTATTGTATAGTCGGCATGCCCGACTTTAACCTTTTTACTCGTTTTGTATGTCCATGTTTGGTTTTGTTAAAAATATTTAATTATTTTTGAACGCACTTTTCTTTCATCGTCCAGTGTGTAAAAAATTGCAAATTAAAACTCATGATGTAAATTAATTTATTAACTGACATATTTCTAAAATATAAATTGCCGAAAAAAAATATGAGAATCTTTAAACCAAAGTTATAGGCAAAAATGTGTGTTAACATTTTTATGACCTCACTCCTTAATTCTATAGTAGCTGTATTTTGTCTCATGCCTATCAACGTTAAGTATTTGAAGCAAATCTGCATTAAACCGATTGTAGTATAAAAAAATTTTAAACAGGTTATGTTCATAATTTTTCCGTTATAATCGAACGTACGTTAGCAAAAGTTTTTAGGAAGTAACGCGAATAAGTTACGTTATATGTGAAAATGTATAAACGTTGAGTTTTCAACGTTGATAATTATCCGTGTTGAAAGTTAACGTACATACGAAAAGTCATGTGTTAGTTTTCGTCTTAAACGCGTTTTTATGCACTTTGAGCTTTTTTATGAGTTAACGGATATAGTTAAGTCGAAAACACAGCTAGTGTTAAAAAAAAATGTTATTTTTTCAACTCAAGAGAAGAGTTTATAGAACTTAGATCTAATAACATTGGGTCAATTTCCCTATTAAATTGTATATAAGTATATATAAATTGTTAGACCATATATAACCATATAAAATTTTATAGGGGAAATGACCCAATATTATTAGATCTAAGTTGTATAATTTTGTTTAAATTGATGAAATTACATACAATTTTATAAAATATCATATTAACCATACTTGATTAGATATGATTGTATCAAATTATATACCATTTAACCATATTATAACCATTTTTAATAGGGCAATGAATTACAATCATCAATACTAACACTTCCCGTATATGAAATAAAAAATTTTATTGTTTAATTTTTCAAAATAAATAATTATGTTTCGTAACACATAAAAGTGTCCTATTTCCATGTCCATAGCTGTATATTGTCATGAATAGCCATATATAATCATATGTTTCTTATGTGGTGCCTTATACAACCATATATTTTTATATATTGTCTTTTATAAGATTAGATATCAACCATATATGCTATACATAATGAGATATGACAGATGTATTGTCATATATAATTATGAGTGATCATATATAACATAATATATGATCACATATGGTGGCATATAAGCCATATATTTTGAGATATAATAATATATGCCCTCTTACAAAATTTTTTTAGTTGTATGACGTAAGATATTTATATAATCATATATATATTATACTAAATACTATAAGATATAATTATATATGATTCCATATATGATGCAAGATTAACAATATAATTTGAGATATGGTTATATATGGTCCCACGTCAGTAATATTTTCTATGTGTTTAATATATAATTATATATATAGTCACATATTACCAAACCCCCACCAAATGAGCTTCACCCATTTTGAGAAGATGGCGCTGTTCGTGCTGAATAAAATAGATAAATTCGAAAGTTATCTCATTTCAAGGCACAGCTTTTATCTCATTTCAAGGCATATTCGAAAAAGCTCTTGTTACTTACTCTCGTGTTGCCAGAACTGAAAAATACAATTACACATTGGAGCGGCAAAAATCGCCATAATTAAAATTTTCTAATCTCGAGTTTAGATGTTAGATTTCACTCGAATTTTCATTCAATAACTTTAGGAGTAAAGTAATGGGCCAAAAGAAGAGTGTGGTATTACTGAAATTGTTTCTTTTGTCACCGAATTTGCTTTCTGACAGTATGCATTTTCAACAACAGCTTTTTTTTTTTTAAACAAAAATGTTTCATTTTAACATGGTTTCACTTTTTTTTAAGAAAATGTAATTGGGTTTAGGGCTTTTAAGATTTTATAATATGCTAAAATAAAAGTACTAAAAAGTCATTAGAACATATTTTTCTTTACAGAAAAGTCCTTTTAACAAAAATTAAATTTCTTATTATACACAATAAAAATTTTAAACAACGTTAACACTAATAATTCGTTTAACAAAAAGCACAAAGTTGTTTTTGACAAGAAGTTCCTTTATTCAAATTCCTAAAATAAAATAATAAAATTTTAATGTGGCAGCACTGTTTTAATATTGCAGAGCTTTTGGAAATTTTGGAAATTTCAAATTCCAGTGGGTGTACACTGTCGCCATCTTGATATTTCGAAATCAAATTCGATTTTTTCAGCGCCATCAATTGCACGATTCTGCAACTAATGTCCCCTCACTTTTTGCTATATCTTCTAATTTATATATCTTTGATATTACCTGAGAGACCCAATTACCAAATCCCAGCTCAGGCACAAAAAAATTTTTTTTTTTTTACTTTTTTAACTCAATTTAATTTACTTGTAAATATTTTTTTTACAGATTTAAAAAAAATTAACCCACTTTCTGCCAACAGCACCTGAAAGTTATGTTTACTGCAACTTGGGATCAATAATATTTTAATACCCATATAAAGGTCCATATTAATAACAATATGGACCTTTATATGGAAATATATAACTTAGTCTGATGCATATAACATTTCATCCGAAAAATGGCCCGATATAATTGTGTCAGTTGTTTACCAGTTTTTATATAATTTTATCAGTTTCGATCTTAACTGATTAAATTATACATTCTTCTTCTTCAGTTGCCTATCCACAATTTGGATGTTAGCGGTCATGTGATTCCATTTATGATGACTTCAAAACTGGATCGGTCTGCAGTAAGACCCATAAGCTGTCCTATGTTGTGTACACCGGTCCATGATCTTATATTTCGGAGCCATGATATTTGTTTCCGTCCTATTCCCCGTCTTCCTTCTATTTTGCCTTGAATTATTAGCTGCAGTAGTTCATATTTTGATCCTCTCATGACGTGACCAAAATAAGCAGTTTTTCTCTTCTTTATGGTCCTTAGTAATTCTCGTTGCTGGCCGATTCTTCTTAGGACTTCGTTGTTATTTACATGGTCAGTCCATGATATTTTGAAATTTTATCCGATTTTTGACTTGATACAATTTTATCGGTTTATGTCGCATGGTATCAGTTTAGATCCAAATAGATACAATTGTATACAAATTTATATAGTTTTGTAATTGTGCATAAATCCGGCAGCTGCATGTATATTTTTGACGCTAGTAGCAAGCTCCAATGCTATCGATAAAATCGTCCACGTAGTGGTGAAATTTGATTGCTTTTACTGCTCGGGGATATTTTGTTATAAAGGAATCGGCATTTTTATCACGAACAAAATTCGCTATGCATGGAGCACAAGATATGCCAAATGAAAGGGCTCGCATATACGCTTGTTTGTCAAAATTGTCAAGCCATAAAAACCGTTGTACTTGCATATCTTCTTCACGAACGTTGATACGGTGAAACTTTTCAGAGATATCTCCGCAAACAGCAATCTTCCCAGCACGAAATATCACTAAAATGTCAAAAAGGGGCCTAAGCATATCTGGCCCACACATAAGGAAATCGTTAAGAGATGTCCCGTTGACTTTAGAAGCTGCATCGCAAACCAAACGCACCTTTCCGGGCTTGTTTGGGTTCAATGCAATAAATATGGGTAGATACCAAACAGGGTCAGAGCACGACACAATTTTCGCCTCAGACAATTTTTTCGCGTAACTCTTAGTCACTAGCTTCTCGATTTCGTTCTGCATTGTGGTCTGTAGTTGTTTGTCTTTTTTAAACTTCTTTTGCAAACGTATTAATCTGTGAAGCGCCGAGTTATAGCTGTCTGGCAGTTGAGGGTTTTCACTTTTCCATAATAAGCCTATTTCATACTGGCCGTTCTTTTTTTGGCACGTATTTTCGAGTATTTTGAGAACTTTTTGGTCGTCGGATGATAAAATTTTCTTTTCTGGGGACGCCTCAATTGAAAAATAGCTTTTTATAATTATTATTTTATTTTCCATACCTGATATCATCACCGAAAATTGTACCGATGCCTCTTCATCACGTGTTATTTGGCCAGTCCATTTCAAGGTTAATGGCTTTTTTATTCCTTCTAAGTTAAGGTCTTCGAAAAGGTCCTGCTCCATTAAAGTTACAGAAGAGCCCTCATCTAAGAATGCAAACGTATCCAATGTTTTGGATTTGCCGTATAGACGTACAGGGATATATCTGAAGAGTTGATTTACAATAATGGTTTATTTAATTGTGAGTGCTTACCAAATTTTCGTTAAGTATCACGTCATTTACAGATTTTTCTGCGTTGTTGTTGTGTTTGGTGGTGTTTTAAAGTGCAATTATTAATCCCACAAACTTTACTTACAAAACATTTGCGACGATGAAAATTAAAACATAGACGACAAAGCCGTTTTGTATTTACGATGGACCATTTTTTGTCTATTGGTGTTTTTTTAAATTCCTCACCATTTTGTATTTTATGGGTATCACTGCCACAAACCACACACAATGATTTTGGTGTTTGTTGATTTCGGTTCGTTTCTGTTGTATGTATATTCATAGATGCACTGCGTTTGCTGGAGAAACCACTTGGCTGGCAGCCATCGCAATATTGTACATTCAATCACTAAATGTTTTGACTATAGGAAATTTGTCGTCCTTGGGGTACATCGCCCAGTTTAATTTTTGATTATTTGGCAGTTTCTCTACCAGTTCTTTAACTAACTTGTAGAGCAAATATTTCTTACCATTAGTGCGTATTCTATAAAATTCTCCAATTTATCTTTTGGTGCTGGAAACTTGCGAGCTTTTTCAATTAAACTTTCGAGAATATGCTCCAGCCTGCCGTAGCACATCTCAAATGTTTCTATAATTTAGATACCATAGAAGGTAAAAGTAATTTGCTTCTTACCTAATCTTAGCCCTTCCGCGTAGACAGGTTTGTAAACGTATAAGGTTCCCTGCATCCGAAAAGCCAGCAATTTCTGTGCTATTTTTAAAACTGCTTAAAAACAAAGGCCAGTCTTCAGGATTTCCATCAAATGTTGGAAGATCTTTAGGAATCACCTGTCTTGCTGCTAATTGTAGTGAAGTCGGCTGATTTGAGGAAAAGTTTAATGAAATGCTGCTACCAGAATTAGCGTCACCTTCGCTTTGATACAAAATTTTATATTTTCTTTCTAAATATTGTTTTTGCAATTCTCTCTCCTCTTCCAGCATTCGTAGTTGTAAATCACGTTGCTTTGTCAAGTTATCATTTTTTCCCCTTTGATAATTATTAGCCGTTGAGTGTGACAAAGGGTTTTGTGCTTTCGCAAAGCTTGTAGAATTGCATTGTAAAAAGGAATTGGACAACGTCATTAAATGATTTGGTTTATTAGCACTAACGCTACACAAACTGGAGGCAATATTCGTCGTAATTGGTGCTTCTATATATGCACTAGCATTGAATGTTATTACGTTACGAATATCGTTGCTGTCGTTTAAGTAACCGTTTTAGCATTAGATACGTTCTCCATTTGTTGATCACCACTTTGTTCAAGTGCTGTTGTATTACTAGTACCAACTGTATCTTGCGTTGTAGGACTATTAATTGTCACCGGTAGAAGATGGCCGCAGTGATCACAATTCCAGCTAATGTTTGCCACTTCGCTATTTACATTGACACACTCGAAGTGAAACCAATTATCACACGTGTCGTATTGAACCATCTTATCGGTATCTACGAAGGAACATTTCTTACAATTGTACTCGGACATTTTTCTTTTTATATAAACCGATACGTGTTAACCCTCTAATGCCCAAGGCTGCCTTTTGGCGGTCTTTAGATTTTAAATAGTTTTTGGATAAATAACAATATTTTATTTTATAAAATAAATATTTATTTTAGTTGTATTATATCCATAGAAAACTTAACTGCCTACTTTTCTTGCCTTCAAACTTTTTTTGTATAAAGAACGGTTTTCAAGCAAAAAGCATGTAAAGTGAAAATTTAGAAAATTTTAAAAAATTAACTTTTTAAAACAGAAAAAAATATTTGAAAAATTGCCAAAAATACATTTACGATCTGACGTGCATTACCGATAATAAAGAAGCTAGTTTAGAGTCTTTAATTGTAAAATCAGCTAACAATTTTTCTCCAGGACTCACAGGATACCCCAGGATACGTTTTACAAATATCTCTCTAACTCAAAAACTAGCCAACAGATTTTCTTGAAATTAAACACAGATTATATAATCAGACGTAGTAGTAAGCAGAACTAATTTCGTTTGATGTTTAGTGCCAAATTGGCCGAATTTCGTAATTTTCAAAAAGCGAAAATCGCCATAACTTTTGAAATAACAACAATTGATCAACAATTTTCTGTACGTAATTTTATTTTATTGATAGTGTTATTTACAGCAAAAACCGAAATTATTTGACTACTGGGTTTCAAGGTACGTCTTCAACCTTTGTTGTGCTATATCGCCTAAATAAGGCGATAAATTAAAATTTTAATATTTGTTCCATGCTAGATTTTCAACGCCAAATATATGGTTTAAATATTATTGTAATCAGGAGAAAGAGCATTAGAGGGTTAATTTTCAATAATATTTTTTAAAGATTTGTTTCGATTAAACTATTTCAAATCTGAATCCGAGTCGTATTAAATAAAACACAATTTTTAAGAGCAAACTTCATTCATTTAATTACAAAAAAATGTATAAGAAAAAAATCAAATTAGTTAGCTTTAAAAAATATTGTATTGTCGCGTGATCGGTTTGACCCAGATTAAATTTTTGCAAACGTTCTTTAATTTGCTGTAGCCCTTTACCTTCAAACGACATTGCAATTTACTGTTATTAAGCAATGCATTTGCTACTAATATAAAAAATAAAGAACAAAAGAGTAAAGTATGAATGTATAAGTTACAATCAAGTATATGAGAATAGATAGTTAAATGAAGGAGGATAATAAAGTGAAGTTGTGATACATAGGCCAGTGGCGGCAACAGTGGCATTACTGCAATGCAAATTAAAGCATCAAAAACATCATAATATATATGGGTGATATCAAAAAATGTGATAAAAACCATGTAATCAGCTAATTTCTAATGCATGGATTACATTTGAGTTATATATTTTGATATATATCAGCGAATTGTCACCTGTTTTACAAAATCTATAACAATCTGACGAATTTTTGGTTAATACATAAAATTTGTGGCCAATTTTATAGGCCAAATGTAAACTCCGTAACCAGCAACTCATAAGGTTTTTTAACTTTAATAGATTATATTTTAACAACCAATGAAGCTAAACACTAACTGTAAGAATTTTTATGAAGAGGAAAAGTAAAGTTTTTAGTAAAAATTAATACATTTTACAAACTTTTCCGTATGTCTATGCTAACACGACTTCAACTCTGTAACGATTTTTCGTCATAATTTTTGATAAAAATGCATACACACGAATTTTGGAGTTACCTATTAATTATATTGCGAAAAGTATAATGTTATTTATACTCAAATGATCGTTGGACTGTAAACAATCATCTAGTATAACAGACTTGAAGTTTTTCTGCAGCATGTAACATTGTCGAGATGAAAAAGGATGTCTTTAATAAGATTTGAAAAAATGTTGTAAACTCCGTTCCTAATTTTTACACCAAACTATTTAACGAGTTAAAAAAACGAAGGCATATTTGGATTCACCTTGTAGGCATCTTACGATTTTGTTTCGGAAAGAAAATTCGGACAAAGCGTTTCTGAAAGAAAACGAAAAAAGTAACCAAATGTAAACTCCGTAACGGTAAACTCCTTAACCAAAATTGATTGCATCAGATTGCGTTCAAAAAAATGTAGGTAAATGTTTAAAATATTTTAAAATAACCATAAACAGAGGTGATTCAACTAATATTTATGCGTCAAAAGACGATTCAGCTAATAATTTTGCGTCAAATCAAAAAAAGTTATCAGTTTTTTACCCTAAACTGCTGGAGCGAAAAACGATTGATTTTGCATTTCATTGGTTTGGAATCGATATTTCGAGCCATTACTGACATTAGTTTGACAAATTAAATTTGTTTCACACAATTTAGAAATTTTTTGATCGCGAAATGTTATGTTTTTAATATATTATTTTGTAACTTTTGAAAAGCATTTAAAAGGAGCAAAAATACAAAATTAAAAAAAAAAATGAAATTTTTTTCGAGGAATGAATTGTATTTTTATTCGCGAAACCGCCAATTTGATAAACACAAATTGTATATTAATGAAAAGCATGTTGAAACCCCAAATACGAAAACTATTAAATTGAAGAAAATTCGTACGCAAATTTTTTTTTTACATCTTTTGCTTGTAAAAATGTAAACTCCGTCACCACAAAAAAAATTTAAATTGTGCAAAAAAAATTATTGCGCCAACTTGTAGAAGAGATTTTGTGCAATTAGGTTTATAATGACTAAACTTACTTACGCTTAATAAAGAGTTATTAGAAATCTTGATTCATAATCGTATTTTAACTATAAATTAATTTTTCGATTTTATACTGGCAACACTGTTGCTTATTTTCTCTCTTCTCCCAAATAAGTCGTCAGTGATGTACAAATTTAGTAAACGATTGACTCGGTAATCGGAAGTGAAAATTTATTTTCTTAAATTAGAGAACTCATGATTTGCTAAGATAAATTTAAAAGCCATTAAAAATATTTTTTTTTATTTATAAAGCAAATCAATGGAAATGTGTACGAAAAAGTAATTTTTTAGAACATATTATTCGAAACATACAAAAGTAATCGAATTTCGAATAATGTTTTGACAGTCTGTACATCACTATTGTTTTGTTTTTCTTTTTAATTTTATTTTTACATTTTTTTGGAAATTTTACGAAAAAGGTCATTGGCTACGCAATTGTTGTAGCTTTTTTCAGTTTGATGGATGCAAGTTGTTGGAAGCCACACATTATAGGGATGGGATGGCTTTAATAAATCATTTCCTGATGCCTGTAAATAATCTTTTATAACTCCAATTTTTAAATCTGGAAGTAAATCTGTGGTCTCAAATTATAGAGGGATTGCTAAATTAAGTGCAATTCCAAAATTATTTGAAAAAATTATCACTGACATTTTGTCCCAACAAGCTTCTTCTATTCTTTCGCCTCAACAACATGGTTTTCGTAAATCCTGCTCAACTGTTACAAATTTACTGGAATTTACAACTATTATCAATGAGGGTTTTATCAACAGAAAACTGATGCTATTTATTCTGATCTCAGCAAAGCGTTTGACAGAGTAAACCATAATTTACTCCTGTATAAGTTGGATCGAATGGGTTTCAGCGTTACCCTTCTTAAATTGATCGAGTCCTACTTAAAAGGCCGCACACAATGTGTTAAATTTCGTAATGTTGAATCTAATGATATCAAAGTTTCATCTGATGTACCTCAGGGCAGCCATTTATGACCACTTCTATTTACTCTCTTCATAAATGATCTTCCATCGGCTTTGCAACACTCTAATTGTTTGATGTATGCAGATGATGTCAAATTATTTATTTCCTCTAAAAATCGTTGTGACCAATCTTTATTACAAAAAGATATTAACAGCTTTACAATGTGGTGTAAATTAAACTTAATGGATTTGAATGTAAAAAAATGCAAATATATGGTATTTACGAGATCTCTCCCAATTGATGGGTTTTACGTGATGAATGAAATGCGACTGGATATGGTTGAAACATTCAACGATCTTGGTGTCTTACTGGACAGACGTTTAGATTTCCGGAATCATATCTCCAGAACAATTAATAAGGCAACAGGTGTGCTGGGATTTATCAAACGCTGGGCAAAGGAGTTTTCCGATCCTTATACAACAAAGCAGCTGTTCACAACATTAGTAAGACCCATCCTTGAATATGGATCTGTTATATGGGATCCTTGCTACAATGTACATTCTAATTCCATTGAATCCGTTCAAAAACAATTTCTAATATTTTGCCTTCGTGGACTTGGTTGGGATACTTCCGTACACTTGCCTCCTTATAAAAGCCGTCTTGCTCTTATAAAGCTTCCTACACTTCAAAGTCGTCGAAAAATGCTAAATGTTACTTTTTTGCTAAATTTGATAAATGGTGATTTACATTCGGATTTCCTTATAAGTAAAATCAATATAAATACTCCACATCGATTATCTAGATATTATCAATTCCTTATCGTTAAATACTTTCGTACAAATTATGCTAATTCGGATCCACTTCGCCGTATTTGTATTGAATTTAATCAACTTTACCATCTCCTTGATTTTCAAAAGAGCGTGGATTCTATAAAAAGGGACATCATTATTTTCCTTAACAATTAGAATTCATTGGTTTTTCAAATGTATTCCTTGTTTTTACTTAAATCTTTTTATTGTTATTATTGTAATAGTCTGTAAGGATTGTACTTCCATAGACTTAAATAAATAAATAAAATGCTTGAACATGAAATAATTAACAATTAAATGGTGGCTTTCTCAATCCAAACTTTATCGACTATAAATCCATATTATTTTTTCGTTATTAAGCAAATATGAATACTGTTTTTCACAAATTAGCTTAAAATCCTGCAATAAGACTGTTGTAGAAGTTTATGAATTAGAAATCTTTTAGTTTGTAATAAGGAGTGAGATCATAAAAATGTTAACACACATAAAGTTAAATAAAAAACAAACCACTGAATTTTAAGACTTCAAACCAAATTTTTATTAAATGAAATTGGAATTCTAACCACTACGAACAAAGTTATCCACTTTTTCCGGAAACCCTCCCATTAAGGCTTTGATGGTAGTTTCTGTCACCTTTTTAGAGCATTGTCTGTCTACATTTGAAATCTTGCATGTCCTGGTAGACCTTTTTTGTGCCCTTTAATTCTCTTTTAACAAGAGCCCAATATCTCTCCACTGGCCTGAGCTCCGGGCAGTTTGGTGGATTTGCCTCTTTTGGTACAAAAACCACATTATTATCATTATACCACTCCAGCGCTTTCTTGCTGTAGTGACAAGATGCTAAATCGGGCCAAAAGTAAGTGGATACATTGTGCTGACTCAAAAATGGAAGAAGTCTCTTCTGGAAACACTCTTTGATATAAATTTCTCTGTTTATAGAGCCAGATGTCACAAATGACTGGCTTCAGCTACATATGGCTTGCCATACTAGGAATTTTTTTAGGGAATTGCGTTTGCTTTTTCGACCTAAATTTTTCCGTAACATTTCCTCGAACATCGGAAACATAAAATTCTTGACCAGGGAGCTGCGAAAAATCAGCCAGGACATACGTTTCGTCGTCCATTACACAACAGTTGTATTTTTGTATAAAATTTGATTTCAATTTTCGAGCTCTGCTTTTGGCGTCCAAATTTTTAAAAGCGTTTCTATCGGGAACTTTTTGAACTTTGTAGGACTTTAGTCCTGCCTTACGTTTCACTTTACGTACAAAAAAGTCCGATCAGTGGGCTAACCGAGCTGTTTTTCTGCCAGATGTGTTAGGAGCTCTCTTAAAGATGCTTTTAACTTTATATGCCTTCCCAGGTGGAAATGTTCATATATGGTCATATATGGCAACATATATGGGTTCCGATCCGAAATTTGAGGGTATATGGCCATATATGGAGATATATGTATGTTCATATAAAATTTTTTTTTTTATTTTTTAATAAAAATTTGCTTTTTTTATCCAAATTAAATGTAAATATTATAATTCTATTCATACGTTACTGATGAATTTGTATGAAAATGAGAAATTATGAAATTTTTAATGGACATACAAATTTTACTTGAAGTTTATAAATTATTTTATGACTGTTTTTTGATTATTTAATGATTGTTTATACACTAATAGAAAAAAGTGTGTAAAATTAATTAGCAGAGTATTTTTGCTAAATATAAATAAGATAGGAACAGCAAAAATAAAACTGTTTAATATATTTACAAAATTTGAGTTATAATTGAGCTAAATTTCAGTGATTAGAAAATAAAATTGTAGTAGTAGACAAAAAAACATCACATAAAATTTAAAATTTTCAAAAATCCTTTTTCGTTTTTAATGGAAATACAAATCTAGCCTTCTGAAATCAACAGTTTAATATTAGGTGTGTTTGGGTACTTTTCCAGTAAAGTCCAGTAAAAATTACTCAGTAACAAATTTACAGAGAGTAAGGCAAAATTTACTCTCAAAAAGAAAAATATCTAAAAATGTACGCAAACAGAAAACTTGTAAGAATTAGTAAAATACTGCTGCCAACTTCTTCCGTAAAAATATCCCTAAATCAAACTAAAAAATCACTAGAAAATATCTAAATTATAAAAAAAATTAAATAGCGATAAATCCCTAAATTGCACGAACTTTTTAGGTTCTGTTGAAAAATTTCACAAAAATAGCTATATTTTTCAAACTTCTTAAAACTTTCTTAAAAAATTATTGATACATCGCCAAATTTTTCGAACTTTTTTGTTTTCCATAAAAATTTACCGATAAATCGCTGAATAATAATGATTCAAAAATTCTGTCAAGGAAATAAATGTAAAAAAATTCTAAGAAAATGTGAAGACTGTCTTAAAAAGAAAAATCGCTAGTTTTCCCGCTAATAGCTAAATTATATTTTATCCCCCTAAACAAGTTGAAGTATCGCTAGATTTGCCGAGAAAATAGCTAAATTGGCAACAGTTATTAAAATAGCTGATTGCGAAATAAACATATTCAAATTATTGGATTAATAAATAAAACCTAATAAAATGATCACTTACTTACTCCTTCCATCGTAAATAAGCTTATATTTAAATATTTTTTTATTTTTACAAAAAATTATTTAGACAAATGTTTTGTTTATTCAATCATATGTTTTAAATCACGTTTTTTTTCTTACAAATTCTTACTAGCAAAAATTCATCCAGTAAAAACTTGTAAGTTCTCTGGTATTGAACTGTCACTTTACCCTCTATTTTTCCTCTCTCCTTACTGAGTAATTGTGTAAACAAACACCTTCCAGTAAAAACTTGTACAAATTTGTACGAATTTGTACAAATTTATTTTTAGCAAATATTTCTGTTGGTTTTATAAACTGCTATTTGCATTGAACAAAATTTTAGATACAACAGTTTGTTTTAGCCATTTTTAGTTTACTAATATTTTGCAAAATTTTCTGCAGATTTTCTAAATTTAGCAGTTTTATTTTTGCTGTTTATATCTTATTGCAACATTTTCAATTGTATTTCAAAATTTATCATTTTATTTCAAAAGTTATCAATTGTTAAGTAAATGAATGTTCCTTTCAGTTTGACTGTAGATCATAAATTAATATCACTTTCTATTTAAATTATTTTCAAATTTAAACAGATCCACTCATCTTAAAACACATTGACACGGTGCAAAAATATAATTTAAATAATATACATTTAAATTTAAGGGTTCGTTGTAATTCAAAAATCTGTGGTTATCATACACAGAGTTGAATAGAATCAGCTGAGATGTCTTAAGAATTAAGGTTCAAAGCAAAATAGAGTAATAATAACAAAGGATAAAAATAGCATTGTTAAATTTCGTTGATGTTAGTCTAAGTTGAGTTGTTGATACGAAATTCGATTTTCTTTCAGCGGTCACATAAGTAGACAAACATTAAAATATTAGCCCACACAAGACGAAATACACTGATGATGGCTTTGTAGCGAAAGCCGAAAATAAGTATTCTGTATTGCTGGTCTTATCGAATTCTTTCAAATATATTTGTATTCTTTGTAATTTACTTGTAAAAATTGTATCATCTTTCTTTGATTTGAAAATAATTTAAACAGAAAGTGATATTAATTTATGATCTATAGTCAAACTGAAAGGAACATTCATTTACTTAAAAATAAAAGATCAACTAAATATTCCCCCACTCATCGTTATCAATTGTTTTTCAGATTTATCAATTGTTTTTCAGAAATAATCAATTGAGTTTCAGTTTCATCAATTGTATTGTAGAAGTTATGAATTGTTTTTCAGATTTACCAATTGTATTTCAGAAATAATCAATTTATTTCCAGTTTTATAATTGCTTTTCAGAAAGTATCAGTTGATATTCATATTTATCAATTGTATATCAGAAACTACCAATTGTATTTCAGAAATTATGAATTGCATTTCAGAAACTGGAAATTGTATTTCAGAAATTTATTAATTGTATTTCAGAAATTCGCAATTGCATTTTAGAAATTATCAAATGTAGAAATTATCAACAGAAACTGGCAATTGTATTTTAGAAATTGCCAATTGTATTTAAGAAATTATCAAATGTATTGTATTTCAATATTTTTTGAATCCGCTGACGTAATTACCCCTATGATAAAAAAAACTTACAACATTACCCATATATGGAATAATATATGAATTCATATATGAAGATATATGGAATATATGAACCAATATATGGACCAATAATTGCAGTATATTATCATATATGGATTCATACATTTGAATGTATTTACCCATATATGCTTCCATACATATCATATATGTTCATATATGGTCATACATTAAACCATATATGCTCATACATGAAATCATATATGACAATATATGAACATATATGAACATTTTCACCTGGGTTACCAATATTACGATAACCAGTCGTTGTTCCTGTTCCCGGCTTCCTTTCAATTGTTAGGTGTTCCAGATACCTTTTTACCACTTTTGAAACTGTTTGGCGGCATACATTAGTCTCTTTTGCAATTTTTTTGTATGTCCATGTTTGGTTTTGTTGAAAATATTTAATTATTTTTTAACGCACTTTTCTTTCATCGTCCATTGTGTAAAATATTGCAAATTAAAACTCATGATGTAAATTAATTTATTAACTGACATATTTTTAAAATGTAAATTGCCGAAAAAAAATGAGAAGCTTTAAAGAGAAAAGATTTGCCATTTTCCAACTGAAATTCGGTTACATATATAGGTTGGTACAACTGAATATTGGTTACTACAACAAAATTCGGTTTACACAACTAAATTTTAGTTGAAATACTCAATATATTTAGGAATGACATTCCAATATGGTTCCACCAACCGAATTTATTGGTTGTAGCAACCAAAATGAGCTTAGCAATTCGGTTGGAAAATTTTTTTCTGTGTGCATTAAAAACTTTAAAAATATGCACTTAAAACGATTATATTTGCAAAAACGAGTAAAAAGGTTAAAGTCGGGCATGCCGACTATACAATACCCTACACCAGTCTGGTGTATTGTTTGGATCCGAAATTCGAATGGGTTAAAATGGGGCTTATGTCAAAATTTTCTATAATGTGAGTCAGCGCACAAAATTTCATTAAAATATCTTAATATTTGCGACCTGCAGTTTGTAACCAAGCCAATTTTGGGGGGACCCTTATATGGGCACTAGTTCTAAACATGGACCGATGTTCACCAAAATCAATAGGCTTCGTCCTTGGGCCAACATAGGTCTATGTACCAAATTTCATCAGAATATCTTAATATTTGCGACCTGCAGCGTATAAACAGTATAATTTTGGTAGGACCCTTATATGGGCACTAGGTCTAAACATAGACCGATGTTCACCAAAATCAATAGGCTACGTTATTGGGCCAATATAGGTCTGTGTACCAAATTTCATCAAAATATCTTAATATTTGCGACCTGCAGCGTATAAATATTATAATTTTGGTAGGACCCTTATATGGGCACTAGGTCTAAACATGGACCGATGTTCACCAAAATCAATAGGCTGCGTTATTGAGCCAATGTAGGTCTGTGTACCAAATTTCATCAAAATATCTTAATATTTACGACCTGCAGCGTATAAACAGTATAATTTTGGTAGGACCCTTATATGGGCACTAGGTCTAAACATGGACCGATGTTCACGAAAATCAATAGGCTGCGTTATTGGGCTAACATAGGTCTGTGTACCAAATTTCGTCAAAATATCTTAATATTTACGACCTGCAGCGTATAAACAATATAATTTTGGTAGGACCCTTATATGGGCACTAGGTCTAAACATGGACCGATGTTCACCAAAATCAAACTTGTTCGTCCTTGGGCCAACATAGGTCTGCGTACCAAATTTCATCAAAATATCTTAATAGTTGCGACCTGTAGAGTGCGCACAAGATTGCATGGACATACAGACAGACGGACGGACGGACAGACGGACATCGTTAAATCGAAATAAAAAAAAATTCTGAACCGATCGGTATACTATAAGGTGGGTCTACGACCAATATTTTTTGGTGTTACAAACATCAGCACAAACTTATAATACCCTGACCACATAGTGGTGTAGGGTATAATAAAGCACTTTAAAACATAAAAATATATGTGAGATAGTTATTTTGCAAATAGACACAGAACTCGAAGCTTTTCCATAAGGTTTTAAAAAATGTTTATTTAAAAAAAAAAAAAAAATCTAAATTTTCATTGAATCGTATCGTATAAATTTTATATATTTTTAACAATTTAAAAAATGTTACTAAAAATTAAATATTTGCACAAATATGCATTATAAACCACAAAATATGCATTAAAAAGCACAAAATATGCATTAAAAAGGCAACGAATATGCATTAGAAGTCAAAATATGCAACAACAAATCGATGCCATTTTATTTTGAATTTGATGATTCGGATAAATATTTATGTGCTAATTCATAAAAAAAATGTATGTATTTGGTATTTGAAGCTTGCTATAGTTAAAGTACATATTTCGCTTAATAAAGAGTTATTAGAAATCTTGATTCATAATCGTATTTTAAATATAAATTAATTTTTCGATTTGATACTGGCAACACTACTGTTTATTTTCTCTGTTCTCCCAAATAAGTCGTAAGTGATGTACAAATTTAGTAAACGATTGACTCGATAATCGGAAGTGAAAATGTATTTTCTTAAATTAGAGAACTAATGATGTGCTAAGATAAATTTAAAAGCCATTAAAAATATATATTTTTTTATTTATAAAGCAAATCAATGGAAATGTGTGTGAAAAAGTAATTTTTTAGAACATATTATTCGAAACATACAAAAGTAATCGAATTTCGAATAATGTTTTGACAGTCTGTACATCACTATTGTTTTGTTTTTCTTTTTAATTTAATTTTTAAATTTTTTTGGAAATTTTTTCGAAAAAGGTAATTGTAATTGTTTGAAGGATGCAACTTTATAAAAGGTTTAAAGTTAATCGGCCTTACTATCAATATTTTTCAAACGTTTATTTTAGTTAAAGTCGACTTTAGTTAAAATATTGGGTGGCAGTATGCCTTGACTTGGTTTATTTTTGGAGCATTCTGATTGGTTAATTTATTTTCAACCAATCAAAATGTTTGAAAATATAAATATTTTTGTACACAAAATGAACAAAACCGTATGATTAAAAATAAAGTCGACTTTAAATTTAAAATACTCTTTTTATAGTAAGGGCCAATGAGTATCGACTATAAACCTATATTATTTTTTTCGTTATTAAGCAAATATGAATACTGTTTTTCACAAATTAGCTTAAAATCCTGCAATAAGACTGTTGTAAAAGTTTATGAATTAGACCATTAGTCTATATTAGCTTTGGACTATCGAGAAAAAACATGCATTTGCATGAATTCCTTACCCTAATAATCATTGTCTAAATTAACCCTTTAGTGCATAGTGTCCCTTTAGGGAGGCGGGATTTTTATGCTCTGCACAAAGAAATTTTTAAATAAAAATTCGCTAGGAATTTTTATACATATTTTTGTTGTCGAAATAATATTCAGACTCTTATAACTCGTTGAGTTTTAAAATTTTCGTTGGCCGATTCCGCGACAATGCGGATCAATGCAAAAATTATAAAAAAGTGTTCCAATAATTCTCCTTATGTAATTCAAAAATACCAAAACAGAATTTAAAAAAAGTTGAGTTTGCAATGAGTTCTTGTGGAACCAGTTTTGGAATAGATGGATTTGAAAACCGGTTTTGTTTTACAAAAGAAAAAAACAATAAAACATTAGTTCCTTCTGCTTTCAGTTTACTTAAAAATTAAATTTACTTAAATTCTTTTTTTTTTATTGTATGGTGCGGATCACTATGATTTATGAAAAACCACAATATGGCCCTCGGTGCAAAATCAGTGCCCACCCATGGTATAGTATATGGGCCCTTCAAAAAATGTTCTTTCAAAAATTCAAACCAAATACTTTCCATTTGCAAAAGTTATCGGTATAAATACATTCAGTTATAAATATTAGTATCCCGGTGAAAAATGTTCATATACGCTCAAACATGTTCATATATGGTTTATGTATGGACACATATGAACAAATATGGATTTTTTATGAACATATATGGATTTTATATGAACATATATGGAAGTATATGTGATTCCATATATGGAAAAAATTTCATATACAGACATATATGGAAGCATCTGTTATTTCATATATGGAAATGGCACTCATATATGGACAAATATGAAAGTATATGTTATTCAATTTATGCAAAAGGGACTTGTATATGAATATATTTCGAAGAATACATTTTTCCATATATGTAAAATGAACTCATATTTGGATAAATATGGAATTATATTTAATGCCATGAATGAAAAAAGGAACATATGTAGCGCCTAATTTGAATGTCATACATAAATTTATATCTATAGTATAACCTTATAATAAAGGACAGCAACGTTCGCATGTATTCTCATGTATTTAATAAATGTATATATTCATATATGTCCATATATGAACATATACATAGGTGTTACCTCATTTTTCGGATCCATACATATATAGTTGAACCATAAATGTTCATTAATGAACATTTTTCACCGGGATATTAGTATTAAACAAATTACAATACCAATGTTAACAAAAACTAAACAAAATATAAAGTATATTTTAGGGCTTTAATTTATTTATTTTATAATAAAGTAAAGGTGGCAATAATAAAGTAAAAATGAAATAATTAAGTTTATGTCGTAATTTAAATATATTATTCCGCGAAAAATAAGATTTATTTTTTCAATAAAAGCAAAATACCACTGAAATATATATTAAAAAAAACATTTTAGTTCATACTTGGGACTCGGAAATCCCACAAGTGGAAAATAATTTTGAACTTCAAGGTTATTGCCAGGAAAAATATAAGTAAAATTATTTTCTGCTTGATGATGAAATGATGATAATGATGAGAAATGATGATAATGATGTTGATGACAACAAGGAGAAAATAATTTTACTTATATACTTTTACCTCTAGTTGCCACATTTTTTATCCGATTTTCATAAGTAATACCTTTCTGGAAAGGTTGTAATGTTATATTGTTTACAACTTTATTAGTTGTTTCAAAAAGCCACCTCAAGATGGCGCTAATCTAGATTTATTAGAAAATTGCAAAAAATTTAAATTTGGGAGCCTCGAAAATGATTTTTTTGATATGTCGTAGTGGAAATTTTTTCCCCATGCTTAAAGCTTTCGAAAAATCGAGTACGCAATATCAAAAAATTTTTATCCATACAATTTGACCCGCCCTAATATATATATACTATAATACCCAATTCATAGAACAAAGTTCTGTGATTAATTGAAAAAAGAAATCGCGAAAAAAGTCGCGGAAAAAAAATTCCAAAAAGGAAAATTCTTACATCAGTATGTTTGTTTGCAGAATAAAAATCGCTGATTTAGTTTTCTAATTCAACTTTTGCACCATAAAGTCTTTTTTCGCGTTCCACGATTATATTGCAATTTTTTAAGTGTGGTTTTTTAAAATTTATAATCTAGGGACTATAATACCCAATTTATAGAACAAAGTTCTGTGATTAATTGAAAAAAGAAATCGCGAAAAAAGTCGCGGGAAAAAAAATTTACAAAAAGGAAAATTCTTACATCAGTATGTTTGTTTGCAGAATAAAAATCGCTGATTTAGTTTTCTAATTCAACTTTTGTACCATAAAGTCTTTTTTCGCGTTCCGCGATTATATTGCAATTTTTTAAGTGTGGTTTTTTAAAATTTATAATCTAGAGACTATAATACCCAATTTATAGAACAAAGTTCTGTGATTAATTGAAAAAAGAAATCGCGAAAAAAGTCGCGGGAAAAAAAATTTACAAAAAGGAAAATTCTTACATCAGTATGTTTGTTTGCAGAATAAAAATCGCTGATTTAGTTTTCTAATTCAACTTTTGTACCATAAAGTCTTTTTTCGCGTTCCGCGATTATATTGCAATTTTTTAAAATTCATAATCTAGGGACTATAACACCCATTTCGTAGAACAATATTCGATGGCTAGTTGAGAAAAAAGCAATCTATCCATCTCCTTTTTTTGTAAACAAATGCTTTTTTTTACTCAATTGTTAATAGTTTTTAAGGCATTAGTGCGATTTCATTAGCATTAGTATTACAAATTCTAATGCCAGAAAATTTCAGTACCATTAAATGGTAATGAAATTTTTTTGCCATTAGCATTAGTCAACTAATAATAATGAAATTTCAATGCCAATGAAAAAATTCCAAGTATGGTATAGATAAATAAATTAAAGCCCTAAAATATATTATATATTTTGTTTAGTTTTTGTTAATATTAGTATTGTAATTTGTTTAGTAACCCAGCAAAAATATGTGTAAGTCATTCAAAACAAACAACTTTTAAATTGGTTACAATGGAGCGATAAGTGCTCTATTTCTGTTTCGAATGTATGTGCTTTTTTTGTTTGTAAATTACGAATTCATTAGAGATTCCATTTTGTATCTCTAAAAAAACAAAATAGTTAATTTTATTCACGTACTTTATTAATTTACGATTATTTACATATTTTTTATTTATTCGTACATATTTTAAAAAATACTTCAATTACAGTTCCCATTGAAAAAGGGAAGGAAATAACGAATTGGATCCCTTTGAATCTCCTGGACTATGACCCAAATAGGAATTATTTTTTTCACTAAATGCAAATATATAAAACTTAACAAAATGTATTGTTAAGGCTCTATGTAAGTCGCTCGCCTACACCAAAGAAATATGTTAATAAAATTTGTTGCAATGTTAACACATTTTATCGTTTAAAGCAGACCCATCAAGATGTTGGTTAACAGAGGTTGAGAATCCTACAATCCCTTACTCGTTGCTTATACACAAAAAGGTCTATAAATGTCACCTGCTTTAAATGTCGATATGCTTTACTTGCCACTACGCCTTGAAAGTCGTAAAATCAATTTAAATAAATAATTCTATATATTATATTATAAAAATATATTATTTCTTCAAGTCAAAAATAGATTTAAAAAAAATTACTGCCGTAAACTTTAAAATGTCAAGAGCATTCTGTCAATTAAAGTTCAAAATTTTAATTAAAGTTAAAATTTTGCTAAATTAACTTCTTGAACATAAGAATTTAACGAATCACGTTTTGAAAATTATAGCATTTGAACTTAATGCATCGTTTAATGAAAATGTGGATTTTCAGTTAGCGATGGCTGACTTGCAAAATTCAAATGACGACATGGTATTCCCCTTCGAAATATGTTTGGGGAAAAACTGTCTCCAGCGGTTCTCGGATTCTTTAATGAATTTAAAGCTAAAATTCAATCATAGATCTGTGTCTTTATAATGATGGCCTTATTACTGTAGAGTTTGAAAATGTCGATGCTTTTATTTCCTTTATTTGTTAAAATAAAAAAAAAATAAAAAAATATGAAAAAATAGATTCCTAGTACTTTAATATTCTGAAAATTCCTTGAGTAATCAGAGTAGGTTACATATAACTTTTAGGCCCAGTTTTTGGATGTAGATTATCTTTAAACTTAGTTCAACGCAGTTAATAACTGGAATACTGCTTCTAAAATGTGATCTATTTTATTTTCTTTCAATGAAGACCGAAATTCTAAACCAGAAAAAGTTGTTCAGGGAAAGTTTTGTTAATAAACTTGAAATGATTGATATATTTCGTTTTCGCTTTAACTAAACCAAGTTTAACTGACATCCCAAAAACTCAGCCTTACGGTGGGTCTCATACTGCAGGTTTAACTTCAACTTAACTATAAACAAAAGAAAATGTCAAAAAAATGTACACAAAACAACAAATTTTTGGTTATGAGACCCACCGTTAGTGTATTAATCTTATTTAATTCAATATCGTATCTTTTTTAAATTTAAAGACTGAAGTAAACATGTTACAAACTTATTGTTGAACAAAAATTAAAAAAAAATTTTGGTTTTGTCTGATTTTGCCTTAATCGCATTGGCGTACCTAGACCATTTTTCTGGGGTGGGCAAGCGACCCATTAATTTTCTGCTGTTTATTTGCCCATTCTCACACTCTTAATCCTAAAAAACACTTTCGGCATTATGCTTACAATTTTTTCACACAACAAAAAATCTTAAAAATGATTTTTATTTTTTTTTTATTTTATTTATCAACTTTATTGACTTTTCTATGCAACAAGATTATATCTTATTATTAAAGCATAGAAATATAATTTTTAGATTAACATTTTTATAAATGAATGAATTAAAATAATACATTATTAGAAAAGAAAGAAAACACAAATTATTAGATAATATTTAACATTGAATTATTAAATCAAAATCAAATCATAACAACAGTTATAGGTTTTTTTAACATTAAAAATAAAAAAATTTAAAATAAAATAACAAAAAATATAAAAAAATATAAAAACTACATAAAATTGTCAAAATTTATAATTTTAGTTTTTTTAGTTTGAAAATAAATCAAAAATATTCTTTTTAAAGGTAAATGCGTTACTATTAAGCTGAATGTGATGAGGTAATGAGTTCCAAAGTTGTACAGTTGAAACAAAAAATTGCCATTTAGAAAAAAGTGTACGATACTTTATAGATTTCAGCCTATGACCTCTTTCTGACCTTGCGAAGGTCAAACGTTCATAATGATTCCTGCGTTATTTTTCTATTATTGAACAACTTTGCGGTTCTAATAATTTTTTTTAAAGAAAAACTCTTATAGTCAATTTTATAATCAGAACTAAGATAGATTTGTTTCTTAAATATTTCTTATTTAAGAAATGTTTAAAACAAAAATCGATCTTAGTTCTGACTATAGAACTGACCTTAGATTTCAACAAATTATCTGCCTAGGAAACCAGTAGTTCCCAAACCAAAAACTCAGGATTGATATTAAAAAAAAGTAATATTGTGATACTTTACGCCATCAAAATCATAGATAAAAGAATTCTAGGTAGATTTTTCAAAAATTCTGGGGTGGGCAAAAATCAGTCTAGGGTGGGCTAAGCCTAAGTCCGCCAATGCTTAATCGAATTGATTCAGATGCGAAAGAAGCGTTTCCTTAATATTGTCCTACAAATAATAATAAATTGAAGCTTTTGTTACACAATAGGTTCAGAAATGGGTTCTGTAAAGGCTAAACATTAAAATTGCCTCTAAAATATGATATTTCGTACATTATAAAAAGCACATTTAAATCACTTTTAAAAATGTATTATATTATCAGGCCTGTTCTGAAAACGGTGTGATTTCAAAACACGGACCGTTTTAAAATCACACGGGTGATTTGTTGCTGTTCTACAAATCACCAGATTTTATTTTTTTCGGCGTGATTTCAGTTTTTCGATATCACGAGGAAACAGCTGATTTCTTTACTTTGTTTTGATTTATATTTTTAGTAAAAATATTAAGTGGAAAATTAAAATGCAGGGAGCTACTATATTGGCAGTAATTAATTTAAAAAGAAAGCAGTTAAGGGATGATCGTGTTAAAAAGCGTTATTTGCGTGATGTATCAAATCCTATGGATACAAACGAAACATTGTAAGTAAACAACGATTAAATTAATGTAATGATTTAAGGCATATTGGTTTTCAGTTTCATTTCATTTTACCGGCTAAACAAGAGGGCTTTTCAAATGGTATTGGAAGAAATAGCACCACAGCTACCAAACTCCTCCATTCCGGCAAGTATTCAGCTAGCAGCTGTGCTTAGATTTTTAGCAGTCGGATCGTATCAAGGGGTCATAGCGAACGATGTGAACATAAGTATGGGACGCTCCACCTTCTGCAAGATCTTATGGAAAGTAATGAATTTATTAGAAGAAACCTTGTGTCCAACTTGGATACAAATCTCATTAGATCAGCAAACACAAAGTGCATCAAAATCTCATTTCTATCAACAGTTTGGTATACCCGGAGTAGTTGGATGTGTTGATGGAACGCTTATTAGAATAATGAAGCCACCGTCCGATCATTCTGCATATTTTAGCAGAAAGGTTAATTACAGTCTTAGTGCTATGATTACATGTTGTTGCCATTTGTTACATTTAATACATATGTTTCTTTATATTTTCTTAATAATTATTGGCTATTTTCATTTTTACTTAAGAAAAATAATAAAGTTTGGTATTAAAAGATTATTTTTATAAAATATTTTAGTTAATTTGTTCGGTACTGTAACATTGTGTGGCTCTGGCATGCAAAATCACGAAGAATGTCATACAAAAAAATACAATTTTTTGCAAACAAGCAGTTACTTTGAAAACTTGTTCATTTTTAAGTTTTTTATGTATAAAAGCCTAATCTTACTACTAGAATCCATAAAAAACACATAAAATTACATTTTCAAGATAGTTTTTCTTAAGTTCATAACAAAGTACGTACAGAAAAACAGCAAGTGATTTGAAATAACCTTAACTTATCTGACTGGTTTAAAATCACGTGATTTTCAAAATATTTCTGTTCAGAACACCTTTTAAGTGATTTCAAATCACTTCGGCGTTAAGTGATATCCAGAACAGGCCTGTATATATTATAAAGAGTACTTCTAAATCACTCTAAAAATGCAAACAAAATGTACTCGTATTGATGTGATGAAAATGTATACCTAAAAACCATACTTTATTAATTTCATGTAATCACCTTTAAATTACTAATAAAATGCTTAAATTGACAACATGGGACATCACGTGTAAAATAAATCAGTGTTAGAGCTAAATTTTAACTACTTCACAATCAGTAGATGCTATTCGGAGTTCTTTTAAAATAACTTTTTTGTAATGGAGTTTTTTGCTGGGAAAATACTAATATTTATAAATGAATGTATTTATACCGATAACTTTTGCAAATGGAAAGTATTTGGTTTGAATTTTTCCAAGAACAGTTTTTAGAAGGGCCCACATACTATACTAAAAGTTGGAATCTGGGATCAACTTGGAAAGCTATGCTGTCATACAAAATTTTAGAAAAATCGCGATTTTAACGCGCTATAGGTGAATACATTTTTTTTTATTGAAATATTTTCCTTTCAATTGCTTCCTTACTAAGGCATTACATTTATTGAGGTCGATTGTACATTCTTAGCGACTTAAAAACCATAAAAACTTATATAAAACGCTAAGTAGTGGTTTAAATATCAAGATTAGCACATCGCATTTATATCGTAAATATGGCCACAGGTCCTGTGCTTACAATTTAATACAAAAAAATTCATATTAATTGAATTTGAAAAATTTTTTATATAAAAAACTGAATGGACAACCGCCAAACTTTAAAGACGTTGAGCGAAAAATCTGCACCGTTGATCGAAAAATAAAGTACGCCTTTGTAATTAGCATGTCCGAAATATATAGAATTGATGGTCAGAGCTCTATTAATTTTTAAAAGTCAAGATTTTGTCATGCAGTGTAATTGTTTAAATAAAACGTAAAGAGGTTTGCGTATACTTTTTAACAAAATATCTTTTACCACAATTTAGCGGTTTTTTTGATACTACAAATCACACGGCTTTAACCGTTATTTTAAAAAATGTATATCATTTTAATTAACACTTTCCATTGCAAAGACATTTGTTGTGCCGATAGTTAATTTAGTGAAAAATTTGCGAAAACCGCCAAAAATCGGAGAAACCTCGAAATAGCGGTTGAATTTTACTTTTGGTGAATTCAAATTGTTCCATAAATATTAATGAGATGATTTATTGGGTAATTTTTACAATACATAAAATTAATTTGCAAAATTTGGAAGAAAAAAAATTGCAAAAAATTAATAATAGTTTTTTATATGTGATATAAATAGCGGATGAATTTTGCTAAAAAATTGCCTTTATTTTGTAAGTTTCGAAATACTTTTTTTAAATAATTGTAATCTCGGGACTGCGCTTTTTTCTGTGGTACCCATATCTTGTAAGACAACTAGCGGTTTTAACGCTATTTTGACAAATATATCTCTTTGTAATAGACACTTTTCATTGGAAAAACATATGTTTGGGTCGATAGATAATTTAGCGAATTACTCGCGAAAGCTGTAAAAAATTAAGAAACCACAAAGTAGTGGGTTCAATTTTAAGTTTGGTGAGTCCAAATTATCCTATAAATATTAATTTGATGTTGTCTTCGGCAATTTTTATTCGCAAAAAGTATATAGTATATAAAGAATTTGCAAATTTTTGCAAAAAAAATAAATAATAGTCTTATACATATATTTACTAGCGGGCAAAGTCCGCCACGTTGTTAGCGTGCCTTAGAGTTTATTTAATTCCAGTTTATGTAAAAGAAGACCTGGCAATTCAAGTAAATTCACAAATTCAGTTGGAAAGTTTACTGCTCGTTTTCTTTATCGGAATATATAAATTGCATTCTTTTTCTAAGGTTTTTTCTCTTTTAATAAATTTGTTTAACCTTTATGTAGATTATGTTGCAATGCTATTGTTTCATATTCCTTGCTTAAAGTGCTTGCACAATTAATTAAAAGGGGTTCTTTACCTCTTTTTGATCCTCCCCGTAAAAATACACAAATATATATAATAGAGTTCGTCATAAAAATTTGATTTTCGGATATCATCACTTTTTTTAAAGTTTTTGCATAGAAAAAAAAAATGGCGTTTTCTTTGTATCAATGTTCTCAGCAGGGAATACATTTTCATTGTGTGTAATAAAAAAGTAACTTTTTTAAAATTCTTGAAAAAAGTGGCTTTTTGGACAACTCTAATGACTATCTGCTGTATTCAGAAAACGCAAAAAAAATGTTTTTTATATTAATATTTGCTGTAGAATCGAATGGTAAATTCAGATTTCCTAGAAAAGCAGCCGTTTTTGCTCTGCAGAAAATGGGTCTCAAAAACGGCGTTTTTGGCCGACTTGCGCCGTTTTTGAGATAAAAACTTAAAAAAAATGATGATATCCTAAAATCAAAGAAATTTTATATATTTTTGACGATCTCTAATGTATAATACTGTCTCATAGGATATATATATGTCTATGCGAAATTTCAAGTACCAAACTCCAGCAGTTTGAGTCATTCAAATTCTATTTGATTTCCCTCCAATTATCTCATGTTTAAATTTCACTCGTTCCACGTTCCATTTCATTTAACAATGTTAGTGTTCCCAGACTCGTTCCCAGATTCCATTTCGTTCACCAGTCATTGTATTTCGTTCCCATTATATATTTTCCCGTTTCTCCTCGATCCCCGTTTCATCCATTCCGACTGTCTTGTGTTTCAATATCAGTCGTTCCTCTTTCCATTTCGTTCCATTTACGTTTTTAATGCATGCGGGTGGTATGATTAATTTTTTTAATATAAATTTGCATTTTTTCCAAATATTCGAATTGATCTAGAAAAAGTGGGATATATATATTTCTCTAACTCCCACTGGAACATAGGGCGCCAATAACAGCAGATCGCCATCTGATCCGATTTTGAGCGATAGATCTTATTTCGTTCGAAGACACACCTAGTTGGTTCATTTCGGATTCTGTTGAACGTCTCCATGTTGTACATGGCTTACCACTTTCTCTTCCATCTTGATGAAATGGATTCCATCTAAGAGCTTGCTTTGAGAAATTATCATCATTGTGGCGTAATGTGTGCCCAATCCACTGCCACTTTCGTTTACGTATCTCCGTTGCTGCCGGTATTTCATATTTTTCGGGGCCAAAAGATACGCAATATTCTTCTAAGGCTGCGATTTATAAAAGTTTGAAGGTGTTTTGTTATGTTGTACGTAACCTTCCCATTTGTATATCCATATAAGAGCACTGATTTTACATTTGACTCTATTGGCTTATTTTGTTACTTTGCCAAATTGGGACTACTAGCTTTGTTTATTCGTGCGTCGACATCAACTTTGGTTCCACCATCTGCTGCGATCTCGCATCCATCGGAGCATCGTCGGAATGTGGGTTATGTAACACTGTTCTATCGTTACTACCATGGGAAGTGTTCTACTGAGATAAGTGTACTTATCCCGGGGTCACGTGTTTTTGGCCGCAACACGCGCTTGTCTAGTAGATCTCATCCGTTTGTGGTCGATTGTCCAGTTTGTCGCACAACGTATTATAGAGAGCATTCGTTCATTAGTCGAACCGCCCGTATGTGGAATAAACTCCCCGCAGGTGTCTTCCCTGATACTTACAATTTAGAGAAATTCGAGTCAAACGTTCATAAACACTACTCCCTATTTCCTTCTTCCCATAACCTATTTTCCTAATATCAACACAATGCGTTGCATCAGTAGGGGGCATCTCCTGAGTGTTGGTCTAATGTAAAAAAAAAAAAAAAAAAAAAGATAACAAAATTGATCTGTATCATCAAACGTATGATTATTGATGGTGATTGGCTGTGTTGTTGAACCGATACTTAGCGTTTTTGTTTTGCCAGCGTTTATTTTGAGTCCCGTATATTGCAGCTTTTCCTGGAGTTCTTTAGTTGTTTGCTTTAGATTACTAAGCTTGTGTGAAAGCAAACAAATATCGTCAGCATATGCAAGGTAGTTCAAATGGTGGATAACAAGATAACAAAATTGATCTGTAGCATCAAACGTATCATTATTGATGGTGATTGGCTCTGTTGTTGAACCGATACTTAGCGTTTTTGTTCTGGAGTTCTTTAGTTGTCAGCAAGGTAGTTGAAGTAGTGGTTGTTGATTTTCCATGTTATTCCTTGTCCTTTATTCTCAATGTTATTGAGGACATCTTCCATAACGATAAGAAACAAGAGTGGCGATAATATACAACCCTGATGAACTCCACTTTCTACCATAAATGGGTCAGAAAGTTTTCCCTTATGTAGTACGAAGCATCTAGCATGATTGTAGCTTTCCTTAATCAGTGATATATATTTTTCCGGTATATTTCTCCTTCGCAAAGCTAATCAGATACATTCTCGATTAATGGAATCGAAAGCTTTTTCAAAATCGATAAATAGCATATATAGCTTGGAGTTGAACTCGACGCATTGTTTTATAATAATGCGTAATGAGTTGATGTGATCTGCGCACGATGAACCACTTCGAAATCCGGCTTGGCATGAGCTGATGGTTTGCTCTAGATATTCCTTTATACGATTTAGTATTATTTTGGCTACGGTTGGCAAAACACATATACCTCGCCAGTTTGTGCAATTTTTGAGGTCTCCCTTTTTCGTAATTTTAACAATTATCCCATCTTTCCACTCTTCAGGAAAAGATTCAGTTTCCCATGTTCCCGTGATCAGGGGGTGTAAGATTTTTGCTGAAAGTGCAGGATCACATTTATATATTTCAGCAGGTATACCATCAGTACCTGCAGCTTTTCCATTTGGAAGTTGTTTTATAGCAGCTATAGTTTCCGCTATACTTGGTGGTGTTATTCTTGGGTTAATATTCCCCGAAGGACTTATAAAAATCGGAGGCTGGAGAGTAGGATCTATAACACAGTTAAAAACAGTGGAAAAATGCTCCCTCCACCGTTGAAGTTGTTCGTGATCGGTGTTGGGTATATTGCCTTGAAGGTCTCTCACAGGGTGTTCTGTATGTAAATTGCGATGCACAAGTTGTTTTGTGATCTTATAAACTGTTCGGGTATCTCCTGCTTGTGCAGCTTTTTCGGCTTCTGCAAGACAGTTAATTCGTCTTCTTTTATCTCTCCGCACAGATCGTTGTACTGATTTATGCATATTACGGTAATTGGTTTCTATGCTAACTTTTCCATTGCTCCTAGCTGTTCTTTTATCATTCGTCGTTCTGTTATCATATTCCACGTTCCATCAGCCATCCATTCTTGTCTCCCTTTGGTTGTTGGTCCCAGATTACGGTCGGCTCAAGATCTTATCGTTTTTCTAATGTGGTGCCATTTAGAATCGACAGAAGATTGCGATTCACTTTCCGTTGTAGTTTTTGCATCCTGTAACTGCGCTATAAAGTTTTCTCTGACAATGGTGTTATTTAGGCGTCCAACGTCGGACCTTTTTGGCCGCAAATTTTCAACTTTTTTCTGGATTGCAGCTGTGCAGAGGCGAACTTTGGCAACAACCAAATAATGGTCTCGGGATTGGCCTATGACAGCTCCTCTTTTGCTTCGTACATCTACAGTGAGCGAAATTTGTTTGGCCGCACATGATTTTTTTCGAATTTAGCAGAACAAGACCTAAAAAATGAAATATTTCTGAAAGGTTTTGCTGTAGTTTTTTATTTATTACAAAATTACAAAAAAAAAAAATAAGCTTTTCACTTAAACTAAAAAAATTATAACAAATTATCACGAAAAATTCATTTTAATGTGCGAAATTTGCTTAGCCGCACTGTACTTATTCACTAGAAATCATAATTAAAACTAAAAATATTTTAAAAATTTGCATATTTAATATTTTGTAGCACCTCCATTTTTATTAATTGTTTGAAAAATTCGGTCAGGAAGCGAATTAATTAGCTTCCGAAACACGTTTATGTCTATATCAAGCCAGGCCTGCAAAATCGAAGTTTTGAGCTCTTGGATCGTTGAATATTGTTTTCCATTGGCATACACAGCTCTTGCTATTATTCCCCAAAGATTCTCTATCGGATTTAAATCTGGACTTCTTGCTGGCCAATCGAGCAAGGGTATGGAACGAGACGAAAAGAACTCTTTTGACGTACGTGACACGTGAATACTTGCATTATCTTGCTGAAATATAAATTCTATTTTATTATTTTCTTCCAAGTAATCAACTAAAACGTCATCCAACATTTCTATGTACTTTTCCGAGTTCATTTTTGGTGGAACAAAGCATAATTTTAGTTTTCCGTGATATGTGAACGCACCCCATATCATGACTGATCCACCTCCGAAGTTGCGGCTCATTCGTGGAGGGTTATTTGCACGCAGATCATGCCAATAATAGCTAAACCCATCTGGTCCATCAAGATTAAACTTTTTTTCGTCCGAAAAAATTATTCTCTGCCAATTATCAGTCCACGCCATGTGGGCATTCGCAAATGTCAATCGTGCAACTTTATGGTTAGCTGTTAACTCAGGTTTTTTTGAGGCTTTCTTCCATTTTACTGTTTTATCATTGCTTAATATTTGTTGTACCCGACGTTTTCCAACTGGGAGCTGCAATTTAGAAACAATTTGTGACGAATATAGTCGATTTTTACTGGCTTCTTGTTTTATTAAGTTTTTTTGACGTTGGGTTAATTTCGTGTTCCGTTTGCATTTTGAGGGCCCTGCGCCGTATTTAACGCCTAGCTTCAGATAATTTCTTACAACCTTCTCTGATCTATTAATTTGTCTGGCAATTTCTCTATTTGAAAGGCCATTTTCCTTTAAAGCCTTAACTTGACCCTGTTCCACTTCGGTAAGTTGCTTCTTGCGTACCATTTTAACAAATCCTTCGAAATAAAAAAAATAAAAAATTTTAAACCGTGTAAAATAACGTAACCTTGATAAACAAAGCCAAAAACATTTAAACTTTTAAGAGTACTTACCAGTATGACTCATTAATCACAAATGCGGCTAAACAAATTTCGCACAAAAAAACTAGATCATTTTATTTTACATTTCTTCTTCTTATTTCTAAGTACCGTTATGATCAAATATTTGTTGTTAAACTAATCACGTGATGTAAACATTTGAATACATGATGTTACAAAAACAAAATGTTGAGTATATTTGAAAAAACAGTTAGTTTTAGAAAAAAATTTGTATGCGGCCAAACAAATTTCGCTCACTGTAGTAGACATTTCCTATACCAATGGCTTATGGCACAGTGGTCAATTTGATTTGCTGTGTTGCGTCTGTCTGGGGACAGCTAAGTTGTTTTATGGCAAACCTTATGATCAAATAGCGTGCCTCCAATCACAAGTTTCCTGGAGTTGCAAAAATCTATAAATTGCTCACCGTTGTCGTTGCGGGTACCAATACCATGTTTGCCCATTACATGTTGTAGTGATTCATTATCAGAACCCAATTTAGCATTCATATCATCCATTACGATAATTATATCACCGCGTGGAACTGTCATATTTGCATTCAGCTGACCATAAAAGGAATTTTTGGCATCATCTTTGGTAATTTCAGTTGGAGCATAATACTGAATAATGGATATTTTTGTGACTTTAGACTCGAAACGAGCAAACAGTATTCGGTCAGACACAGGCTTCCAATCAATAAGACTTCTTCGAGCAGTTTTATTTAGCATTAATCCAACACCAGAATCGTGGTTACAGCCTATCTCTTTTCCAGAATACAACATAGTTGTCTGGGAAGTAGGGGATGAAAATTCTCCTGAGCCTAATCTAATCTCACTTAATCCCAGAATAGCAAGGCCATATCTCAACATTTCATGCTCCGACTGTAAGTACTTGTAGTTCAAATCTTCTTTGGTGTTATCTTAATCCGTTAGGGTTCTAACGTTCCAGTATCCAATCATAGTCCTTGTTCGATATGCAAAAGTCGTCATCAAAGGTTTCGGGTTTTCATTAAGAGGCTGTTTATTTAGCGATTCGTTAGCAGAGTAATTTCAGAAAAGTGGGTTGCTAGCCCTTCTTTACTAGATTGGTGATAGGGCTGCTATCCTATTGTCCAAACCCACGTTGCAGTCATGCTTCAGCAAACGTCCATTCACCTATTTTCCTGAGATTGTATTTAAGAAATTATCAATTGATACAATGAGTGTTATTTTCCTGTTCGGTTTAAGATCAAATATTACAAATTCTAAATAGAATTTACAGTTTTTATTTTACAACCAATAGAGAAAAAACTTATGAAAAAAACTTTCCTAGAACCAATGGTTGACAATTAATGCATTTTCAAGTGACACCGCATCACTATCATCAGATTGTCTTTATGGGGTCCTCTCTAGGCTATAATGTAGATTTTAGTTTTTTTTGTATATATATGTTAAATTTCAAAGAAATGCATTTTGAGAAGTAAATTCAAACATTTTTACTTATTCATTTTACATTATTATAACTAACGAAAACCACATGTCTTTAACAAAGCTATTATTTTTTCCCTATGTTGTAGTTGTGCTTATTTATTGAAGTTCCTTCAATATGTAAAGCAATGATTCGTGCTTTTTTAACATTCAAGCTTTTAACTCTATTTATAGAAATTAGAACTAAAGCAAAGAAACTTTTACACGGTTGTTTGTTTTTGTGTATAACATCCTAACACAACATGCCGTATAAATGACTAACATGTTGCAATTAAGGAATATTACTTAAGCCTATATGACACTTGCTAGTTTCAGTATTAATAATCCAAAATAGAAGAGAGCTCGAATTTCCTTATGTGAGAAATAATGTGTGTGAAGAAAAGAACTATATCGAAAAACTATCAAACTGTCAAATTGATGTTGGTAATGCAGTACTCTTCATATGATTTGCATTGATGGTGCAAAATACTAGAATCTAGAAACTAGGAAGTGTCATATAGGCTTTAACAATTTGGACTGTACCTTGTCTGTGGGTATTTTATTGTAGATCTTTAGTTGATCTGAAGATTGTTACAATGATTTTCACATTTCACATTTATTAATTATATATATTCCTCTAACTCCCATTGCAGCATAGGGCACCAAATTGCCTTTCAGAAAATAGCCATTTTATTTCAGAAATTATCAAATACATTTTAGAAATTATCAATTGTATTTCAGAAATTATCAAATGTATTTTAGAAATTATTAGTTGTATTTCAGAATATATTATTTGTATTTCAGAAACTCAAATCAAATGTATTTTAGGAAGTATCAATTGTATTTCAGAAATATTCAAATGTATTTCAGAATTCATTGATTGTATTTCATACTTAATAGAGAATAATTTCTGAAATACAATTGTGGACGACCAATTTTGGGCCTCTTTTTCGAGCATTGCTGGCTGTATGTCACAAAGAAATAATAATTCTGAAGAAATAAGTCCAATGATGCCACCAGCGTGTAAAACGGTTCATTTTGCTGGATGTAATAGGGTCTGTAGGGTCTGTTGTAAATTGGTTCCCCTCCATATGCGGCAATTTTGTTTCTTAACAAACCTGTTAAGCCAAAAATTAGCCTCTTCGCCGAACACAATTTTGCGAGAAAACATCGGATCGGTTTCCAACTGCTCTAGAGCCCAATCGGCGAAAGAACGACGCATATGATGGTCTCGTAGCGTTAATTCCTGCACCAGCTGGATCTTAAATGGGTGTTGACGAAGAGCCCCAATTCCTGCGACCGACGATGAATCAATAAATTTGGATCTTTCACACTTTCGTTTACAGCGGCAATATTCTCTTCAGTACACACTTCGACGTGTTGGTGTTATTGCATCATTTAGAGAGTATGTGGAATGAAATCTATCCACAGTTCTACGGATGGCTTGCTCAGGTGGACGATTATGTGCGCCATGAAAATTACGAAGTCGTCTAAAAGTTGCGCGAATTGTAAAAGTTTTTTTTTTTTTTTTACCTTTATTTATTTAAATTACGTAGTAAAAAAAAGAGATTACACATAACACTTAAATAAAAAGTTCACGAAGAACATAGGGCGTCAACGAATTCTCTCCATTTATTTCTGTCTCCGGCAAGTGATTTAATTTGGTTCCAGGTTTTACGAGCTGTTTCATATTCTTTTTTGGTACAGCGTATCCATGTATTACGTGGCCTTCCTTGTCTTCGTTGTCCCTGGGGATTCCACTCAAGCGCCGCTCTAGCGATTTCAGTTTGTGGTCGTCTTAGGATATGACCGATCCATGTCCATTTCCTTTTACGTATATCTAATTCGATTGGACAACAGTTTGCCTTTTGCCAAAGAGCTTCGTTTGAGATCCAATTCGGCCAGTATATCTGAAGGATTTTTCTCAAACATCGATTAATAAACGTTTGGATCTTTCCCAATGTCAGTTTTGTAAGGCTCCATGTGGTACAGCCATATAGCAATACAGATTTTACACTGCAATTAAATATGCGTAATTTTGTCTTCTTCGAGATGTTGTTTGCACGCCATTTCTGTGCAATTTGAAGAAAGCAATGCGAGCTTTATTTGTCCGATCACAGATATCAGTTTCAGACCCGCCATCTTTTGTAATCTTGCAACCAAGGTAGTCAAATGATTCGACATCTTCAATTAACGAATTGTAAAAGTAAATCTGGATAAATTGGTAGCGTTGTTGAAGTGTCAATCTATCCATTATGATTTGCCTTAGTATAAAATTTAGTTAAAACTGTAAAAAATTGAGTTAAAACTACTAAAAACTAGTGAAAAATGATGCTGCACAAAAAAAATCAGGTAAATTAGCAGATTATATTTGCTAGATATTAGTAAGATAGAAACAGCAAAAATAAAACTGTTAAATATACAGAATTTTAGTTATATTTGAGTTAAATTTTTGTTAATAGAAAATAACAAATTAACCTGCTAAACTCAGCAAAAAATTTTGCTAAATAATTAGTAGCCTAAAACTCACAAAAATATTTGAAGCCCTTTCTATATCTTTCACCACCTTTCACTTCTTCTCTATCCCCTTTCCAAAGGAAGCAACACGTTTTAATAGGAAGAATTTCCTGAGTGTTGCTTCTCTTTATAAAAAAAAAAAAAAATTTTAAATTTAAATTTTTTTTTAAATGCTATTAAAAAACAGCAGCTTACAGTTTTTTTTAGCAAATATTTCTGCTAATTAAACAGGACAGACTGCTATTTGCATTCAACTAAATTTAGCTTAAAAATAACAAACATTTTTTAGATATAACAGTTTGTTTTTGCTATTTATAGTTTACTAATATTTATCAAAATTTTTTGCAGATTAAAATCAGTACAATTTGTCATTTTAAATATAACTAAAATTCTGTAAATTTAACAGTTTTATTTTTGCTTTTCTTATTTTACTAGTATGTAGCAAAAAAAAATCTGCTAATTTAACAGTTTTTTCTGCAGCATATTTTTAATTAATTTTTAGTTGATTTTTCTGCTATTTTTACCGATTTATTTCTGAGTGTACTGATCATAAATATCAAAAAGTGAGCTCAGTATGACAGTTCGTTTGACAGTTAAGCCTTTTTAAGTTATATCGGGCTTAAAAAAACACCCTTTATATTGGAAACAACAAATCGACCAAACATTTTGCATAGTGCATGGTGCTGGTAAAAATATGAGTAGTGGGTATCTAGTATCGAGTATTTGTCTTTTTTGGGTACTCGATACTCAAAACTACTACTCGATATTTTCAGAGTTGCATTTTGGACAGACAAGATATATAAAAATATGACTCCGCTAAAATATTTACCACAAAAATGTGACTCTGCTAAAATATTTGTCACAAAACTACAACTCTGCTAAAATAAAAAATCAGAAGTAAAGCCTAAACCACATAAACGCAGTGTTGACCGCAGTGTGACGTTTTGTCGATAAAGCAGTTTTTGTATCTTCTCTATTTGTCACTGCCGAGAAATTAGAAAAGTTTCTAACGGTGGGTCTCACACTGTAGGTTTAACTTTAACTTAACTATAAACAAAAGAAAATGTCAAAAAAATGTACACAAAACAACAATTTTTTGAGTTAATTATTAACTAAAGTTTAAACCTGCAGTATGAGACCCACCGTAAATAAACAAGAGCTGTTTTTAAACAAAACGCAATAAGAATTTTTTAAAACTATTAAATCGTTTTCGAGAAATTCAAGAACAAAGTTTTTACAGAACTGCCACTGTGCACTGGCACTTTCACTATGTGGTTTGGGCTTAAAACATTTAAAATAATATGTTAAAAAACTATGAAAAACGCAATGAATAGTTGGTGAAAAAGTTTGAAAATATGTTTATAAATTTAAATATTGAATTACCATAAATATTTTCAAAGAATTTTACCAAAAAATTTCAAATTTAAAAATCGTTAAAAGTATCGAGTATCCAAATCAAAAATATCGAGTAGTATCGAGTATTGAAAAGTAACCGAATTTACCAGCACTATAGTTAGGGTTTATGTCCCGGGAATTCCCGGGACGGGATTCCCGGGAATCCCGCCCTTTTTCGGATCCCGCAATCCCGGGAATTGTGTGCGGGATTTCCCGGGATTTTTTTTTATTCTTTTACAGAAGTTTTAGCTAGTATTATTGCAATTTTGGAAGCTTTATTTAAATTTAAAGCATTGTTTTTTGAAATTAATTTGATAAAAAAATATTTAAAATTAAAAAAATACGATTTAAAATTTAATAACTTGAATTAGGCCAAATTGCTTTTAGATGCCAGTTGAATTTGGTTTAGTTAAACGAAAAAATTTTATCAGCCATTACCAAGTTTACCAACAAAAATTCTTGTATGTACTTCGGAAAAAATTTTTTTCTTTAAAATGATTTTTGTTCAAATAAAGCAATATTTGTATAGGCTGGTTTACACTATGTACTAAAGTAAAATCATACCGAAAATCTTATAGTGTAAACCAGCTTTATTCAACATTCCAACATCATTATTTCAGTTCCAAATACCTAAAAAAAATAAACATTAAAATTAAAAAATTTGTAATGTTTTCATATTTTCAATTGACAAGTATTTTGAGTTTCTTTTACTTCAAATAATGTAATTTTAAGTTAAATTGTTATTCCTTTATTTCAATTGTATTTTTTAAATATTATTTGTTTTTAAAATAATTCATCAGATGCTTTCTAAAATTATTTTGGATTTTTTTATATGTTAATTTAAAATGCCACTAAATACGAAAATTAAATAATTTATTTTTAAGTAGCCGTGACATAAAAAATGTCTATTCAAGAAAACCAATTAAAGTTACGGAACTATTTAATAATGTTGTAGTGTCTTTTTTTATAAAACGATTTAGGCGAATTTGCCTAAAAATTTGTGTGAAAATACTCACTTTTAAACTTTTTTATAAAAATAATTCTAGACGGATACTTCTGAAAATCTGCATAGAAAGATACAAAATATCTGGAAATAGAAATTTTTGGATTTCATATTTAAGAAATATTTTAGCAACAAATCGATCTTATTTCTGACTATAAAACTGGTCCGACTCAATTTTGCACCCATTAACGATTCAAATATATTCTGAAAAAGGAGATGAAGATAAAATACACGTGTCTTTCACTTTTTCTATATCAATTGGTTTAACCGTTTAAACTGCGAATTAATATTTAATTAATATATTTCTAAGAGTTTTTTATAATTAAGACGGCCTTCCATATAAATATATTACCCAAATATTAATCGAATTGATCCAGAAAAAGTGGAAGACATGGATATTTTATATTTAGCCATCCTTTCAGAATATATTAAGTGCATTTTCTCATGGGTACAACCAAAAGATGAACTTTGTCGGACGGTGTTGTAACAGTAATCGAGTTTTTCAAGTGCAACATATGTCGAATTTATATATTTTCTAACGAGCGGGAATTCCCGGGATCCCGGGAAATTCTGAAAAAAATCCCGCTGTCCCGGGAAATAAAAAAGTCCGGGAAAAGAAAAACCCTAACTATAGTGCAACTAAAAGAAAAAAAATTAAGGTTTCTTTTTTTCACTTCAAAGGCGTTGTTGACCGTGGAAATGCCGATATCTGGCAATGATTTTTTACGCTGATATGAGATATTTATCACTTCGAGAAGTAGCAGCTTCGATGTTATTTTGTCTATAAAAAACTTTCGGATTCTAAAATGCCTTTCTTAAATAAAACTTTAAGATAAATATTTATGAGGTACTATATAATGGAAAAATATCGCATTTTTTAATATTTATTGCTATATTTTGTATTAAAAAATTCTTAATTCTGAAGGGGAACATCGACAAATCGTCATTGGCTTTTTCGATAATAAAAATCGTCAAAATGACAATGAATCGTTAAAACTGTCAACATTCTTTAGTTCTTTACATTCAAGAGTTCTTGAGCAATGAATAATTTTTTTATCTTTCTCTTTTCAGATACAATTTACATCGTGTTAATATGGCTCACATACCAGTATAAAAAATATGGCCCAGAATGTAGTTACAACATTGAAAATACAACAATTGTAGAAGATTTTAGCTTAAACACCACATTACATGCTCTTTTTATAATATTACTAAAAAACAACACCAATTCATTATTTGTATATGTATTTATCCATATAGATAAAAAAACTACAAACATACAGAAATTATATAAATGATCAAACAGTTTCAAATAAAACTCCTTTTAAAATCAATATGATCGCACATTTAAAAATACGTATGAAAAAAGTTATGTTGCCCTATTTTTTTTTGTCCATTCATCTTACAAAATTTCAACGTCTGAATAACTAATACAGTAGAATACCGATTTTAATATAATTTTAAAATTCCAAACTAAATTTTCAGACTTTTAAAATCATACCTCGTCTAATCTAAAAATGTTTAATATTATGATATTTTTTGATTATCATTTAATACAAATGTTTTGTTTGATCCATCACAATGTTGAGGTGAATCAAACCCTTTTTATATATGAAAAAGGTAAAGGGCAATTGTTATATTTCGTTTGAATTTATTAGCCACAATTTATATTTTAATGATTTTAAGTTCCGATAATTAATTGGAATACATGTAATTTTCAACAAAACATGAAACATTAAATGTTAATTTTTTATTTAATTATTTAATTATTTTCCCGCCTTTTATTAAAAGATCTGTTTTCGATTTTAATTTAATAAACAAAATATTAATTATACATGAGAAATTGAGAATGAAAAAAATTTATTATTTTAATGTAAACTGTATTTTCCTACATATTTAAGATAACTTTGTTTCTATATTCACTTATTACCCTTTAAGATGGGTGGAAATAAAGTTTTTGTTTTATTTCAAAGTTGTACCAGACCCATAAGTTTGCACATATTTATTATTAAATCTTGAAAATTTTAACCTGCTAAAAAAAGTACCCATCGAATGCGCGAGAATTTAGGTTTTTAAAAGCATTTAAGTGTAGATTTTGTTTTATACATATTAAGTATACGTCGTAATATTCTGGACATTTTTCAACCAAGTGTTCTTTAGCAGATAAAGAAACTAAAAATTAGTTAAAAGCAGGGATGGAAAGAAAGCTCGGAGCGAGCCAAAAATTATACATTTTTTTAAAAAGCTCGGAAGCCAAAATTAAAAGAGCTGCTCAAATAAAAAAAGCTCGCAACTAAAAAATAAAGAGCTTATAAAAATGAAAAGGCTAGTTTACAAAACTGAATAGTTTTTTAAATCGAGCAGCTCGTATAAAAAATTTCATAGAGCTTTTTTTTATCGAGCAGCTCTTTAAAGAAATTTAATTGATTTTTTTGAAATCGAGCCGCTAAAAAAGCTCGCTTCCATTAAAATAAGTTACTTATTATAAAAAACAAAAACGGTAACTTAGTTACACTATATCCAGCAGTATTATAGTCCCTAGATTTTGAATTTTAGAAACCCACACGTAAAAAATTACAAAATAATGGCGGAATGTGCAAATATGCTTTGTGGTTCAAAAAATGAAATTTTTCTTTTTTGCAACAAACCATCAAATTTTGTTGTATGAAATGGGTGTTAACGTCCCCAGATTACAAATTTGAAAAAACCGCACTTTAAAAATTGCAAAATTATGGTGGGACGCGAAAAAAGACTTTATGGTAGAAAAAGTTAATTAATACACTGAATCAGCGATTAACATTGTGCAAACGAATACAATGATGGAAAAATTTTCTTTTTTGTAAAAATTTTTTTCCCGATTTTTTTTTCAAACTGAGCATTAAACTTTGGTGTATGAAATTGGTATCGTATTCCCTGGATTATGAATTCAAATAAAACACACTTTAAAAATTGCAAAATAAGGGCGGAACGCGAAAAAAGACTTTATGATGCAAAAAGTTTATTAAAAAAATTAATCAGCAAATTACATTCTGCAAACAAATATGTTGATGTAAAAGTTTTCCTTTTTGCAAATTTTTTTTTTCGCGATTATTTTAACGATTTTTTTTGCAAGTAGCCGCCAAACTTTGTTTTACGAAATAGGTGTTATAGTCCCTAAATTATAAATTTAAAAGAAGCGAACTTAAAAAATTGCAAAATAATGGCGGAACGCGAAAAGACTTCATGGTGCAAAAATTTTATTAAAAAACTTAATCAGCTATTTACATTTCGCAAACAAATATATTGATGGAAAAATTTTCTTTTTTGCAAATTTTTTTTCGCGATTTTTTTTTGCACCTAGCCACCAAACTTTGTTTCATGAAATGGGTATTTTAGTCCCTAGATTATAAATTTTAAAAAACCGAACTTTAAAAATTGCAAAATAATGGCGGAACGCTAAAAAGACCTTATGGTGCAAAAATTTTATTAAAAACTTAATCAGCAACTTACATTCTGCAAACAAATATATTTATGAAAAAATTTTCTTTTTGCAAATTTTTTTTCCCGATTTCTATTTTTGGCAGCTAGCCGCCAAACTTTGTTTTACGAAGTAGGTATTATAGTCCCTAAATTATAAATTAAAAAAAAAAACGAAACTTAAAAAATTTCAAAATATGAAGTGGGTGTTATAGTCGCCAGATTATAAATTTTAAAAAACCGAACTTAAAAAATTGCAAAATAATGGCGGAACGCGAAAAAATACCTTATGGTGCAAAAATTTAATTAAAAACTTAATCAGCAACTTACATTCTGTAAACAACTATTTGATAAAAAAATTTTCCTTTTTGTAAATTTTTTTTCGCAGTTTCTTTTTTTAGCAACTAGCCGCCGAATTTTTTTGTATGAAATGGGTATTATTAGTCCCTAGATTATAAATTAAAAAAAACGGAACTTAAAAAATTTAAAAATAATCGCGGATTGCGAAAAAAGGCTTTGTGGCGCAGAAATTAAGTAAATGACTTAAAATAGCGATTAACATTCTGCAAACGTATATACTGATGCAAAAATGTTTGCATCTTTGGTAAAATTTTTTCTTCGCAATTTTTTTTTGGCATAAGATATGGGTGTTATTGTCCTTGGGTTATGAATTTCAAAAAACCGCACTTAAAAAATTGCAAAATAATGGCGTAATGCGAAAAAAGGCTTTGTGCTACAGAAAATAAATTAAAAGACTTAATTGGCGATTAACATTCTGCAAACGAATATGTTAATGCAAATATTTTCCTTTTTGCAAAAATTTTTTTTGCAAACAACCACCATACTTTGTATAAAATTTGGGTATTTTAGTCCCTTACATTGTAACGTGCCGTTACAAATAACCTACTCATTCACATACCTAATAGAAATGCTGATACCCCTAACCAACGATATATTTTCACTGGGCTGGGCAAATATTCTAAAAATTCTTATTAGGTTAATAGAATGTATTACGTATAAGGGAAAAGTTGTATAGCCTGGGGGAGCTTGAATCCAGTTGGAGTTGTACTATACTTCGTCCCGCGGCCGAAGTATACAAGCATAAGCCAGCCCGATTACAGTTCCCACATTAACCCGACTCACCTGCTTATTATTCTCGTGAGTCACTAATCGTATTTACTAATCGTAGTTACCATATTCCCTCGTTTCCCCGAATTAACCCGACTCACCTGCTTACTATTCTCGTGAGTTACTTAGAAATATTTACTAATCGTATTTACAACATATCCTCGTTTTCCTGGAATAACCCGACTCACCTGCTTACTATTTTCGTGAGATACTTAGTTCAATACCTAAGCATATCTAACCAGTGAGAGAGCTATCGACGTTTGGAGGAACTGCAACCACTGCCAGAGTTGCCGAAGATCATCCTGTGCACCGAATCATCGACAACGTTTAAAGATTAACAGTCATTAGATTAAATAAGTAGTTTAAGTAGTTTAAGATCTTGGTAAATAAAACTGTGTGCGATACAGGATCGTACAATTGAATTGAACAAAAGAAACGATTGCTGTTTTATTTCAAAGGAGGCATACCTTTGACGAACCTGGACAAACTGAGTTTTACCCCGGCCTCAGACAAAACTGCATCACAACATATCTATTTAGTTAACAATTTTTAACATTTATTTTGAAATTCTATTGGAAATGCTGTATTTAATATCTAAATATTTAATTTTTTTTTTTTTGTAAACAAGCCAAAAGAGTTTTCAAATTTACTTGAAAAGAGCTTACGTTTTCATCATAGATTACATAGATATCTCACTAATACTCGATTTATTTTTTGGAAAAGAGCCTTTTTTTGTGAAGCTCTTTTTCATTTTTTGAGCGTAATCATTGAGCTCGCTTGTTTTAAAAAATTGAGGAAGCTATATTTTTTTAGCTACTTTTATTTTTATATAAGAGCGAGCTAAATTTTTTTAGCTCGTTTTAAAAAAAAGAGCGAACTTTTTTTTTGGGCTCTGTTCTTTTTTTGAAAAGAGCAAGAGCCCGAGCGAGCGAGCTTTTCCATCCCTGGTTAAAAGTGACCTTGCAGAAAAAACTGCTAGAATTAGCGAATTTTTTTTTTTTGGGCTAAATACTATTAAGATAAGAACAGCAAAAATAAGACTGTTAAATTTACAGAATTAAAAAAAATCTATAAACTCTCCAGAAAATTTTGCTTAATATTAGTAGACTAAAAAAAACTGTTGTATCTAAAAAATTTCTGTTATTTTTTTTAAGTTAAATTTAGTTGAATGTAAATAGTAGTCTATCCTGTAAAATCAACAGCAATATTTGCTAAAAATGTAGTAAACTGCTGATTTTAGTAGTGGGACTCTCTAACTTTTTAACGACAAAATTCGGTAGTTAAGTTGTCAGTGTACTATGAAAACTTGTCAATTTAACTACCGAAATTTGTCGTTAAAAAGTTATAGAATTGCCCATCAGTAGTGCGATTCTGTAACTATTTAACGACAAAATTCGGTAGATAATTGACAAGTTACCATAATAAACTGACAACTTAACTACCGAATTTTGTCGTTAAAAAGTTAGAGAATCCCACTACAGAAGTCATTAAAAAAAATCGAAAGAAACAACTTTGAAAATTTAAGATTTTTTAATCTACTGATTATTTAGCAGAATTTTATGCTGATTTTAACAGGTTAAGTTGTTATTTTCTATTAACTAAAATTTAACTCAATTATAACTAAAATTCTGTATATTTAACAGCTTTCTTTTTACTGTTCCTCTCTTACTAATATTTAGCAAACATCTGCTAAATTCACAGTTTTTCTGCAAGGTCATTTATTTAAAAATATACTACCTCTGTTCCGAAATAAGGTTAACATTTCTATGATTTTTTTGTTCCAAAATAACGTTAACATTTTGCTAAACAAAGTGTTTTTATTCAAATAAAAGAAAATAAGATAAAACAACAGTTCATGTACCACTATATGAATAAGAACCCTCATAAAATTATCCAAATTTTCTGGCTGGGTTATCAGTCTTGTGATTGAATTTTATAATTTTAAAAATTAGTTCAATACAATGCAATCAGAGCCTGAGCCTAAATTTTCGATACGTAAATGTTGTAGAGCAATGAGTTTTAAATTTTATTCAGATTTCAGATTTTCTATAAAAAATATATATTTTTCCACGTTTTGTATCAAAATTCCGTTCGTTACGTAATGCAGGTTCCACATTTCAATAAATAAAACAAGGGATCAAAATCCATTAAGTAAATTTAAAAATATTTGAAAAATTGGTGAAAACCTTAACTCAAATTTTTTTAATTAACGAAAACTATATTTTCGAAGATTAACTGGACAAAGTTTTTTGACTTCAGATTCGTATTAAGCAGGCCTATATTTTTAAATATATTTGGATCAAAAATATAAAAAATCATAAAAATATAAAAGATTTTGATGTACTTCTCTGCCATATTGATTCATAAAGTATTTCCCTGGATGAGGGGATAAAAAAAGGAAGACCCACAACTCGAAGGTTATTCAATGAACCTTTTTTGACTATAGATCCGGACTTAGGAAACCAAAATACTCAAAAAAAGGTTTTAGCAGAAGACTGCACAAAAAATTCATTTTTGTCGAGTAATGTATTAATCATGTATTATTTGGTGCGGCCCTCCGTAAGTTTGTGAAATCCAAAATTTGGCCCTTCAAGTCATTTACGTGCCCATACCTGTTATATATCTTATATCTCGGTATACCGTTCGGAATACCGAGTAATACAGGTATACCGTGTTAAAATATAGTCAAAAATTCACCTTGAGCCAAAAAATTCGTATGGCCATTAAATTTTTAGTGCAGTCAACTTAATAAAACGAATGATGCAGAAGTTCTTATTTTTTGGGCTACTTTCACGTGCAATTCTCAGAATTGAGTCCCAAAATCATGTGTTGTACTGTGAAATTAAAAAAAATTGGAAAGCTATCTATAAATTCAGAATTACTGAGATTACAACTATCCAAAAATTATTTTTTTTTAAAAACCTCCATAATCCCAGCAAAATATAGAAATGTTAACCTCATTTCGGAACGGAGGTAGTAAGACATTTTTATTTTTTGAGTTAACCGATGTTTAATTTCTTTTTTTTTTATAAAAATATGGCTGTTTTAGACAATTTTTTAAAATTGTCATATGGCTCTCCTGACGTTATGATTTTTATAAATCTAATTGTTTTTGAATAAAAACTCGCCACGATTTATGTTTTTTGTGAAAACGGAACATATTTTAGCATACTTTCGATTGTGTACATTTAGAAAACTCATGTTCTTGTCGGTCAGATTTTTCATAAATTATATGCAGTTGACGAAGTAGTTTTTAGCAGGGAAATAAGTTTTCGTTTTCTGTCACCAGCATATCAACCAAAAATTTAAAAATTAATGCGTAAATTCATAAATGCTTTATAATGTTATAAGAGGCTTATGAAACAAATTTTGTATGGAAAATTTGTTTTGTAAGCCTCCTATAACTTTATAAAGCATTTATGAATTTACACATAAGTCTATTTTATGTTTTAAAATAATTTAAAAAAAAATTCACATCAAAGAGGTCAAAAATTGTTTTTTTTTTGCATTGGCGGACTTAGGCAGGTCTGGACTGCTTTTTGCCCACCCCAGAATTAAAAAAAAATCTGTCTATAATTCGTGTTCTATGATTATTTCTTTTAAATATCAGTTAATCCTGTGTTTTTGATTGGGAAAAAGTCTTCTAGTTTCCTAGGAAGATAATTTGTTAGAATCTAAGGGTCAGTTTCACAGCCAGAACTAATATCGATTTTTGTCTTGAATATTTCTTAAATAAGAAATGTTTAAAAATTCTTACTTAAGAAATATTTAAGAAACAAATCGATCTTAGTTATGTCTATAAGAGAGAAATTTCTTGGATTTAATAGTTTTTTAAAGGAATAATTATTTTTATTTATTTTATTTCAAAAAATATTTATAAACCAAACCCTGTGGGCCAAATACGGTTTGTATACTACTATATAATTAGTTAATATTACACTCGTAGAAATAAATCTGTAAAAATAGCAGAAAAAGCAACTAAAAATTAGTTAAAAATGATGCTCCAGAAAGAACTGTTTTTTTTTTTGCTAAATACTAGTAAAATAACAGCCAAAATAAAGCTGTTAAATTTGAAGAATTTTAGATATATTTAAGTGAACTTTTAGTTAATTAAAAATGACAAATTGTATTGTAAAATCTACAGAAAATTTTGCTAAATATTGGTAGACTAAAAATAGCAAAAACAAACTGCTATATCTATAATTTTTTGTTATTTTTAAGCTAAATTTAGTTGAATGCAAAAAGCAGTCTATAATGTTAAATTAGCAGAAATATTTACAAAAAAAAAATTGTAAAACTGTAAATTTAACAGGTTTATTTTTGCTGTTCTTATTTAACTTGTATTTAGCAAAAAAATCTGCTAATTTAACAGTTAACTAATTTTTAGTTACTTTTTCTGCTATTTTTACAGATTTATTTCTATGAGTGTACTATTTTGAGGAAATTTTAATATGTTGTAGAAGCAAAAATTCTACGAAGAAAATGTCAGGTTTTGATCACCTCGGTAATTTAAGTGGTCAAAATATTATTAAAATAGGTTGATCTTAGATTTCTTTTCTCCATCAAATATCAAAATATAAATTATTCTGAGCGTATATCATTCCCTGCACGAGGTTTTCTTCAGAAAAAATGAAAATTTATGAAAAAATCGCAAGCATAATGTCGAAGTGTTTTTAAGATTAGGGGCCTGAGAATGGGCAAATAAACAGCGAAACATAAATGGGGACCTTGCCTTTTTTGTCTTTAAATATTTGGCAACTCTGGATAAAACTTGTCTACCATTTTTTTTTATATAGGATTGCAGTCCAGATATAAAAATATTAAAGGTATTCATTTAAAGTATTTACGCTTCGTATACTGTGTATATGTTGTAAGTTTACTTAATTAATGTCAACTAGTTTACGAGCCCTCGTAAATATACGCTTACATTTTTATGTGTAAACTTTTTCGTATTTATATACACATTTGAATATTGTCAAAAATAAAATTATTTTGTATTGTTTTGTTCATTGGTATGGCATCACCAAAAAAATAAGTTATAAAAAAATCGTTATCACTAGATGGCACTTTGTAAAAAAAATTGACAATTTTCTTTTTTTATTTAAATTTAAATAATGACAAACAACAAAGTAAAAAATACAAACAAATATTTCAAATTTTATTATTTTAATATATTCTGCGATTGTTTTTTCCTTATTTTGAGCAGTTTTCAGCAGTTTTTGAGTTTTTAAATATAGGCTCAGCTGATACTAAACTGATACTAAATAGTTGCTCAGGTAATACTTAATATCAGCGCCCTCTATCGATGAGTAGTTTAAGTTTTGATTTCCTATCTCTATAATTAATAGTCCCTGGTTTTGTTTGTTTGTTTTTTATTTTCTGTTTTATTTGTTTAATTTTTTTTAAATATATTTAAAACAACTATATAGGAATTCATAGGAACGATTCAATTTTATTTCCGTTGCCTTTATTTTTAAAGATCAAAATAGTGTCTAAATTCGCCCCGGGAGGCAAATATGTGGTCTAGAATATTGTGCAGAATTTTAACGTAATGTCTGTTTTTTTATTTTGTCACTTGTTTTAAGTGGGCGTGGCTTTCAATGAAAAATTAGCGATATCGACCTGTTATCAAATTACAGAGTACAATTTAGCGAGTACTGATCGGATCTATACAAACTGCATATTTTTGGAAATCCTACAAAATTTCCTTAACTTTTGCATTATTTTTATCTAGAAATGGACGCCAGACTTGAAATGACAGTGCCTCAAACATAAAAAAATTTTCTTTGTTTTTAGCGATTTTATAATAAAGTTAACAACGCTGAAATTTGAATAGGAAATGCTTTATACTTAACATAGAAAAAAACTTGACTTATTTGTTATATCGTAGCAAATATAGCATAAAACTGTTCGCTTTAAAATTTCAGTGTTGTTAACTTTATTTTAAAATCGCTAAAATCAAAGAAACATTTTTCATATTTAAGGCACTGTCATTTTAAGTCTGGCGACCATTTCTGGATAAAAATAATGCAAGTTTTAACGAAATTTTGTAGAATTTCCAAAAATATACAGTTTGTATAGGTCCGATCAGTACTCGCTAAATTTGACTATGTAATTTGATAACAGGTCGATGTCCCTAATTTTTTATTGAAAGCCAAAATTAAAAAACAGACATTACGTTAAAATTCTGCATAATATTATAGACCACATATTTGCCTTTTGGGGCGAATTTAGCCAATATTTTGATCTTTAAAAATAAAGGCAACAAGAATAAAATAAAAAAAAACTTGAATCGTTCCTATTAAATTTTCCACCATTGTATATTAATTACACTGTGAGACAAATGGTAGGGGTCAGTGATCGGGAAGGGTTCAAACTACCGGGGAAAGTTATATCGGTGAAAAAGAAGTTATACGTGTCCCGGCGTTTCGCTGGGTCACCCCTAGGAATCGAGATATATTGATTTGACCTTTGGTGGTCTTTTTTTTGACATAACCCGAGAACCACTAGTCCGATTTTGCTCAAACAATCAACAGTTTTGCCGGTAAAAATAAATGTATGAAGAAAAAAATATTTTTTGCCTAAAATATTAAAAAAAAGTAATAAACAAAAGGTTATTGATTTTTATGGTAGCGGTAACAAACATTTATTTTTACCGGCAAAACTGTTGAGTATATAGAAAAACGTTATATGAACAGATTAAAGGAATTGTAATTTTTAATTTTTTTAAAATTGTTTGAGCAAACTCGGACTAGTGGTTCTCGAGTTATGTCAAAAAAAAGATATATCTCGATTCCTAGGGGTGACCCAGCGAAACGCCGGGACACGTATAACTTGTTTTTGACCGATATAACATTTCCCGTTGGTTTCATCCCATCCCGATTTTGACTGTCGCATAGTGTTATAAACAACTATTATTTTGGTTATTAGCAATAATTTTTTGATTACCCTGTACTTGAAAAATTCAGTATAAAATGTCAAAAATAAAACAACAATAACTTCAATAAAAGAAAAGTAAATTAAAAACGTGCGTGCAGTTAGCATCGATTTTCGAAACTGGCAATGCCGTAATTTCTAAATTATGACAGCTGCTATCACCAACTTCCCAAACTCCTCCAAATGAAGTCTAATTTGCATGGAAGTTACTCCAGTGGACAGGGGGGTAACCGCGCAACTCGATTCGAAAAAAAATTTTCGAATTCGTAAATCTTGCAAATGTTGTTAAAAATATAATTCTGTATAAAAATTCTACTTTTTAATTTATTTTTATCCTAAACCTTGTACACTACACATAAAAATTCAAAAAGTAAGATGTTTGCTAAACATTTTCTTTTTACGAAAGGTACAAAATTTACGAATTCGAAAATTTTTTTTCGAATCGAGTTACCCCCCTGGATTTTTGAAATTACCCCATTTTGGTACCAAATAATATAATAATAAATTAAAAAATAATAAAATTATAAGGAAAAAAGAAAATTTTGAATTTTTATTAAATTATGTAATTCATTCAGGCAGATATCCTGGGATGGATTTCAAAAGTTCGAAGATGAAATGTATGTCCAAAGAAAGGTATTACTATCAGGAATACATTTACAATGCGTGCAAATGGTTTTCAGGTCAGGCTTTTTTAAATCTTTGAATTCCTGTTTAGACTAAAAAAAATCTTCCTGACCACTCTGTGGATGGAATCAAAAAGTCCGAAAATGAAGTGTATGTCCAAAGAAAGGTTACCATCACGAATATATTTACAATGCGTGCAAATGGGTTTCAGGTCAGGATTTTTTTTAATCTTTGAATTTCTGTTTAGATTAAAACAATCTTCCTGGCCAGACTGTGGGATGGAATCAAAAAGTCCAAAGATGAAATGTATGTCCAAAGAAAGGTATTACTATCAGGAATACATTTACAATGCGTGCAAATGGTTTTCAGGTCAGGCTTTTTTAAATCTTTGAATTCCTGTTTAGACTAAAAAAAATCTTCCTGGCCAGACTGTGGGATGGAATCCAAAAGTCCGAAAATGAAATGTATGTCCAAAGAACGGTATTATCATGGGAAATACATTTACAATGCGTGCATATGGTTTCCAGGTCAGGATTTTTTTTTTCGCATTTCTGTTTAGATTAAAAAATTTCCTGGCCAGACTGTGGCATGGAATCAAAAAGTCCGAAGATGAAATGTATGTCCAAAGAAAGGTATTACCATGGAAAACACATTTACATTGCGTGCAAATGGTTTTCAGGTCAGGATTTTTTTAATCTTTTAATTTCTTTTTAGACTAAAAAAAAATCTTCCTGGCCAGACTGTGGGATGGAATCAAAAAGTCCGAAGATGAAATGTATGTCCAAAGAAAGGAAAACACAGTTACAATGCGTGCAAATGGTTTTCAGGTCAGGATTTTTTTTAATCTTTGAATTTCTGTTTAGACTAAAAAAAAATCTTCCTGGCCAGACTGTGGGATGGAATCAAAAAGTCCGAAGATGAAATGTATGTCCAAAGAAAGGTATTACCATGGAAAACACATTTACATTGCGTGCAAATGGTTTTCAGGTCAGGATTTTTTTTAGTCTTTGAATTTCTGTTTAGACTAAAAAAAATCTTCCTGGCCAGACTGTGGGATGGAATCAAAAAGTCCAAAGATGAAATGTATGTCCAAAGAAAGGTATTACTATCAGGAATACATTTACAATGCGTGCAAATGGTTTTCAGGTCAGGCTTTTTTAAATCTTTGAATTCCTGTTTAGACTAAAAAAAATCTTCCTGGCCAGACTGTGGGATGGAATCCAAAAGTCCGAAAATGAAATGTATGTCCAAAGAACGGTATTATCATGGGAAATACATTTACAATGCGTGCATATGGTTTCCAGGTCAGGATTTTTTTTCGCATTTCTGTTTAGATTAAAAGTCTTCCTGGCCAGACTGTGGGATGGAATCAAAAAGTCCGAAGATGAAATGTATGTCCAAAGAATGGTATTATAATTATTATTATTTTTGCGCACATTGGGTAAAAGTGAAAATTTTGAGTGATTATTTTTTTTATTAAGACTTAAAAGTAAAAGTTTCTTTACTTCCGGTATTTGAGCATATCGATACCATAGATTCAATACTCTATTGGTCTAATTCATAAACTTTTACAACAGTCTTATTGCAGGATTTTAAGCTAATTTGTGAAAAACAGTATTCATATTTACTTAATAATGAAGAAAATAATAAAGGTTTATAGTTGGTACTCACTAACTTTAAACCTTTTATAAAGTTTGGAGTGAGGAAGCCACCATTTAATTGCTAATTATTTAATTTTCAGGCATGAAATGATTTATTAAAGCCATCCCATCCCTAGAATGTGTGGCTTCCAACAACTTGCATCCATCAAACTGAAAAAAACTACAACAATTGCGTAGCCAATGACCTTTTTCGAAAAAATTTCCAAAAAAAAATGTAAAAATAAAAGTAAAAAGAAAAACAAAACAATAGTGATGTGTAGACTGTCAAAACATTATTCGAAATTCGATTACTTTTGTATGCTTTGAATAATATGTTCTAAAAAATTACTTTTTTACACACATTTCCATTGATTTGCTTTATAAATAAAAAAAAAATATTTTTAATGGCTTTTAAATTTATCTTAGCACATCATTAGTTCTCTAATTTAAGGAAATAAAGTTTTCACTTCCGATTACCGAGTCAATCGTTTACTAAATTTGTAAATCACTTACGACTTATTTGGGAGAAGAGAGAAAATAAACAATAGTGTTGCCAGTATCAAATCGAAAAATTAATTTATTTTTAAAATACGATTATGAATCAAGATTTCTAATAACTCCTTATCAAGCGAAATATGTACTTTAACTATAGCCAGCTTCAAATACCAAATAAATTTTGTTTATGAATTAGCACATATATCTGCAAAAATACAATTGTTCAGGAGAGCAATAAAACTAATTCACTTGCTTATAAGATTTTTTTTAATCAATCTGTCTTCTAGAATATTATTTAAAAATGGCAACTCATTCCTATATATACTTATTTTTAAATTATTTGCGTTATTTACGTCGCTAATGCAGATATAGAGTTCTGAAATCAAATTTTTATATAATTTTACGATAATACTAGCAGATATGTACCCAAGAAACATTTTTACGGACTCTCCGGCATGTACGGAATCATTAATCCGGCTTTTACGGAACATTATCGGTCCGTAAAACAGGTATCCGTCAAAGCTTGTACGTATACGGAACAATAACAGACCGTACTTTCGGATTTTCGAATATAATACATTTTGAATCCGTTTTGGTGTATCCGTTTCTGCACCGTTAAATGCGGACTTCACCAATTTTCATCAGTTTGAACTCCGGAGCTAACGGTGTCGTCTTTCTTCAGTTTATTCGTGAATTTTTGTCCGCAAAATGGAATTAATTAAATAATTTAATACGGGTAGCGCGGTAAAGTCGGTTAAAAAAGTTTCTGGATGTCGCAAAAACGAGCATCCTGTCTTGGCCGTTGCCGCAGTAGCCAAATTATTTTAATTCACTTAGAATCATTAAATAGTAACCCCCAAATTCATAAACGCTTTGTAAAATTGTAATAGGTTTATTGAACAAATTTTGTATGAAAATTTCGTTTTGTAAACCTCCTATAACTTTACAAAGCGTTTATGAATTAAGGGGAAAGTGTTTATGAAATTTTATGTTTTTTTCACGATAGTTTGTGAATTGCATATGAAAAAACTCAATCGTGAATACATTTAATTAAACCTCGATTAATAAATTGTTTCTTTTGCTTGTAGATATATTTTGGATCTAGTTATGGGTCAATTTTGCGAATTTTGAGGCCGATAAAATTAATAAATTATTTAATAAATCTATTAAAAAACATACAATATTAAAGTTAGTAATGTGTCAATTTAGGTAGATATAAAAGTCCGAAAACGGCATTCTAAAAACGGAGCCACTCCGTTTATTACACGACATAACGGTCCGGTATTGACGGACTTTCAGCGGACTAGTCCGTGTATTACTTGACATAACGGTCCGTAAACGGTTCGTCATTGACGGACTTTAAACGGACTTTTCCGTTTTTAACACGACATAACAGTCCGTAAACGGTCCGTCATTGACGGATTTTCAACGGATTCGAATCAGTTTCGATGTTCCTTATGTTCCGTTTTCTGGTCCGTATACGGATCCAGAAAACGGTACGTATACGGAGTTGGATTCCGTTTAAGACGGACCGAAAACGGTGCGTAAACGGAACGAATTGTTTGTTGGGTAGTTTTGATAAATATAAAAAATATGCATTATTAGGAACAAATGACCATGTAAATCTCTATACTTTTTGTGGAAAACAATATTATGTGCCTCCAAACATCCTCGAACACAGAATGGTTAATCAGGGATGGAAAAGTCTCGTTTTATTGAAATTAATAATCCAAGAACTATTATATCCATATCTTATTCCAAAAATTAATGGTTAGTTTGGAAAAAAATTGCGAACAAAAATTTTCCAAAAACGAAAAAGTTTGCATCATTATATTTGTTTGCAAAATTTTGATCGCTGATAAAGTTTCCTAATTCATTTTCTGCGGCATAAATCCTTTTATTCACAATCCGCCATTATTTGGAATTTTTTCATTGCGGTGTATTTTAATCCATAATCCTAGACTATTACACGCATATCTTGCCCAAAGTTTGGTGGTTAGTTTGCAAAAAAAAAATTTTACGAAAAGGATAATTTTACACCAATATATTCGTTTGCAGAATGTCAATAGTTGATTAGCTCTTCTAAGTCATTTTCTACGCTTTTTCGCATTCCGCCGTTATTAAGCAATTTTTTAAGTGCGATTTCTTAAAATTTATAATGTAGGGATTGAAAAAAAAATCATGAAAAAAATTACAAAAAGGAAATTTTTTGCATTAATATATTTCTTTACAGAATGTAAATCGCTGACTAAGATTTTCAATACAATTTTTGTACCATAAAGTCTTTTTTTCGCATTCCGCTATTATTTTGTAAATTTTCGAGTGCGGTTTGGTGGTTAGTTGCAAAAAAGAAAAATCGCGAAAAATAAAATTTCCAAAAAGCAAAATTTTTGCATCAATATATTTGTTTGCAGAATGTAAATCGCTGATTCATTTTTTTAATTCATTTTTTGTACCATTATTATTGTTGCAATTTTTTAAGGGGGGACATGACATTGGCCGTTTTTTGAAATCGACTTTTTTTATACAGTAGACGCTCGCAAATTAGAGCTTTCAGTAATTCGAACGTCCAGAAATTAGAATCAATGTTTGCAATACGTTAAACGCTCTGAAATTCGAATTTAAAATTCTAATTTCTGAGCGTTTTTTTTGGTTATTTGAATACACAGGAAATCCCCAATTTATTTTTATTCTGTTTGAATAAAGTAAAACTAAAAAGGGGAATCACCAAATTATATATGTTTTTCCCTATTTGTTTTTTTTGTCGCATTTATGTACATTTTTGGCTAGTTTATTTGTGAAATTTGATACGCGTGTACATATTATTTGGCAGTCTCTATTAAATAGTGAAAGTGTATCATTTAAAATGTTAAATAAACGTAAAAAAAACACTTTATCATTGGAAACTAAAGTCAAAATATTAGAAAAGCTTGACAAAGGCGTTCAAGGGAACCGGTTAGCCCTAGATTTTAATGTGACATCTTAAATCAGCTACATCAAATCACATAGAACAGCAATATTAAATGCTGTTTCAAACACATATCAGAAGGCAAACAATAAATCTTTGCACAGCGCTGAATATCCAAAAATGGAAAGTCGTCTGTATGAGTGGTTTTTAAATCAACGAGAAAAAAAGTGTACATTGACTGGGCCAATATTAAAAGAGAAAGCTAAACAAATATTTAGAGAGGAATATCCCGATAAAGATGAAAATGCATTCCGGACAAGTGATGGATGGTTTGCCAAATTTAAGAAGCGACACGGTATCCGTTTTTTTAAAAATTTGTGGCGAGATTTTTTCCAGTGATGTTGCTTCAGTAACTCCTTTTATTCATCGATATCGTGAAAAGATCGCTGAGATGGGTTTAATGGAGTCACAAATATATAATGTCGACGAAATCGGATTATTTTTTCGTTGCCTACCAGACAGAACCTATGTCTCTGCTTTTGAAAAAAACGCCCCTGGACGTAAAATTCAAAAAGACAGAATTTCAGTCCTACTTGGTGCAAACTCTGATGGATCACACAAATTAGTTCCATTGGTAATTGGAAAAGCAAAAAAACCCAGGTGTTTTAAAAATTTCAATAATCCTCTGCATTACAACTTTTCAAGAAATGCTTGGATGACTTCTCGGATTTTTCACGAATGGTTTCACGGAATATTTATTAAAGAGGTAAACAAAAATATTGATTTCAGGTTCAGTACATAATTTAAAAATTTTTTTCAATTCACAGGTGATCCGCTTTTCTCAGGAAAATAATTTGCCTCCGAAAGCCATTTTGCTTATAGATAATTGCTCCGCTCATACACCCATTGAGAAACTTAGAAGTGACGATGGAAACATAGTTGCATTATTCTTTCCACCAAATGTGACAGCAGCTTTACCTATCAAAACCCTATTAAGTTAACAAAGCTCAATTACAGAAGTATGTTTCTTTCTCAGTTAATTGCTGAAGGTGGTGAACTGAAGAATCATTTGAAATCCCATTCGATCCGCAATGCTATATTATTACTGAAACAAGCTTGGGATGCGGTACCACAAAGTGTTATGAAGAAATCTTGGTCAAAGTTGTCCAATTGGGACTCTAACTAATACGACAGCGACGATGACGTGCCAATAGCACAATTGTTGCAAATAGATCAGGACTGCAACGAAGTTATTCAGATAACTCAAGCTCTTTTAAAAGAAATAGCTCCCAACAATTGCATCGGTATAGAAGACATCGACAGATGGAATGAAGATATGTTTGATGACGGATCTGTTTATGTTCTCAGTAGCGATGGTGAGTCTTCAGATAGCAGCGAAGACGACGTTGTTGCAGTATCATCAGTTGTCTCTAATACTACAGCCATTGAAAGCGTAAATAATTTAATAAAATGGTGCAATAACAGTGAATTGTTTTCAACTAAGCACATAAGTAATCTTTTGGCTCTCCGTAATGATATTTCGGATTTAAAGAAACCAAAAAAACAAATATAACTGATTATATGTCAAACAAAGATTAGTTGTTAACTTGGCCATTGTTTATTTTTAATTGTTTAATTTTTTTTAAATACAGTTTTTTAGTTTTTAATTAAAAAAAATACATGTGATGTAATTGGACTGCATTGCTATGTTTTGTTGCCATTCGTTTTGTTTTTATATTCATATTTATAATTTAAAAAAATACATTTGATGTATTGGACTGAATTGTTGTGTTTTGTTTTCTTGTTTTTATCAAATAAAATTGAATTAAAAAATATTAAAAAGAGTTTTATTTAAGTTTTTGGAAGTAAATTTACTCAATTTTTTTTTTCGAAAAAAAAACGTCCAGAAATTAGAATAATTCAGAAATTAGAATTGCCTCAAAAACAAAGCGGTTCTAATTTACGAGCGTCTACTGTAATCCCTTTAGAAAAACGTGTAAGGCCACACAATGTAATCGATTTGGTGTACTTCATTTTGTGCGTACTTACGATATGGGATACCTGTGTATAACAATTGTATATGAAACACAAAATATTTGAAAATTTTCAAAAATTTTTCTAACTTACATGCCACTATACTTGTGTGTACTTACGAAGTATATTGGCTTGTGGGCCATTACAATGCGGCCATACCCTGGGTAAAGTAAGCCAGCTTGTGTGTAGAGTTTGAAAGCACTCGGAGATACTAGTAAGTTACACACAAGGCATGAGACAAAATGCAGCTAATAACAAATATATCAAAAATTAACAAAACGTTTATTTTTAAAATAACAAAAATTAGCTTTGAACTGCAAAAAGACTGTTTTAAAAGTTTTTTATTACAATATTAAAATAAACTCCTTTAAACATCTAATACGAAATATAGTATTTTTAGTACCTTGTTTTTTTTAATAGCTTTTTATTTTTCAATACAAAAATAACTGCAATTCCAGTTAAAATTAACAACTACTGATTACTACTACAACTGCAGTGACTGACAAACTAAATAAACCGTTTAGAGACAAAGCAAAAGAGTCGAATATATGGGTACCCGAGTAAAAAAAATTGATCTCGCGCAATATCTAATTATATCCCATTTGATATTGTTTAAGATCTGCTGTAATATCTAGCTGATCCAATTAGATCTCAAAATTGGGTGTATCCAATCATATCGTATTAGATCCCATTGTATATATGGGGATAAACTAAGATCAAGTTATATCTCAAAATTGGGAGGTCCAATGATATCTTTGGGGATAAACCTAGATCTATTTTGATCCGAAAATTGGCGGATCCAGCTATATATTTGGGGATATTTTTAGATCTAATTTGATCCGAAAAATGGCGGATCCAATTAGATCCAGCTATATATTTGTGGATAAACTTATATCTAATTTGATCTCAATTTTGGCAGATCGAATTAGATCCAGCCATATATTTGTGGATAAACTTAGATCTAATTTGATCCGAAAAAGTGGCAGATCGAATTACATCCAGCAATATATTTGGGGATAAATTTAGATCTAATTTGATCCGAAAAATGGCACATCGAATTAGATCCAGCAATATATTTGTGGATAAACTTAGATATAAATTGATCTGAAAAATGGCAGATCAAATTAGATCCAGCAATATATTTGTGGATTAACTTAGATCTAAATTTATCCGAAAAATGGCAGATCCAATTAGATCCAGCAATATATTTGTGGATGAACTTAGATCTAATTTGATACGAAAAATGACAGATCGAATGAGATCCAGTAATATATTTAGGGATAAACTTGGATCTAACTTTATCAGAAAAATGCCTGATCGAATTAGATCCAGCAATATATTTGGGAATAAACTTGGATATAAATTGATCCGAACATTGGCAGATCAAATTAAATCCAGCAATATATTTGGGGATAAACTTGGATCTAAATTTATACGAAAAAGTAGATCTAGGTTATGTGACCTTCTCCGGGAAAAGGGACCTAGTGTGTCAAAAAACGGGTTTGGACTTAAGGGTGTAGAAAAAGATGAAATGAGTTGAGGCACCTAACCATACCAAATCGCATCTCCCAACTGAAGGTGTGTTTAAAGTGATAATGCGTTATGAAACTTTAAATGCGTTCTTCTCAAAACTTAATTTTCACACACTAGGTCCCTTTTCTCGGAGAAGGTCACATATATATTTTAGGATTAAGTTGTATCTAACTTTATCTGGAAAACGGCAGATGGAATAAGATCGAGGATTATATTTGGGGATTACGTAAGATCTAAATTTATGAAAAAATAACAGCTGAAATTAGATCCAGTAATATATTTCGGGATTGCGTAAGATCTTAACTTTTTCAATAAGTTGCAGATCGAATTGAATCCAGTGATATATTTAGTGATTTGGTAAAATCTTAATTTTTCCCATAAATTGCAGATCGAATTAGATCCAGCAATTTATTTAGGTATTAAAATGGCAGATAGAATTAGAAACAGCAATATATTTGGGGATTGACATAAAAATGACAGATAAAATTAGATGCCGCATTATATTTGGTACTACGTAAGATCTCCATTTATTTGGGATTACTGACAGAGCACTGATTTTATAAAAATTACAATATTTTGTTAAAATAAGGTTTAAACTCAGAAGGTCTCGAGTTCGATATGCATTTTTTTACAAAATGAATTTCTTTTTATAAAATTAAAATTTTTTTCTATAAATTTTTTTATAAAATTATATATTTATTTTTTTATTAAATTGAAATCTTTGAATAAAATAATTTTATTTACATCTTTTTAACGCTCTACACCATTTCAATTGTATTAATTGTTTTTAAGATTTATTAATTGTATTTCAGAAATAATCAATTGAATTTCAGTTTTATCAATTGTATTTCAGAACTTATCAATTATTTTTCAGATTTATGAATTGTATTTCAGAACTAGTCAATTGAAGTTCAGTTTTATCAATTCTGTTTTAGAAATTATTAATTGTATTTCCGAAATTATCAAACTGTATTTCAGAAATTATCAATTGTGTTTCAGAAATTATGAAATGTAATTTAGAAATTTTTCTCTATTAACTATGATAAACAATCAACAAGTTTTGAAATAGATTTGATTATTTCTGAAATACAATTAATAATTTCTGAAATACATTCCATAATTTCTGAAATACATTTAAAATTTGTGAAATGCAATTAATAGCTTCTGAAATACAGTTAATATTGTAGTTGAGTTACCATTTATGACTATATATTGCTTAAATGGCACCTTATATGACAATATACTGTTTAAATGGCACCATGGTATGTTCCCTATTAAAAAAAATAATATGGAGCTTTATATGGTAATATATAACTTAGAGTCATCCACGTACCATTTGATCCGAAAAATGGCCCGATAAAATTGTATCAGTTGTTTATCAGTTTTTAACTTATTGTATCAGTTTAGATCTGACCTGATTAAATTATGTGTTAATCAGATGAAATTGTATCTGATTTTTGACCTGATACAATTTTATTGGTTTATATCACATGGTATCAGTTTAGGTCCAAATTGATATATTTGTATACAAAATTATATAGTTATATCCCAATTTTGAACTGATATCAGTTTAAAACTTTAATACAATTGTATAAGGTAAATGTCGGATACAATTATATTTTATTTATATAAAATTGAACCAATTACGATCAAACCTGACACCATTACATATAAACCGATAAAATTGCATCAAGTCAAAAATCGGATACAATTTCATCTGATTAACACATAATTTAATCAGGTCTGATCTAAACTGATACAATTAGATAAAAATTTATAAACAATCGATAAAAATATATCGGGCCATTCTTCGGATGAAACTGTATATTTATACAGATATAACTTAATCACATATATGACTATATGTAACTATTTTTATTCGGGTTGTTTAAATGATACGATATATCAAAGTATATGGTACTATATATGGTAGCATATATTATCATATCTGGAACTGTATTAAAAATGTTGTTGAAATGGCACCATATATCATAATGTATGGTTTAAATGTCACCACATATGGTAATATATTGTTTAAATGATACCATATATCAATATATATTGCACCATATATAGTAGCATATATTATTATATCTGAAACTGTATTAAAAATGTTGTTCATGAGGTCCCATATATGAGCATATATTGTTGAAATGGCACCATATATGATAATATATGGTTTAAATGGCACCATATATGATAATATATGGTTTAAATGGCACCATATATAGTAATATATTACTTAAATAACACCATGTATAAATATATATTGCACTATATATAGTATCATATATTATCATATCTGGAACTGTATTAAAAATTTTGATCATGAGGTACCATATATGGCCATATATTGTTTAAATGGCACCATATATAATAATATATGGTTTAAATGGCACCATATATGCTAATATATTGCTTAAATAACACCATATAAAAATATATATGGCACTATATATTGAATCATATATTATCATATCTGCAACTGTATTAAAGATTTTGTTCATGAGGTACCATATATGACCATATATTGTTTAAATGCCACCATATATGATAATATATAGTTTAACTGGCACCATATATAGTTATATATTGTTTAAATGATACCATATATAATTATATATTCTTAAAATGCCGCCATATATATTAAGATATAGCTCTATATACAACTATATATGCAATAAGATCATCCATGCTATGTAATATATAATCATATATACCATATCTAATATTGTAAAGGTCGATATCTAATAAGATGAAATTATATATGGCATAATATAAGGAACAATTTTGGAAAAAGACGTCATATATAATTATATATGGATATACATAACGACATGTCTAATAATATATTGTAATATATGCCACATATGATTATATATAATTTTTTTTACTCGGGTAGTCAGGAATTTAATAGTTTGCCATGTAACCTAACAATAGATTGAAAGAGCATCTTAATTTTGTTATTTAATTTTTTTTAGCTTTTTATATTTTTTATCTATTTTAACTTTGACATTTTTACAAATTACTGTTAAATCATAAGCTTACTGTTAAATCACAAGCTAAATGTATACCCGAGTACCGACATGCAATCTAGCTTACCCGGTCTCTTCAAATGCAATAATTTATATGATATTAAATGTCAAAACGATTGCGGAGAAACGTCAAAATGATATCAATTAAACTGTAGTGGAGAAGACCATTTCTTGGCTAAGAAATATTATAGTTTTTTCTTCCAAAAACGTTAAATATTATCAGCAATTCATTTATTTCTACCAAAAATAAATAATTAAACTTTTCCCCGTTCTTGTTTACTAAAATTTATCTTGTTTTTTGATTTTTAAGTTAAAATGAAAACTAAAAGTGACATTTGATGGCTGGCATCATTGCAAGAGCCGCTTGCATGTCAACGATATCATGATATTGCTATAAAATTGAAATTAAGTCTCTCTAATTGAGATGAAATCATTTTGACAATTGCTTGTTATCTTTTTATTGCATGTCAAGTTACTAGGTTACTTAACTCAGGGCATGACTGCATAGTTATGACATAAAAGCTAATGTACTTCGTAAGTACATTCATGTATAATATCATTTTTGAAGATTTGAATTTTTGTTTAATTTCATATATGCACCGGTATTCTATATTAAAAGTACACATAATGTGAACTTAAAGAAAACGATTAAAGACTTATACAGGACTTAAACAATTTCCTAAAGAGGAGTTAAAGTTTAAGTGTTATAATAATGCATAATCGCTTAAAATTTGTCAGTGACTTATAAAACAAAATTTTCATACAAATTCATTTTATAGGCGTATTATAAGGTGTTCAAATTATTATGCATAAGCACTTAATACTATATATATACAAAAATAAATAAAAATACTAAACATACGTATTTACATTTTACATGCAGTTTGTAGTTGCGCTATGTTTAAAAAATAATTTGAAAATATACAAATAATAACAAATCTTTCTCAAGAATTAATGATTCCAAATCCATGATAATTTACAACTACAATTAGGTTTTGCAGAAAGAATTCCCGCGTAATATGGAAAAACCAAAAATATTCCAATTTTTATTGCTGTTCCATGGGACATGTTTGCACTGTAGTACTACCACTATTGCTGGTGGTAGTCAAATTACCATTGCTACAGCTTGGTATGCCCAAGAGTTTGTGAGGTGGTGGACATGCCACATCACAACGTTCATCGAAATACTGCACGATACGTTGTAAAACAAATTTGAACATCTTTTCCTTACTTATTTCACCATTCAGAAATGTTATATCCTTGCGATCACGATAATCCATAAAATTCTTTTCATAATGAGGCCAAACACACACTTCAAAATAGCCAGTAACATCGGGTGGATCGTAAGTTCGCTTATGTCGACGTTCAAAACACTTCTCATATGGCAAATGAAAGTGAAACTTAATGTTGCATAGAGTCAACAATTCAGGTTGATTGAAAATCATAAAACCTTCAATTATAAGAATATTAATTTTGTTATCACGCAATTGGGCTGCTATTTGAGAGTTGACACGCATAATATGGTGAGCCGTTTGATGTTGGTGGTGATGTATATTTTTATTGCTTATATTTTGTTGTTGTTGTTGCTGCTGTTGTTGTTGTTGTTGTTGTTGATTATGGTAAAGATGATGATGATTATGTGAATGTTTAAAGTGTTGAGGTTTAGATGCGAGGTGTTGCATATTACTTAGCTGTGCTGTCGGAAGGTGTTGTCCAATATATTGATTGCTGTAGTGTTGGCTCTGTGATGTAAAATGATCAAAACTACCGCTGTAGAATAACATTTCGTTGGTATATTCCACATTTTCTATTGGATCACCAGCCAAATAACGACCTTTCATGGTCCAGGTAATGTCAGAGAGCATTTGTTTCATATCCAACGATGTGATAAGTTCGAAATTGATGGCATTCAGTTGTTCGACCCATTTGTGTCGCAAATCATCCACAGGTAAAAAGTAATCATCTTGAGATATAAGTTGAACATCGCTGATTGCGTATGGAGTATTCCATAATTGTATATTACGTTGATGCATAAAATATTCTCGCAACTTGTGAGCCAGTGTACTTTTTCCGCCACAAGTTACACCCGAAATGCCAATGACCAGCCACTGCGGCATATCGATATGGTGTATCAACACCTTGTCAATCTTCTGTCGTTTGATCTTTTTTTTTATAGTTTTCAAAATGGTTTGTTACAATTCTTTGTTTTTGTGTGCTTAATTAGTATTTTTCGTTTGATGAAATTCCCAAATGTGATAGAGTGTAAAGACGGCAATTCCTCCTACAAAAATTAAGCCAAATGCCGCTGGCAATATGAATGCGTACTCCAATGGGGGAAAGAATGAATGTATCAGGTTTCCTATAGCAAAACAAAATTAAAATCAAAATAAACCAAAACACATGTCATTAGTTGAATTATTATCAAAGCTAACAATCAGTTTTTTATTGCTATAACATATCTACGTAGTCGTTTTCGCATAATCGCTTAAGTCGACTTAAGCGTTGATCAAGTTTACTTTTTATTATTGATGTTCTCATTTACCCTTCTTTGCATGGTTTTTTCTCTTTTTGTGAAAAAAAATCACTGTAATACACTGGGTGACAAGTTTAAACCTGCTAATTAATAATGAAGCTGACTTTAATTTTTTGACGGATGTTTTCCAATTGAAACAATAGTGATGTAAATTGTTGCTAGCAAGAAAACAATTACAAATAACGTGCTTGTGTGTATTTTTTTCTTCAATAAATTTTATGATGGAAATTTGCATCACCACGCAAAGAAGGATTAAGACACCTTCATGTGTCTGGCACTCATTTCAAAATTCCATTTAGTTCGTAAGTTATAAGATTTCTTTAAACGGCGATATTCCTTTCTTTCTGAAAATAGTGCCATAAGTATGAGATTATCTTTAGTATTTTTGTCAAATCTTATTAACACGAACATGGCAGTCCAAACATCTTTTTAAAATTCCATTTAATTCAAAAGTTATAACAAATTTTCATTGTATTCATTGATCCAATTTTATACAAATACCGTAAGATTTCAAAACTATGAATTTCGATTTAAGTGATTATGCGAAAACGACACTAATATAATAAATAATAATTTCCCTGTTTGGATGATTGAGAATGTATTCATGAAATTGCGATTTAAATTATCAAACAAAAGTTTATAATTTGCATATATAGCAATAGCTAAGTGTGTTAGAAAATAGAGTAAATATAGAAATATTAAGTAGAAAAATAATATTTACATAGGTAGTTAAACGACAAAGTGATAGAACACTTTGTACGCAAATTATAAGAAATTTAGGAGTTCAGTGAGAAGTTGAAAATTAAGAAGTAATGATGTAAAAGCTACATTATCATGTATTTTTTACACAAACCGAATACTATAAAATTGTAATACAGAAAATTTATGGGATATGTGAAACGGCAAAAGTGTTTTGGCGAATACCTTCATTCTATGCGGTATTGTTCGCATTTTCCAAATTCGCATGCTTTTAAAATAAAATGACAATTGATATCCCTTATTTTACACCTCTAAATTCTCGATATGACTCGAAAGCAGAGACAGGTCGATCTCATACTTTTTTCCATGACTTATTCAAAATTCATCAAAATCGTAAAGCTACACACACAGAACAGATTCGTTGTGACAACCGAATTTTGGTAGTCACGTGTACTATCACATTATTCGGTTGCAGCTATCGACATTTACAGTTATGCATACTGTTCTAGTACAATGTAAAAAGTTGGTTCAATTAAATCACTTTTGTACTCCCTGATTAAATTCAGCATTCAGTAGACCCGACCAATTTTTTTTTAAAATGCCTAACGAATTAAACAAAACACAGTTTCCATTATTTAAAATTTTTTTTTATTAATTTACAAATAATAAAAAGATACGGAAAATTTAACAAAAAATACGGAAATTAAAACATAATTGTGAATTTTTAAAATCCATCATAATCTGAAATGTTTTATACAAAAAATTATAAGAATCTGACGAATTTTTATAAAAAAGAGCCTAAGGTTTGGCTCTTAACTTTATCTTAAAAATTATACCTGTTTCTATCGTGCTTTTTATATGAGTTCTTTGTTCCTCACCCTGTTGCAGAATTTTGAAAAATAAACATCTTGAATATCCCTATTTGGCAGTCTTTAAAACCTAGATAAAAAAAAATAATTTTATATGTGACCTTCTCCGAGAAAATGGACCTTATTTGAGGGTATATGATCATATATGGACATATTTGAGTTCATACCCTACGGGGAATGAGGAGTCAATTGCCCTCCAAGGACCTATCCCGTGACCGGTCAACCGAAGGCATATTACTAAATTAGTACAAATATGAACAATAGAAAATTAATTAATTTTCTAAGTATTTTCTGATCCGTTATTTTCAATGTGGCTTTTAAAAAAACTTGACCGATACCTAAATAAAAACAAAATTCGCGGCATATTTTTAAAAATATTTTTTATTTTACTCTTTTATTTATTTTTAACTTTATTTTTTCACGATTTGCTTATTTTAGCTCTTATTTTAAATTTCTATAATGTTTTGCTAAGAAATTTTAAGTTTTGTATTTTCAACGTTTTTTTAATGTTAAAGCTGTTTTAGTTTTAACAATTGGTATTTCATTTAACTTTTCTTTGTAACTTAAGGGAATTTTTTAAATTTTTATTTATATAATCAGAGGTTTTGAGGTAGTTTTCTAATTTTTAATAGATTTTTTAATTTAATTATGGCCAACGCAAAAAACAAGTCACTGCCATTAAAGGACCTATCCCATGACCGGTCAAACGGGGGCATATTCAAGACACTTCCACCATATTTGTGTGTGTGTTAATGTTGTTTTATTTTCTATTTTTTTCTTTTCCATGTTTTTTTATTTGCTGTGTGTGTTTGTTTTTTCTTTCTCTTTTTTATTTGAACAGAAACGAAAAACATAACTTAACCATCAGCCAGCCATCACGCATAAGCAACGTTAGCTCAGACGGTAGAGCGTTTGCCTTACAAGCAGAAGGTTGTGTTATCGAGCCCTACTTCAACGCCAAGTAGATTATTTTTAATTCTTAATTTTTTATTAGTTTATTTGAAAAGCTATTTTTAGACACACCACCTTACTGCCACAATGTGTCTAAAATGTGGCAATTGGTCATTTCCAATGACAACGCCATGTTAAAGTGATATGTCTCTTTCAAACAAAAAGACCGATCAGCGACCGGTCTCCGCCCCCTTGGGACCTATCCTGCGTGTCATCTGGGACCGGTCCCTTTCCCCGTAGGGTATATACTCATTAGGGTGGCATTGAAAAAAAAAATTCAAGTATCGCTTAGGTCTGGTCGGATTATTGTGCCACTTGGTCTAAAATATGTATGCTGAAAATTTGAGCGAAATCGGACCACTCTAAGCCGTGGACCCTAGGGGTCAAAGTTCAGATTTTCGAACAAATGTATATCTAGCTGTAATTGCTTGAAGAAATCGTATTTTTTTTTTAAATCTTGAAAGCATTAGTAAAATTGCTCTAATTAATGCAATAAATACCAATTTTAAATATATATATAAAAAAAAAATTAACCCTTTAGTGCCATGGGTGCCAAAATGACCCATTTTTAGAAAAAAATGTAGTATATCCAAAAACACGTAAAAAGTAGTTCAGATTTCAAATAGTAATAGTTCTGAGCCATAAGATCTCAAATAACAAAACAAAAAATTTTAGATTTGCATATTGAAAATTATTTTAATAATTATTTTAAATAAATTATTAAGTTTTTAAATTAAATTTTTTTCAAATACACTTAAAGACAATACAAATTATTACAATTTTTACACCATTTCACTTGTTTTAATAACAATTGGAATTCTTTTAAATTACAAATGATGTTTTTGAATTTTAAATGGGGCTTTTTTAATTACATTTGCTACTTTTTGGAAAAACAAGTGTGATATTTTGAAAAATTAATGTGATTTTTTGTTAATTTTTGAAAAAATAAAATTTGAAAATACTCATTATTTAATTATAATCATTTCTTAAGTCCTTTAAATTTCCTTCTTTTGAATATTGTTGTCTATAATTTTGTACAACCTGAAAAATTAGAACATACATAAAACCAAGTTAATAATTTCGAATGAAATATTAATAACATTTTGTATTACTTTAAATAAATATTGCCTCTGCTCTTCATCTTTTGTAATTTTTTCGTGGTAATCTTGAACTAGTTTTATTCCTCTCTCGGTGCAGTCATTTACAATTTTTAAGTTTTGAATAATTTCCTTTCCTTTTCTATACTCTTCCAAATCATTTCAAGTACTTGGGTCTCTTTCTAAAAAATCTGTTGGAATATCGATCCTATTCAAAAGCCTTTTAGTATTTTTGGAGAACAAGTCATTTAGAATTAATGAATTGTCTCTGTCAATGAATTCTTTTAGATTTTCCTTCTTTATAAGTAGCTTTTTTAAAATTTCTTCACCTTCTTCATTATTTTCTTCTTCAACATAACTCAAGCACATCTTTTCAGATAACTTGGCTTTCGCTTCGCAGTCAATTCTATCATCGAATAAAGCGAATCCCACACATTCTTCATTTAAATAATATAAGTGATTGATAAATTTAGATATAGCCTTTTCTGCTATATTTATATTAATAGTTTTGTAGCTTTCTAATTTTCTTAAAAATTTTAAATCATTTACAGGCGCTTGTTCTACTTTGTCTGCATTGAACCAGAATCTGGAGTAACACTTAATAATAGCCAGCAATTTACATGGTTTACTTCATTTATTTCTGATTCGGTTATTTCAGGGAATTGATCCCGAAAAATTGAAATTTTTAAAGAGTAAATAACTTTGGCCATCCACCTAGCATGGTGCATAGCTCCTGGCTTTGAAAATTTTAGTCCACGGGGAGGAACTCCACCGAAAAAGATTATAATTAACTCAATAAACTCTTGGTAATCACTCCGTGGAAAGTCCTCTCTAATCTTTTGCATTGCGAAGCTTAAAATCTCATCACTTTCATCACCTAAAATAGTTTTAAAACGTGGATATGTAAATCCCGTCGAAATTTTGTTTTGAATTATTTTGGGCCAATGCTTTTTAAATTTTTTGAATATAGTGATTTCAGGGCCAGTTGAAACGCCCATTTCTTTCTCGAATACACCTGCTAACACAATTTCCAAAATGTGATGTCTGCAGCCAAGGAATAAAATGTCTCGTCCGATTCGCTTTTCTAAAATACTGCAGGCTCCTCTAAATTTGCCTGTGTTTGACGCTGTTGTATCAAATACAAAGGCCTCGGTTTTGTCTAAAATATTGTGGTCTTCAAGAGTGTCGTAGACTGCAGATGCAATTTCTAGGCCAGTTCCCGATGGTATATCGGGAATATTTAATATTTGTTCTGTCTTTGGAGCAGTTGCTATTATTGAGAGACGGTCTTCGGATTTTCCTGTTACGCTAGGCAAAAGTTTTGTATCCCAGTGAATTGTTAAAGGTTGGGAGTTTTGTTTAAACGTTGATACAATGTTTGTGCTCTTTGCTTTGCGCAACGCATCCCTTTGCTGACGAATCGAATTACGGTTTATAATAAATTCGGATGAGCTGAGCCCAACTGCATCAAGAACAGCAACTAGTAAATGAACTGTATCTCTGAAACTTATCTTTAATTTATCCAAAACAGCTGCTAGTCTTGGTGTCAAAATTTCTTTGCGAGGTCTTTTTTTTTTTTTTTTGGTTTTGTGACATTATCCGCTATTTGTGCATTTAAACCAAAATTATTATTCTCGTTTTGGATGGATTCTTCGTTGTCTGACTCATCCAAACATAAAGAATCGTAGGCAATACAATCTGTTAAAATCAGGTTGGTTAAAAAAAATAATTTTGCTATCAAAGCCTATGTACCCATTTTTAACCCATAACACTTTTGTTTCAACACACTCTTATAACAAATTTGGCTGCCGCAACCGATTTTCAATGGTTACCGCCACCTTGTAAATTCGGTTTTCACAACCGAATTTTCGGTGAGATGAAATCTTTCGATTTTTATATGGATGCAGTTTGGTTAAAATGGGTATACTTTTAAATATATATTTACCTTTTGAGGTTGATGGAGCTTCCAGAAGCTGTTGTCTTCTAAGTTCAAATGCTTGTTGACGTTTTTCACGGTTTTCTTCCCTTTTTTTTAAGTTTGCATCAATACCTATCATGCACCCTGGGCGGCCTTTTAATCTCTGCTGGATCAAAAACTGCTTGTCTTCCTCGATCTTTATTAGATTGAGTGCGTCCACATGAGCCATATCAAATAAATCATCAAGTGAGTCTTTCCAAGATTCTCTCTTTTGTTTTAAACTATCAGAATCTCTTAAATTACGTCTCGATAACTGCTTCCACTTATTATACAGGGTCACTAATTTTTGTTCTGCGTTTGATCTTGAAATGACAGGAATACGGGCCCTTTCCCAAAAAATTGAGCATTCCCTTATAACTATGCGAGCACTTTTAGCTAAATGTTGCTAAAAGTGCTTTTTAGTTCTTAAATTATAAAATAAAACTCTTAGACAATCTAATTTTGATGGAAGCTTACTACCAGATAATTGTTTTTTTTTTTGGTGGCCAATTAAGTAAATTTCACTTCTTAGTACTGGCATATTTAATTTTAAAGAAATTACGTTAAAAAGTAACTTATGACACACTTTACACGAATGTTAATCACTTCCAATCAATTAAAAAAAGTGGGTTTGACTAGTTTTTCTTTATTTGTTTTTTAATAGGGGAAAACCCGTATTAAATGCTCTAAAATTACTCTGTGAAGTAATATAAAACGGGAAATCACAGAGTTGAAATTTGAATGTGAAATTTGATACGCTTGTATAATTTTGGGTCAGTTCATGGCTAAAGGTCAAAGTGGTAGTTGTTCATTCTTAAATCCGTTAAATTTAAACTAACAACTGGTTTATGTCCTTACTAATTGGTTTTTGGTTATATTTATCAGTAAATGGTTCATAAACAAATTGTTTGATTCTGAGTGCATTAAAAAACTTCGGCAAAATGCACCCTTACACCCAATCTTGTAATATAAGATAAAAAGTGGTTAATTTCGAACTCCAAGACTAAAGGGGTTAATTTTTTTCAAGCAAATGTTTAGACTATAATTAAAAATAGTTGCTTATTAATCGTATTTGAACAGGAAGGGTTTTAAATCGTGTTTAAAACTGGGTAATTTTGACCCGGGTGACACAAAAGGGTTAATTTTTTTTATAAATTAAAAAAAAAAAATTCAGACTATAATTAAAAATAGTTGCTTAGTAATCGTATTTGGACAACAAGGGTTTCAAATCGTGTTTAAAAAATGAGACATTTTGACCCGGGTGGCACAAAAGGGTTAATTTGTTCATAAATTATTATAAAAAAAATGTCAGACTATAATAAAAAATAGTTGCTATTTAATCGTATTTGGACAATAAGGGTTTTAAATCGTGTTTAAAAAATGGGTAATTTTGACCCCGGTACCACCAAAGGGTTAATTTTTTCATAAAAAATTCATATTGTAATTTAGAATATTAATTACAATAATTTTACAACTTTTTAGCAGGATGCTTTGAAATATAAGTATTTCTACAATTAAATATAGGTAAAAATACAGTAATTCGTAAAATCTGAACTTTGACCCCTAGGGTCCACGACTTAGAGTTATCCGATATAGCTAAAATTTTCACCATATGATATTTAGACCAAGTGTCACGATAATCCGAGCAGACCTAAGCGATAATCCAAAGTTCAAATTGCTCCATACATTTCAATGCCACCCTAATACTCATATACCTTCTTTCGCTCACATATGAAAATACGTTGTTAGCGTGCCTTAAAGTTTTTTTTTAAATTCGCTTTTTATTTAAAGTACAGTTTTTATATAGTAAAAGCCTTCACCCAGTCACCACAAATAAATAATTCTGCACAACAATGGGTTTAAAATAAATAAATAAATATTTGATCACTTTTTCTCATGAAAGTGGATTGTTAGTAATGAATCCATAATAAATTGCAATATACGTGTGTATGTTAAGATAATTTGGTAAAGTGCGAACTTAGGTAGATAGAGCCGTAAGTAGTTTTGTTCATTTGTGTTTTGATTGAAAATAAATAACGTAAAGCAGGGTTGTTAGCGTGCCTTAAAGTTTTTTTTTTTAATTCCAGTTTATGTAAAGGTAGACCTGGCAATTCAAGTAAATTCACAAATTCAGTTGGAAAATTTACTGCGTCGGTTTCTTCCACCGGTGCTTCGTTACATGAAGTTTAAATATCGGAATATATAAGTTCCATTCCTTTTCTAAGGCTTTTTCTCTTTTAGAAAATTTGTTTAACTTTTTCGAGAGTATGTTTCAATGCTACATAAGTTTCATATTCCGTGGATAGTGTTTGAACAGGTAATTCCCTCTTCCAATCCATTTGCATTGTCTATAATTTCAATTCCACTCGTTCAACGTTTATATCCATTTCGTTCCACTTGTGTAGTGTTTCAATTCCACTCGTTTCCTATTTAGTTTCTTAATTTTAGTGTTCCATATACACTTGTTCTTTAAGTTTTAAGTTTCTAGCTGAAGACGCAGACGTTAAGAGGGGGGGGGGGGCAATTTTCCCCTTTTGAACCACCATTTTTACCACGTTCCTGTCCAAAGTCCTAGAGATGCCTTGTCGATAAGTTAGCCCATACTCCAAGGAAAACATATTATATATTACAGGTTTCTAGCCGAAGGGTTCGGTTAGGCCATCAAGGGGGAGAATTATTCCGTTTTTACCCCTCCCGGTAGGAATTTCCAAAAATTCCGTCTCAGAGGACGTCTGCGTTGAAGGAGGAACCTACTACATACATAATTTTAGGTCTCTATATCCAGCAGTTTGGCCAGGCTATCAAGGGGGAAGTTTTTTCCCTTTTTACCCCTCCCGGTATGAATTTCCAAAAATACCGTCTTAGGGTACGTCTACGTTGGAGAAGGAACCCAAATACCGAATTTAAGCTCCCTAGATCCAGCAGTTTGGCCAGGCCGTTAAGGGGGAGACTTTTCCTGTTTTTGACCCTACCTGTGTTATTTAAAAAGCATCATCAGGAAAGTTATATTTATTTGTGAACAAAAAATATATATGATGAACCAAAACACTGTCACATTATCCAAAATATTGGCTTTTCTAACCAATATTGAAAAATTACTAACTTCCACATTACCTTCAATACCAACAACCTTCAATAAAATATCGGCAGCAACAATTTAGTATCAGTTGTGTTTCAATAAAATCGATCACTCTATCCAAAGTATTACCCCTAAATTCATAAACGCTTTGTAAAATTATAGGAGGTTTATTGAACAAATTTTGTATGAAAATGACGTTTTGTAAATCTGCTATAACTTTACAAAGCATTTATGAATTGAGGGGTTAGTTTTTCCAATCAATTTAAATTTTTTTTTTAACTTTAGTAGCTTTAACCATTAATTTCCATTATTTTGGTAATTGTAATAATATACTGAGACAAGGAACAGACATTTTATTTATCATAATAAAATTTTGGAATCTATCATATTTTTTCGTTTCATACATATGCGTGTTTAAATTCTAAGTTAGACAACAACTTAACGTAAGTATCTGTGGCGCAGGAGGTAGAGACACAGCCTTATAGCCTTAGAGATTTGAGTTCAAACCTCAACCAAGGCGTTACTTTTTTTAAATAATTTTTTTATTGATTCAAATTAAAAGACACAATTGATTTTCTGTTGTGAATATAATTTTATTCAAAAACAAAATATTCAAATTTACAACCTGAAGATATTCAAATTTGAAATTTGACAAAATAAATTTATGTCGAGTTTAGCCTCGAGGAAAAGCAATGGGCCGGTTCAATCCCAGTTCGCGATATAAATTTTTTTTAAATTTTTTTTTATTCAAATTAAAAGACACAACTGAATTTCTGTTGTTGATATAATTTTATTTATAGACAAAATATTCAAACCTGAAGAAATTCAAATTTGAAATTTGACTAAAAAAATTTAAATAGAGCTTAGCTTAGAGGGAAAGCAATGGGCTGACAAGCGGAGGGTCTGGGGTTTGATCCCAGTTAGCGACAAAAAAAATTTTTAATTTTTAAATAAATTTTGTGGAACTTGTTTTTCTATTTATAGAATTTATAATCCACAAACATTAAAGTAATCTATTAACACAACAAAAATTCAAAAATTGTAAATAAATTTCGGTAGTTACAATGGTATTAAAAATAAATAAAAGTGATTGTACCTGGAACTACAAAAATTCGGTTGGCGAAAAATTCGGTTGGAACTACGAATCTCTTTTCTGTGTGTACGTAGACTTGTTTGACTCACAAACATGTTTTTGGACCAAAAGCACAAGGGATTTTTTTTTTTTAGTTTTTAGAAATTCCATTCCATTTCAATGCATGCACTTTTTTCAGAATTATACTTTTAATTTTTTCTCTCAATTAAAATCTAAGGCCTGGTATCTCATGTAATATTAAACAATGATTAAGAAGAAAATCATTGTTTAGGTCTTAATTACAGTAACTTGTTTAATTTTAATCTCTGATTCTACTCTAAACATTGATTAAATTTAATTACAGAAATTTCTGTGATTAAGCCCTTAAACATAGATTTTTCACACTACAATTCATGTTAGTACTTACATTTTTTACTAATGTTGGTAACTTTTTAAAAAGTTTTACGTAGACCAATTATTTTCTAAAATAGACACCTTACAACATCTCATTATGCTCTCTACATGATGTACATCTTGGCGGAAATTATAATAATATGACATAATATTGGATTCTGTGCGAATGTTTTGTTAGAATCAGTCATAATATTAATCCTTTAGTATAAACAAGCCACGATTCGTGGGGGCAAAATTTGACCCAAAAATGTGAAAACAAATGTCTTCTTGTGCATGTATTTAAGGTGTCTCAGAACAATTTTGCAGTTCTGCCATTTTGAATTGCAAATAATTTAATTTATCGAATATTCTGGAAAAATATGAGATATATGAAGACATAAGACCTGGTCCTATGCAAGTCGCTCAACTACTGTTAAACGCCCTCTCATTGGCTCCGCTAAGACCTTCAATTTCAACTAATGGGTATAATTTTTTTATATTTTTCACATTTTTCACATTTATTGAACCAATTTTTACTATTTATCAAAATTTACCCATAAAACTTAACCTACCACATGTCCATAGGTGACCATATCTTGAAATGTCGGACAGAGGTTAAGATTTATGCATACTCTTGAGATTCGAATGTAATGTCAATTTTTAAGGACGTCATATATTTTTCCACTGAGCAGTATTTTTGGATTCATTATTCTCCGCAGAAATAACTCTTCCAAGATATCTTAGAAATAGAATAAAGAAAATCAATCGCGGTTTCTAGAAATTTACTTTATATTTTCTTTGGGACATGTCACTGCATGTGTACATTAAATTTGATCAAGATGTTTTCTCAAACCAATAAGAAATAATGTACAGAAATAGTTGTGATTTATTTTCTTTTGAACTTAGTTTTCTTAGAATGTAGCAAAAAACATCAAAAATCATCTTATCCTTCATAAATATTTCTTAACAAAACCTTCCTGGACTAATAACAAATAAATAACTATACACACTTACCCAATGAAAAGAATTAAGATATGCATGTAGCATGCAAAAAGACACTTCCTATTTGAGGCATTTAGCGATTGATGATTTTAAAAGCAACAATTTGGTCATCTATTTTCTAATTTTATTATGCCGTATCATGCGAAAAATTATATAAAAAACTCTTATTTCGCGAGTTTCCAAATTATTTTTATTTTCTTTTATTTCTTATTCATATTGTCAAATGAAAATATCTAAAATTAACAAATCATTGATTAAATTTTTATAAGTTACCGATATTAGTTTAAGTATGTTTAAGGTTTAATTAATGATTTCTTAATCAATAATTATAGTAAAATAATCATTGGAGATAAGATACCAGCCCTAAGTAAATAATCAAAATTGAAAAAAAAAAAAAAATAATACAAAATTTTTACGGATTTTTAAAAAAAAATTTTTTTCTCTGATTTTTTTAAGGTTTTAAAAAAACTCGACATTATGATTTTGAAATCAATATAATGATAGTATTTTGGTTTTGCCAAGCCCAGCAAAATATTGGTAATGACACCTCATTACTATCTGCATTACCATAAATGATATATCATTACTTTTTGCATTATTTTATTATATAAAATAATGACTTCCTAATAACGGCCTATTGTATTCATTGTTTCTATATATAAAATAATGACTTGGTCGTAATAGTTTAAATAAGTACTTTTACACAGTTAAATTTTATACATTTTTATTTATTATATGTAAATATGTTTTATGTTTAAATTTTTATGACGAGTCCTAAAATTAAACACTAGAGCAAACTTAGATTTTTCTGAATGTATTTCCTTAAGCTAATAGTATTTGCTTAACTCCTTATTTTTAAGAATCAAGTAAGCAATGGGATAACCACTTATAATTCAACTTTTTGTAAGCATGTGTGTAACCACTTATTATTCAAAATCTCATAACTACTTATTTCACATTTTTTCGTAAGCGAGCGGGTAAGCGTGACTACTTATAAAAACGACCACGCCAAACAAAAATAATGAGTTTAGACGCCAAAAAATAAGTTGTGCGGAGCTATGAATTTCTATTATATAACCACTTATTTGGTAGTGAAAGATTTTGCTGGGAGGTTATGGGAACGTTGGCAAGTTAGCATCAATCAACAGTTGGCCGCAGTCTGCGTATGAATACACACACAATAGACTAAATTAGAATACTAATGTTTAACCCTTAAATGCATGATCAATTTTAACCATTTTTTTTATACATACATATATGATTTCTAAAGGCGTGTGCATTTTCAGAAAAATACCAAAAAATTTATTTACAAAAAAGGTGATTTTTATTGAAAAATATGGTTTTTTGCCAAATACCTAAATTGCGATTATTTTAACGTATATAAAAAAAAAGCAAAAACAAAAATTTTATACACTATGAATTATACATTTATTGTCGCCAAAATTAATTTTATTGCGAGAATACCACTTTAAATATTTAAACAAACATTTTTGAATATTACACTTTTTGTAAAAAAATGCGTGTTTTAGATTTTGCACAAACATACAAAGCAAAACAAAGATTTTTCCTACAACTGTTTAAAAAATCTGAGCTAAACTATTAGAACACTTTGTACAGAAGGGGCCCCAATGCCCAAAAATGCAGTCTTGTGGGTTTTTTTTTATTAAAAACCTGGTATGTTGCCATTTGGTTACACCATGCATTTAAGGGTTAATATAACATATTACTACGATATATCCCAATAGACACCTATCTTATTTCTAATGCTATAATTTACTCACCTTCGTCAATAAGCATAAATGGCAAAATTGATACCCAAAAGAAATAATATAAAAAGATCGATACTGCAATTACAAGCACAATTTCTCCAATTTTAGCATTCGAAGCCATATATTCCAAATGATGATAATGAGAACAAATAGCAAGAGATGTGGACAAGAGGTAGATGATCTCAAAAGTGGGTTTTATTAATTAATCAATTAGGCCGACAATGCATTTGTTGAAGCTCGTATCAATTTGACATTTATAACTGTAATAGAGCAATTAAAAAAGAGCATATTATTAACAACAATATCATGCATCATCAACAATATTATTTAATAAGTTGCACATTAAGAACCAGAACATCGAATATCAGGAAGGAAGTGTGTATTGGTTAGAAAATAATAATAATAATAAAAAACAAATTATATGAAAAATACAAATAAACAATCAGAGCTCGAAAAGAATTTAATTGAATTCGTTATTATAAAATGTTTGCTATATTAACTGTTTTTTGGGTTGCCCTAAACCATTTTAACAAAATTCAACACAATAATTGGTTTATACGAGTTGCTAGGTGTCAGAGCTTTAAAGAATTAATTCCTTTTTGGAATGAATGCCCAAAAATTTAATTCAATTTTTTAATTCAAGGAATAAATTCATTAATAAGTCATAAGCAGGAATTAATTCCTGTGAATGAATTCAAAGTATTCAAATTTAGAGAATGAATTCCTGACCAAAGCATTAAAAGAATTCATTCACTAAAGAATTCATTCAACACGAGTTAATTCAATTTTAAGTCAAGGAATTCATTCAATTCTAGTTAATATAACTTTTGGTCAAGGAATTAATTCCCTAGGGAATTGGTTCAAAAGGAATTCATTCAATTCCTTAAGTTTGGTCAGGGAATTCATTCCCAAAAATATAAATTCAATTCAAAAATGGAATTAGGGAATTAAGTCTTCGAAGCTCTGCTAGGTGTTACTATTTTTATTAGTTTTTTTTTCTTAATCTTTTAAATCTGAATCATCTTTTTAAGCTAACGATTCCCTTGAGAACAAAAGTTATTGGCCAAAAACAAAAACCCTGGATCTCATCGGATATAAAAGAAGCCATCTATCAAAGAGATTTTGGGTATGCACGATGGAAAAGATTTAAAACGACACAATTACATGAAGATTATGGAAATGCTAAACGAAAAACAAATAAACTTATAACAAAGGCCAAATCTGAATTCTATGCTGAGAAGTTCTCTTCCGCAATTGGCTCAAAAAAAAACGTGGCAAACAATACGTGAAATCGGTGTTGGCAATTCTGATAATAAAGAACCCTGCTTAATTATGCCGATATTATCAATGAAAAGTTTTTAAATATTCCAATGGTTGCAGCTGATCGGAGTTATTATAACTACAATCATCTTAGCAACAACTCTGAATTTGTTTTTTCTTTCGCTGCTGTAGACCAATGTCACGTTTTATCAAGTCTATAATCGATAATATCTAACTCGGTAGGAGCGGATGGAATTCATCCAAAGTTTCTTAAAATTCTTTTACCTCAACTGCTTCCTATAATAACGTATTTCTTCAACAAAATACTTACCTCAAGTTGCTTTCCTTCCAAATGGAAAATTGCTAAAATCATACCAATACATAAAACCGGTTCTGATTATAGACCAATAGCCATTCTACCATTTCTCTCTAAAGTTTTCGAAAGAATTATGCATAACCAAATTTCTGTCTTCCTGGATAACAACAAATTGCTTACAGATCGTCAATCCGGATTCAGAAAAAACAGTTGTATAACAGCCCTAGTCGATGTGACTGAGGACAGAGCTTCGAAGAATTAATTCCCTAATTCCCTTTTTTTGAACTGAATTTATATTTTGGGAATGAATTCCCTGACCAAACTTAAGGAATTGAATGAATTCCTTTTTTTTCATTCGATTTATATTAAAGGAATTCATTAATTTTTTTCTAATGCCTTCATAAAATTTTATAAATTCATTCAACAAGGAATTCATTCAATTCTAGTTAATTCAACTTTTGGCTAAGGAATTCATTCAACTGTGCACTTAATTCAACTTTTGATCAAGGAATTCATTCAATTCTAGTTAATTCAACTTTTGGTCAAGTACTTCATTTAATTCTACACTCATAAAAAAAAGTTAGTACAAAAGTCTGTTAAACGCGTTCTAATTCAGTTGAACTAATTTTTCCTGTTTTCGTTTAAATCCGTTGTTTAGCTAAAGTTGTTAGTTATCCAATGTTACCACAAAAACATATTTCTGCTGTACTTGAACTAATTTTTCCTCCTGATATTTAGCAATTTTTTTATAAATGATTTTGACAATGTTATCAGCTAATATAGATAAATTTAAGCAGAATAAAACCGACTTCTTGCGTCGTTTTATAACTATGGATGAGACTTGGATCTACCACCATGATCCTAAATTGAAACAAGAACGTTTACAGTGGACTGAAGGAGGTTGTTCAGCTTCAAAGCAGGTGAAGTCACAACGATCAGCAAAGAAGGTTATGGCATCAGTTTTTTGGGATGCAAAAGGAATTTTGTTGATTGATTATCTTCAGAAAGGTAAAACAATCAACTCTGAATATTATTGCAGCCTTTTGGATCAGCTGGATGAAAAAATTCGTGAGAAAAGACCTGGTTTAAAGAAGAAAAAAATCATTTTTCATCAAGACAATGCACCTGTTCACAAAAGTGTTTTGACGATGGCTAAATTCAAAGAATTAAAGTACGAATTGCTTGAACATCCACCGTATTCACCAGATTTGGCTCCAAGTGACTACTATCTCTTCAGAAATCTCAAACAATTCCTTCGTGGAAAGCATTTTTCGTCGAATGAAGAGGCCATAGCAGACGTAGGCGGTTATTTTGCAGAGCTTCCGGAAAACCATTATAAGATGGGATAAAATTATTGGAAGATAATTGGAACAAGTGTATTGAGCTTCTAAGAGATTATATTGAATAAAAAAATATATTTCGTAACAAAAACATTATTCTTTCATTTCGAGCGCAGAAACTTTTCAACCAACCTTTATAGTGCAAATAGTGTTTTTGGATTGTGTAATTTATTCGAAAATAAAATTAACAATATTTACATTAATTTGTTTTTATTCAATTAATAACAAAAAGTGATTGTAATTTTAGCAGCATGTTTTGCAGATTTCAACTGACCCACTTTCATTTCTATTAAACGAAAATTCTTATAAATGTTTGAATGTTAACTGTGAATTTTTTGCCTGTTTATAACCGACTAAAATTTAGCAGAAAACATGTGCTGATTTCAGCTGAGAAATTTTCATTTCCATTAAACAACATTTCTTATAAATTATTGTATTTGAACTAACTTTTTTACCTAAAATTTAGGTCACCTAAATTTAGCAGACCATGATTCTCAACATCATTTAAATTTCTGCTGGCGCAAATTCAGGTACTATTTCCTGTTATTTTAGCAGAATTTTTAACTATTTGTACGGGCTTTTTTTATGAGTGTACACTCAGGGAATTATGTAGGTAAAATCAACTGCAAATGACAGTTAAAATAACTGAATTTGCACTTAAAAAGGTGTAGACTACATTTGCAGTTAAATTAACTGCAATATGAAGTAATTTTTAACTGTTAAAAATCAACTGACAAATGTAGTAAAAACAACTACAAATGCAATTGAAACAACATACATGCAAATTATTGTAAAACTGTACAAACAACTTGCAAATGTAGTTAAAAAAACATAAATAAAATTTTTTTTTTTAATTATTAATTTAATAAAAAAAAACAAATTTATGTAAACACTATTAACTAAATTTTATTCTATAATAAATTTAAAATTGAGAAATCAAAATTTACACTTAATGTCACTTTTTTTTACTATTAAGATATTGTTGTACATGTCCGTCTGTGAGGGATGAAATATGCTGTTGTTTGGCTTCCTTTTTTTTCTCCAGGTAGAAAGGGATGAGAATATAAAAGAACTGAAAGAAAATAAATACAATATTTTTTTAACATTCCCCGTAAATAAATTTATATTATAAAACTTACCTTATTATTTTAGTAATTTAATAAAAAATATATAACCTTTTCGGTATTACGCGTGCTCACTCTTTGGCGTTGTTTTATGACTAAGACAAGAGAAAACATGTTATACTCATATTCTTTCACTAGAAATTTCTAAAGGGCGGATTATGGGACCGTAAACGTATATGTGATGTAACTGTACCGTGCCGTAGCTAAAAAGTACACTTATAGATTATCGTAAACGACATTACTATTTAGCATCTATTTCATGTGGTTTTATATTTTATTCTTAATTTTTCCATTTATTTGTTAATTTTTATTCCTTATTTGTTGTTTGAATCATTTTTCTTTATTCATTTCATATTTTTTCCGACTAAAATCATTCAGCTGTTTCGATGCCGGATAGAAAATTCTGATTTCAACAGAATGATCCGGCAAGTTCGTTTACATTTACGTGTTAGTAACCATTCGTATACATTTCTTCTTGTGGTATCGAAACAGCTGATTCGTTACAGATACGTTTACGGTTGGGTAAGTCAGCCTTAAACAAGTGATTCATACACATACTTCTGTTTGCTTCGTGTGTGTGCATACACACTTGAAAATTTAAGTATTTGTAAATAAAATTCAAAATAACTGCATAAAATAAATGTTACTACAATGTAGTAATTTTTGTAGTTTGTTTAAAAAAATAACTGTCAAAAACATTGAAAAATTTTGTTCTAAGTAAATTAACTACAATTGTAGTTAAAATAACTACAACCGCATTACTACATAAATAACTGTCATGTAGTAACTGCAGAACTTTTCTGAGTGTAGTTAAATCAACTTTTGGTCAAGGAATTCATTCAATTCAACTTTTGGTCAAGGAATTCATTCCATTCTAGTTAATTCAACTTTTAGTCAAGGAATTCATTCAATTCTAGTTACTTTAACTTTTAGTCAAGGAATTAAATTTATTTCGTTTAATTCCCTAGGAATTGAAACTTAATTCAGGGAATTAAACGAAAAAAATATAAATCCTTAGGGAATTAAACGAAATAAATTTAATTCCTTGACTAAAAGTTGAATTAACTAGAATTGAATGAATTCCTTGACTAAAATTTGAATTAACTAGAATTGAATGAATTCCTTGACCAAAAGTTGAACTTGAATGAATTCCTTGACCACAAGTTGATTTAACTAGAATTGAATGAATTCCTTGACCAAAAGTTTAACTAACTAGAATTGAATGAATTCCTTGATCAAAAGTTGAATTAAGTGCACAGTTGAATGAATTCCTTAGCCAAAAGTTGAATTAACTAGAATTGAATGAATTCCTTGACTTCAAATTGAATTAAATAGTGTTGAATGAATTCTTTAGTGAATGAATTATTTAATTTTAATTCTTTACGCTTTGGTCCGGGAATTCATTCTATAAATTTGAATTCTTTGAATTAATTCACAGGAATTAATTCCTGCTTATGTCTTATTGATGAATTCATTCCTTGAATTAAAGAATTGAATTAAATTTTTGGGAATTCATTCCAAAAAGGAATTAATTCTTTAAAGCTCTGACTGAGGAGATTAGAAAAGAGCTCGATAACGGTAAGACTACTCTTTTGGTGCTTTTGGATCATTCTAAAGCGTTTGATACCGTGGATCATAACATTCCCTACGGAAAATGGATCAGTCACCGAGCTGGTCATGTGACTGGAACTTTGTGAGAGTTACCGGTCCTCGATTCGGTTTTTTTATATGAAAGTAACCGGCAACTTTAACATGAGCTTGTCATAGGAGGTGGCAATTTCCTTCTTTTGAACTACTTGTGACTTGTCGCACAAAAAAATATTTTCGTGACATATCACTATACCGCTCTAAGTTAACAAGTCACAGGACTAACTGCAACTAATTGACATTTAACATGTCACTTATTATTCACCATGTGTCATAAAAAGTACGAGTGCTGGAAGAACCTAGAAGGATCCAGTCACTGAACTTACGTAAAATCACAAGTCACCGAATCTGTTTTTAAATCATCACAAAGTCACAAAAAATTATTTAAAAAAATAGTTTATTTTTTTCAAATAAATACCAAAAACATAAATATTAGGGGTTTTGATATAAACTCGTAAATTCCACGTAAACCTTGTATTAACATAAACATATTTTTCATGTATGGAGTTTGATATTTAAACTCATAAACATACCAAGTTTACACAGTTTACGAGCAGAATACGCGTTTATATAAAAACCCCTATTAACTCATGGTTACAATTCAATTTAGTTAAGTTTATAAGCTATACATATAAATTATTTTAATTTTTGCATTAAAAATACAAAAATTTTTTTTCCGGACTTTCAAATAGATTTTCATATATTTAGTTAGAATATTGTTCTACCTCAAGTCCAAATTCGAATACGATATTGTAATATTAGATTTTATTTGTTGTTTCAAAATATCATATTCGAATTTGGACTTGAGGTAGAACAATATTCTAACAAATATATCAAAGTATACAAATAAATTTTAACTTAAAAGTTAAGATATACTAGTTACACCATACACCACTACTTCGACAGGGTAAAATAAGTTTATACTGCTGTTTGTAACACAAAAAAATATTGGACCTAGACCAACCTATTAGTGTACCGATTTACTCAGAATCGCGTTTTGAGTCGATTTGGCGATGTCCGTCCGTCCGTCAGTTGTAAATACATCGGACCAAATTTCGGCAAAATGGAATGACGTTTATAGGTCCCTAAAAATTTCAAGTTTCTTTTCAGGATTTCTGCACAAATTCTGAACAATTTTATATACGTTACGAATATAAAATACAATTTTTTTTATTTACAGAAAGAAGTTTATGTGTGAATTGATCAAAGTATTTTTAATCGTTAAATTGTCTCTATATGAAACACTTTTTCTGTATTCCATGACTGAGAATCAAACCGGCAACTCTCTACACAGGCTACGACCCGTAGCACCATCTCTTAACGAGACACACCATGGTCGACACATCGATGAGTGTGGCTAATTGAAGTTTTGTCAATCATAACCTACACAATGAATGTTTTGTAATCGGAAGAATCAGAATTAACTAACACATGAGCAATATATTTCTTAATTAGAAAATTCCTTTGGTTATCTCCTTTTCACAGGTAATTATCACATTATGATGATTTCTTTGGCCAAAATTGGATGATATGGATGTAAACGACATGTGGTTCCAACAGGCGGCGCTACGTGCCACATAGCTGACGCGACCTGGACATTATTCTGAACGACCGATTTGAGGGCTATCTTACACAGAAGCGACTTTAACTAGTCACTGAAATCGTGCGGTTTGATCGCTTTAGACTTGTTCTTGTGAGGTTCCATCAAGTCGCATGTTTATGCCAATAAGTCACAAACAACCGATGTCTGCATAACCTTTGCTCAAATTTAATTGGGCATATCGGATGTGCACTCCCTGGCGAAGCCACGGCGTTCATTTAAACGGTGTCATAATCCACACATAATGTCATTCATAGGCCTTTCAGGTAAAACACAAAATCCATTGTTATTTCAAACACAAAATCCCTTTACACAATCTCAATCACATCAACATGTGAAAGAGTGTCTCCAAAGGAGTCTCCCAACTGAGAACTCCGATTTTGCCGAAATTTTCATCTTATGCAGTTTGTTTGGATTTTGTCTTTCTTATAAAAGTAAAAATTATACAGTTTCTCAATTTTATTTACAATTTGAGGCCTTTAGAGTTCGAGTAATTTTTTTTTCACGCAAAAACAACATTTGGATATCGGTTCAGTAGTTTATTTCTTAACTGACGTGATCGTTTTTGCAACATGCTATGGATTCTATAAAAAACTGACGATTATCTTCAACTTTTCGATGTTAAATTTCCACCATTTTAAAGATGTTACTTACAAAAATGTTGAAATATGTGATGCAAAATTGCTGTCTTTCACCAAATTTTTTACAATATTATAAAAATTTTATGTAATATTCTAGTTATTAAACTTTGAAAATTGTACGATAATCGTCTATCGTATTATAGAATCTGGGCACAGATTT